>CM031981.1:2888042-2930465 GCA_018804465.1 Populus tomentosa
TTAAAAAAAAAATAAAAAAAATTCCTATAGTAGTGTGGAAAAAGAGAAGAGGGTATGGTTGCAAGCTTTGAGAGGAGATTTTGAAAGGTTAGAAAAGGAAAACACATAATCCATCTCTGATTGCTTTATAAAAGTAATTTTAGTTCTTCATCAGATGAGAATAAATAGAGAAAACATTGATGATGTTATAGAGAAAGTTTTGAGGTTTTTAGACTGAGAATTTGATTATGTTGTAGAGTCAAAAGATTTAGAATAGATGACAGTGGAAGAACTCACGGGTTCTCTTCAAGCCCATGAGTAGAAGATTGAAAAACAAATAGAAAGATCAGAAGAGCAAGTATTACAAGAAAAGTTGAGATCAAAGGACAAGACTATGTAGTAGAGAAGGTTTCCAAAGAGGTAGAATCTTTTATAGAAGAGGAAGATGAAGAAGTTGGAGGTCATATAGAAGCCATGAAACTCGTGGAGGGCACGATGAAAATCAAAATTCCTTTCTAAGAGGACGTGGTAGAAGCCGAAGCCGAGGCCGATCAAGTTGGAGGTATGATATATTAGAAATTAAATGTTACAACTGCAAAGAGTTTGGTCATTTGCTTCAAATTGTCATTGCAACACTATTGGTGACAAAAAAAGGTTAATTTTGCTATGAAGAGCCTGCTTTGTTGCTGGCTTGTGGAAATTTTGAATCATGCAATCGAAGCACTTGGTGTTATTAATAATTGGAAAAGAATACAATAAATATAAATGCAAATAATGAAGGCACGAACGGCGCGCTTGCAATTCAAAGAATATTCCTAAGAGAAAATCTAAAAATGAAGCCAACATCTATCTCTTCTTTATTTTATTTCAACAGCCATCCTATTATATATATATATATATATACAGCCTAGAACAATCTATGCATGCTTGCGTGCAAACTCCAGAAGACATTGACAGAGTTCTTTAGGCCTAGAAGCAATTGCCATATGATCTGCTGGAATCTCCATCACTTCCTTAACCTCGTTGTGTTCAATCATGAAGCGCTGCAATGACGGAACCACCAATAAATCTTGAGTACAAACAACATAATCTCGCACAACCGATCCAAATTTCTCCTTCGTGAACTTGTTTGCCTTGGCCAGGCTTTCAAGAAACAATGATCCTGATCTCTTTAGAAGCGTTTGGAGACTGAGATCCTGCAAACAAGAAAAATATCATCACTACACTAGTTATTACAGTCAAACAGATCAGTCCAGGATCGAAAATCAATTTGTAATCAGATTCATGATCAGCCGTACCTCAGGGGAGGCAAGGTTAAAAGCAGTGGACTTCATGAATGCCTCATATCCCGCGGTTGAAGACACTACACTCTGCCACCCGTCTGCCACGGCTGGGCTATTTTCAATAAACTAACAGAAAGAACAAAATGTATAAGGGTTAATTGAAAGTTAGAGATGATTGGTAATGCCTTTACATTTGCATGTTTTCAATTAAATGCAAAATAAAATAAATTGCGGTACCTTCTCTAACATATACGATGGCCTGTGCTCGGTATCAGGCAAGAATGCTGTAACAAAAACAGCTAGAGAAATCTTCTCCGGGAACTTCTCCATAGCAAAAGCCACGTTTAAGCCGCCTAGACTATGAGCCACCAATACAACCTTTTCATTTTCAGCTAAGTTGGCCATGAACTCGATCAAGGGCTCATTATACTGATCAAAAGTAACAACTTCTTCCAGTGTTTTTGTGTTCACCCCTGATGCACTCATGTCAAGGGCTGTGACAGAGTGGCCAGCTGCCTCTAGCATTGTCTTCACCTTGTACCATGCCCAAGCTCCTGAAGCTGAACCATGGATCAGAACAAAATGCGTTGTTTGATTGTTGCTATCTCCCATTTTTCTTTTTTTTTGCTGATTGATAGTACTCTAACAAAAGTAAAGGCTTTTGGTTTCGCTTGACAGTACGTTATATTTTCGTAATGCCTTGATTGTGCTTAGTAATGTCGTTGCTTGGTGATATATATAGAGAGTACCGTCTGTTGAAAAGTTGAAAGTGGTAAATGTCAAAAGTCACGTTTTTTTTTTTTG
Source organism: Populus tomentosa (assembly GCA_018804465.1). Classification (NCBI taxonomy): domain Eukaryota; kingdom Viridiplantae; phylum Streptophyta; class Magnoliopsida; order Malpighiales; family Salicaceae; genus Populus; species Populus tomentosa. The sequence continues at coordinate 2,890,109 of CM031981.1, forward strand.
TTGATCAAAAACTCCTAGGCATTATTTTCTTTGACAAGTTAAGTCATGCGTTCAATCTTTTGATGGTATTAACATGTAATATTGGGGAGGAAGTGCATAAAATAATTTTGAAATTCAACGATTAAAAATATATATTCATGATGAAAAGCAGCCATGCTTTCTTCGTTGAAGAACTTCAAATAATATGACCAAGAAGATATCTTGTTCTTGGAGAAGTTAACTCCTCAAATACAAACGCAAATTCTTATGAAAATTAACATCTCACATAACTCCATGAAATACTCATTTTATCTAGTTTATGTATATATATAAGGCTATAAAGCGTATTAACTTTATAATATTTACTAGTAACATAACCTGCGCGATGCTGCGGGTCAACTATTTTTTACATTTTTAAAAAAGCTAAAATCTAAAAATGTTAGATTTTTCTACAAAGTTATAACTAAGAGTTTTAGGTTTGGTTGCAATGCCTGACTCAAAAATAATATTTATAATATTAATAATAACATTAAACTTGCATGACTTAAATTTAAATGAGTTTGGCTGCAATACCAGACCCAGTAACATTAGACGTGAGTCTGGCTGCAAGGTCGTGTCATAAAAGTGTGATGATTAAATAGATTAATTAAAAAGAAAAAGCAAAGAAAAAACTAATGACGAAAAAGAAAAAAATATGAATTAACCGGGTTATCCCTTTAAACCAGGTTAATCCGTCAAACCTTGGATTCGCGTCGTGAAAGTTTGATAACTAAATAGGAAAAAATAAATTAATGGGTTAACCCAGAATTAACTGGGTTAACTCGTCAAACCAGGTTAACCCATCAAACTTGGAATCCGTGTTATGAAAGTTTAGTAACTAAATAAAAAGAAATTTAACATTAACAAACTAAACTAAATGAAAAAAATAATTAAAAAGAAAAAAAAGCAAAAAAAAAATTCCATGTTAACTCGTCAAACCAGGTTAACCTGTTAAACCCGGGATCCGTGTCATGAATGTCTGGTAACTAAAAAAAAAAAAGTGAATGTTAACAAACTGAACTGAATGAAAAAAATTAATTTTTTTTTTAAAAATCAGGTTTACTCGTCAAACCATGTTAACCCGTTAAACCCAGGATCTGTGTCATGAAAGTCTGATAAGAAAATAAAAAAAATTAACATTATCAAACTAAATTAAACAAAAAAAAATTATAGGTCAACTCGGAATTAACTGGATTCACCAATGAAACCAAGTTAACCCACGAAACCTAGTATATTTGCCATGAAAGTTTGATAGCTAAATATAAAAAAATTTAACATTAACAAACTACACTAAACGAAAAAAAATTAATTAAAAAAATAAAAAATTCTGGGTTAATTTGTCAAACCAGGTTAACCCATTAAACTCGGAAAACGTGTCATGAAAGTCTGATAACTAAATAAAAAAATTTAATATTAACAAACTAAATTAAACAAAAAAATTTTGTTAAAAGAAAAAAAAACAAATAAATAAGAAAAAAATAATCCTGAAAAACACAAAAAAACAACTAAAAAAGATAACTTAAAAAAAAAAACCTAAGGAATCAATGTTTTACTATAGACAGCACTGTGCAGTCCACAATAAAACACTGATTTGTTGTAGTATATTTTACAATTTCAGGAAATCTGTTTCATTCTCATAACCCGATCAGTTCAAAAATAATAATCAAACATAATTTCAAATACTAAGCAAAGAGACTGTTTCGTTCAAATCCAAACAAAACTCTTTCGTTCTTCTACTTTTCAAATATTTAATTAGATTTTAAAACAACGGGTATCCTGTTTTTTACCCTACTTGAACACAAGTAGTCGTTTCATCAAGCAATAAGAAATAAAATATCAAACATCTTTCAAAAATTCAATAAACCTATGCAACAACAGCAAAGTAGGAATCTGGTTTCATGGCCAGCAATAAGAACCGTTATCGCAGTTGAGTTGTTTTCAAAATTGAAACTTGTGCTTAAGCTTGGGTTCTCCTTTATGTGCTGATTCAAAATTTTATATTTTTTTATTGGATTTTTAATTCCTTCAAGAGTTTAATTTTATTTATATGTCAAAAGTCACATGAAATTCAACGATTAAAAATATATATTCAAGATGAAAAGCAGCCATGCTTTCTTCGTTGAAGAACTTCAAATAAAATGACCAGGAAGATAGCTTGTTCTTGGAGAAGTTAACAGCCATGTTTTCGTCGTGGAAGAACTTCAAATAAATATGACCCTACTTTGAACATGAGTAATGGTTTCAAAAAATTTTATACATTTACAGGAAATCTTTTTCGTTTTCGTAACCGGATCCGTTGAACAATTATCTTTTGAGTTAGTGCTGCCAAAAAAATAGGTATTTCATAGATTGGAATAATGAAAAGTAAGAGATGTCCGAGTACTAATGACTGGATATGATCACCACATAAGTTTACCTTCACCCAAAAAAAAGAGTTTGACCGAAGGTGATGACGATGAAAAATAGTTTCATTGTTCCTTTACTTTTCAAATATTTAATTAGATGTTTATAACAATGGGTATCCTGTTTTTACCCTACTTTGAACATGAGTAGTCCTTTCTAATTTTTGTAACTTTCCTTCTAATCCAGAAAGTTGTTTGCATGATGAGGCCCCCCAATTTATGATTTTTTAAATTTAGTCCCACCCTTTATTTTCTAATGAATAAAAAAACATACAACACATTCCGGATCTGAAGTTTATTATATATGTGTGTTCGCTAAATTAAAATGTTAAAACTATATAAATGAACTCAACGCTTCTTTTTTTTTAAAATAAAAATGGATCCAGTTTTTTTTTTATTTAAAAAAAGAGGCTTGAGAATTCTTAAAAGGTACATGCTTTAGGTTAACTATAAAATTGTTGATGTTAGTTGGATTAATATTACATTTTGCAAATGTAACCTATGATGAATAATTTATATAATATGCAAAGTACTCCTCCAACTTTTTGGTGGCTAATTTAAGATAACTAGGACATTTAAGACTAGTCAATATAGAATTCTTTCAGCAAATCCACAAGTATTTTACTTGAAATAGACTTCATCAGGTACTATCCTAAAAACATCTTTAATAAGTTGTGTTGTTTGTTTCAAGTCTTGTTTATATTCATTAGTCTATCTAATTAATATTTAGAAAAAATCTTTTTTAGTAAGAAGATTCTTATCTCATCAAGTTTAAACCTACTCATTTTAAAGCCCATAAAAATCTCTGTAAAGTTTATGAAAAGTTCTTACATGTAAGGAGATTTTTATATTATCATGTTAAAACCTAACATTTCTAAAGCCGAGAAAAAAAAAAGTGTTTTTTTGTTTAATATTGGAAATACATCTTACTTATAAGTTCATAATTTTATGTATTAAAAGAAAATAAATTTTTTGTATTTTTAAAATATTGGTAAAGTTCTCATGAATTCAATAAAGTGGTTATTAAATCTATAAATACATGCAAAGATATTTTTTGAATTTTTTTTGTTTTATGAAAAAAATTCTAAATCATACAATGAATGTTTTATATTTTTTTTTTAAAAAAGAAGGTTTTTTTTTTTAATTTTTTAGAAACTTGGTCCGTATGAAAATTTAAATAATATTGTATTTTGAAAAGAAAGGTTTTTATTGTTTTTTTATATAAAGAAACTGATTTATGTAATACTGAAAAAAAAAATATCTTGACTGTAGGTCACATTCTAGATATTAACTATGAAAGGGTAAGAAAATATGTGGAAACTCAAAATTAATTGTATAAACTAAGAGAATCTCAACCATTGATATTTCTCCCCTTTTCTTAACTATTGATTCTTACCAAGGACATTTCGTTTCCGTCTTGTAGGGTGGCTAAAGAGAGGACAAAAACTTCTAGCCATAGTTATCAAACCTGATTAAGGGGTTGGGTCGCGGATTACATGGTTCAACCCGATAAAAAAAATTAAAGTTTTAATATTTCATATGAAAAAATTAAGAAACAATTCATGTGAAATATTTAAACCAAAATTTTTTTTATCCCATATTGAAAAAATATAAATTTTTTCTTGTAAACATAGAGTATATATACTAAAAAGTTTCAAATCCTTCAAATCTCACATTAAAAAGATACTATGTTATCCTGTTAAGTTGAAGTATTTATACCAAAATTATTTTTATTCCACATTGAAAAAACATATTTTTTTCTTATGAATATAAAGTATATATATTAAAAGGCTTCAAATCTCACATTGAAAAAATAACCTTTTTCTTAGGAACATATAACATATATACTAAAGGGTTTTAAATTCAACATTGAAAAAATAAAACATTATTCTAGTAGTTATATAGTAAACTTTGAAAATGGTTAATAACCAACTAAAAAAATATAAAAAAAGAGGTCTAAGAGAAAAACCACTAGGAAAAAAAAACAAAAGGTCTCATTTGGGTTTGTCCAGATCACCAGGGTCACGGGTTAACCTGATAAGTCGACCAGGTTTAACCAGTTTTTTATCTTATCTAGACCGGTCTAGCCACCAAGTCAACCCGTCCGGCCGGTCTAAGTTTAATAAATGAGCTTCCAGCTTTGTTATTGCTTAGGATCGTATTTCTTGAAACAGTACAGTGAAAGTTGTAATTTTAGCGTGTCTAGAGATTGTCTTCAAAGCAAAGGAAATCATTTTTGGTCTTCAGATATGGAGAAGAAAGATCACAACCTTTGGTTGGATTGGGCTTAGGTGCTGTTTTGGATAAGGACGGATTCCATGTTTGAAAAAGTGAGGGTTTTCAATTGAGAGTTGGAAGATAATCCACAATGTTGTTTAAAACAAAACAGCATCGTTGGATTATCCCTAGCTCAAATGGGGCTCCCACACCTTTGCGCCAGTCCAGCCCTTAATTTTTTGATATCATGCAATAAACCCCTCTCAATTAAACCTAATTCTCAGGACTTTTCTCAATTTCATCCCTGAAGATTTCCAATTGAACCCTTAACTTCCAGCGCCTCTTCCAACTTAATCTTTGGTTTTAAGATTCATCAATTTGCCCATTAAGTAGCCTTCAAACTTCCAGTTTCTTGCAATTTGATCCTTGATTTCACCAAATTGAGTTTGGATAAATTAAATTTAGCCATGTAAAATTTCAATCTTCTTAATTAAGTTCAAATTAACCTTCCAAACTTAAGTTTCACAATTAAGTCCCTAACAAAATTAATTTGTCCCATTAAAATTTTAATTAAATCTTTGCACTTAATTAAATCTTTTTAATTTGACCCAAATTAATTTTTAAACTTAATTAACCTTTAATTAGGTACATGATTTAATAAATTAGCCTATTAAAAGTCTAATTAAGAACTAAAACTTAATATTTATGCAAATTCATCCAAAAATAACTTAATTTGACATTGAACCTGCATTGTCCTTTAGTTTTGGGTACAATGGGGTACAATTAGACTGCCAATTTGGTTAAAAATTCTAGTTTAGCTCCTCCATGTGTTTGCAACCCTTCTTAACCTGTTTTAGCCAAGTTCATAGTCTTTTTTATTTCTTCATGCTTTTAATACTAAAAGAAAAAGATAATTTTGGGGAAAATCCAAAATTGGGTTATGACCATAGTTTTGAAACCCGACCCGGTCATCGACCTGGTCAAGTGATCGGGTCACGGGTTAGATGGGTTGACCCGGGTTAACCCGGGTCAACCCAAAAAAAAATAGTTACAATGCAACAAAATTAACACCACATTCACTTTGATTGAATCAACACATTAATTTCTTCTGCTCACATCACCACTAACTATTTTAAAAAACCCTAACAAACCTAAACCCCAAATCTCTACTTCCAAATCTTTAGTTTCTCCGTTCGTGGCGACGGTGATTGTGCTACCTGATGAGGTGGCTCCGCAACCGGAACTGGTAGGGATGAATTCGGTGGTTGTTGAGGAGTATGATCCGGCCAGGCCGAATGATTATGAAGATTATAGGAGGGAGAAAAAAAGGAAGGCGATGGAAGCGGAGAGGTTGAGAGAGATTGAGAGGAGGAGGCAAGAGAAGGAGAAGGAGAGGGAGAGGGAGAGGGAAAGGGAGAAGGATAGGGACAAGGATGTGAATATTTCTGGGGAGGAAGCATGGAGAAGGCGTGCTGCCATGAGTGGAGGTGTTCTGAGGAGTTCTTCGCCACCCAGGAATGGGGATGGGTTTAGTATTGGGACGTCAGGGACGGTAGGGTTGGGAGTTGGTGCTGGTGGACAAATGACTGCGGCGTAGAGGATGATGGCGAAGATGGGGTGGAAGAAAGGGCAACGATTGGGGAAACAGGAGCAAGGGATTACAACGCCATTGATGGCAAAGAAGACTAATAGGAGAGTTGGGGTTATAGTGAATGCTAGTAAGAAGAAGGTGAAGAGTGTGAATTTCAATGGAACTCCTCCAACTTGGGTTTTGCTCCTTAGGTAGCAGGTGCAATAGGCCAGGACGCGGAGGTCGAAGGAAGAGAAGAGGCAACGGTAGCGGCAGGAAAAAAATTGACCAGGTCTCACCCGAGTTTGACAGGGTGGACCAGGTCCCGAGTTGACCCGCCGGGTCATTCGGGTTTCCCCGGGCCAATTCCCAAGCGGGTTTTTGACTCCACCCGAACCGGTCCCAGGCCCGGGTCAGTCGGGTCCCGAGTCGACCCGCCGGGCCGGTCCGAGTTTTAAAACACTAGTTATGACATCATGGATAGGCATACATGTTTCGTCATTGATAACCATTTGCATATGGTCACGTGTATTTGATGTAAGTCAGAATTATTTAAAAGATTAAAAGAATATAGAAATGGAGTTGAAATAAAAATTAGAAAGAATATTAAAATACTTCAGGCGGTGAATACTTCAACCAATATTTTCAAGATTATTTGAAATAGAATGAGATTCTCTCATAATGGACACTTTTTAAAAGGAGAAATTGCACCCTATTTGTCGCGGAGCGCGAGCGACGCGACGTTTTCTGGCGACGGCGGAGGCTACTGTCATGCCTCCTGTGTGAGGTGTTGTGTTTGGAAAGGGTTTTAATCATAAAATTATGATTAAGGTTTAGGAGTCGCCACCTAGCATTATGGTCACTTGGAACCTTTGGTATGCGAGATTCTGAGTAAGGGACTGGTTGTGTAAGGGGAAGACGCATCACCCCTAGTGCACCTTACCTAAGGTAAGCTGCATTGTTGTTCGATTATGTTTTTCTAAGTCGAGTTTCTATTTGTTGGTCTCTTCTAAGGCTCAAGGCAGATCTCTCTTCACAAGAGGGTCTCTACCTTATTGGGTTAAATCCTAACCGTTTGAAAGTCTGAATTTTAGCATCGCATTTCTACACCTTGTATCATCTTTAATACCTGAGGGTGTACTTTATCGTGTAATTTTACAACCCACAAATATTAAAGTCTACACCTGGATCCCAAAACAAAAATTGGAAAAAGATTTCTAACATATTGGCCAAATCCTAATAGATAATCATAAACTGGTTACGATATCCTTTTTTTAAAATGGTATGTTTATCAACATGAGCATACATATATTCTTTATCAACAAAATGGTATGTTTATTTATGTAACAGGTCAATCAAACATCCAGGAAGATCATTAGTTTAGGACTCTACTTTATGAAGCTTATGTAAATATTTAACTTAAACAAAAGGGAATTAACGTGTTATGTAGTATACTTTTGTGTAAACCTTGATGTATTTATAAAAGTTCAGCTTAACATTTAGTATTTTAGTTATCTTGTAATTAACCCTTTTGAAACATTTAGGGACACTTATTATGTTGTAAATACTTTCTTTGCATGTTAGTATTCCTTTTCTTTAAAATTTTATGATATGATGTTTGCACTATGTTCATATTGATCTTACTCGTAAGATATATATATTATGAGGTTTGATATAAGGTCCGAAATTATGGGACCTTGTGATGGTGGGTTGATTGAGTAAACTGATAGTAGTCGATAACTTGGGATGTCCTAAATGCAAATGAAACTCTGCCGAATTTTTGAAAAAAAAAAAATTTACCCTAAAATAAAGAGGACATGTTGGAATTTTTTACATTGATCGAGTCGTACTGTCGGACTGTTACAAAAATACAGAGATTTTTCAAAGTGGTGAAAAATACAATGATTTTTCAATGTGGTCTTGTTGTAATGGGCGACCTGCTCGGGTGAAAAGTTTGGAGGAGGTGAGAAATGCGAGAATTTCTCAAAATGGTTTCATTGTGATGGGCAACCGTCCCAAAATGGAAGATTTTGAAGGTGGTGAGAAATGCAAGGATTTCTCAAAGAATGGTTTCATTGTAATGGGCAACCGACCTAAAATGAAAGATTTTGAAGGTGGTGAGAAATGCAAGGATTTCTCAAAGAATGGTTTCATTGTAATGGGCAACCGACCCAAAAATGGAAGATTTTGAAGGTGGTGAGAAATGCAAGTATTTCTCAAAGAATGGTTTCATTGTAATGGGCAACCGACCTAAAATGGAAGATTTTGAAGGTGGTGAGAAAAGCAAAGATCTCTCAAAGAAAGGTTTCATTGTAATGGGCAACCAACCCAAAAATAAAAGATTTTGAAGGTGGTGAGAAAAGCAAGGATTTCTCACAGAATGGTTTCATTGTAATGAAAAATGAAAAGAGTTTTCAAAGAGGTCTGATTATGATGGGTGACCTACCCAAGTGAAAAAAAAATGAAATGTCTTGAAGAGGCGACATGATAGAGCTCAAAGGCACATTATTCAAGAGATGGAAGCTCAAAGGAATGTTCGAAAACAGATAGGACTCGAAGGGGAATGAGGGCTAAAAAGCATACTCAAAAGGAGGTATGGTTAGAAAACGCACTACCTGAGAGGTGATTGAGGGCTTAAGGCACACTCAAAAGGAGGTAGGGTTAGAAAATGCACTACCCATGAGGTGAGGGCTCGAAGGCGCACTCAAAAGGAGGCAAGGTTAGAAAACACACTATCCAAGTGGTCAAGGGCTTTAAGGTGCACTCGAAAGGAGGCAGGGTTAGAAAACACACTACTTAAGGTGGTCGAGGGCTCAAAGGTGCACTCGAAAAGAGGTAAGGTTGGAAAACACACTACCTAAAGTGGTCGAGGGCTCTAAGGCGCACTCGAAAGGAGGCAGGGTTAGAAAACACACTACCTAAGGTGGACGAGGACTTAAGACGCACTCAAAAAGAGGCATGGTTAGAAAACACACTACCTAAAGAGGTGAGGGCTCAAAGGCGCACTCGAGAAGAGGTATGATTAGAAAACACACTACCTAATGAGTGATGGCTCAAAGGCGCATTCAAAAAGAGGATGGGGCTGGAAAGCATAATATCGAGAGTTGAGCGCTCAAGGGCCGGCATGAACATAGGTGACGATGAGACACTGATCTATCAGGGATGAAAGTAATGCATCATGATCAAAACACATGTATATTTACCTGAGAAATATAGGTCCCCTTTTCTTCATAAGTTTTTCTTTTCTCAACAGTTTGAGTTTCTGATAGTAAGCTTTGATGGCTCTTTTCGCTCTTGCTTACTCAAGTCATATCTTGTGATTTTGACCTCTAAGAGGGATATGACATCAACATACTTCTTTTTCCATAAACTTTTATCTTGAAGGGTTGTCATCTTCGCCCAACATTTTCTGTTTTCTTAGAAGATGAATCATGGAGCCAACCCTTTGTGTTTTGGTGGATTGCCCCTCAGTTTGATCATGTCTCCAAGTGTTCAATTTGAGTTTCCCTTGGGGATGAGGCTATGTGGAAGAAGATTCGGTTATTTACAAGGATTTGTTTTCATGAAGAATTTTTGGAATTTCAAGGCTATTCTGAAAAATCATTTTGATGTTTGTTCAAAACAAACTTGTTTTGAAAAATTCAAGAGATTCTCATGGATAGGGTTGCATGAGTGCTGAAAATTTTTGAAGTGAAGTGATGTTTGATTGGTCAAAAGGGTTCAAGTTTCAACTTGAGGGTTTCAAGGAACAAGTTTTCAAAGCATTCATTTTGCTTGCATGAATAATGACTTGTTTTGCATGGGAAAGCAAAGTTTACCGATCCATATTGCTTGCATTTGATCAGAAAGGGCTTGATTGGGCACATAACGTAGGCTTTGGCTCTTGGCTATGAAGAAAAAAGATAATTATAGGCTCAAAAGGTGTTTAAGGGACTTTAAGACTAAGGATCATTAGTGCTTATATCCCAAATTGATTTGCAAAATGGTCATCGGTGCCCCCCATTATTAGGCTTTTTTTTCCTTTTGGTTTTGAGCATCATTATATTAGTGATTTTTGTTTAGGCACTTTTGATCATTGAGGTTTTTCTTTCATGCCCCCTAGTGTTGTTTGGGCACTTTTAGTCATTAAAGATTTTTTTGCACTTGCCCCCCAGTATAGGGCGTGATCCTAGCCAAGGTTATTTTTCAAGAAATATGCATTAGGCTCAAAAAAGGACTACAAGGGATTTTTAGACTTTGTGAAAGGATGATCAAAGATGGCCTTTCTTCATTTCAAACGCATGCATTCAGAATCAACAAGCTTTGCTTTCTCTCATGCGAAAATGGTCATTATTCATGCAATCAAAACTCAGCTTTGAAGTTATCTCATGGTGTTTGAGTTGTCTTTTAGGTTTTTTAAGTGTTAAGATATCATTTGAATTTTCAAAACTTGTTTATTAGAACAAACACCAATTTGATTTTTGTTTTTGTATTAAAACTTTGATTTCCCAAAAATCTTTGTGAAAACATGGGGTCATGTTTTTTTTGTTTGAAGGGGGAAAAGAAAACACCAAAGAATTAGTGGTTTTGTGAGTGAAGGGTGTGCTCAGTGTGTTATTTGCAACGAAAATGAAGGCACATCATGAACACATGATCTTATTAATAAGAAAGACTCATTTGACAAAGAAAGTCTTGTGGTATTATGAGCCAAATTGCCAACAAGACTAAAACGGGTTAAAACAAACATGATCAAGCAAAAGGTAATAATTGGGTAGGCTCCATCTTCCCATTCTATAGCAAAACTTTATCCTCTATCCTCAAGAGTGCACACTGCCTTCTTCACACCTTGTTCCTGCCATCAGTGCTTTGATGTTTTCAGAGCATTCCACCTCCAATGCATTCACCAATCTAGTTCCTGAAGCATGATTGAGTGGAGGGTTCGAACTCACGTTTGGAGTTCCTTCGAAGGTTATCCATCCAACTTCAATCAAATGCATGAGCCTCTTTTTGAAGGCACTGCAAGTATGAATATTGTGTCCCACGACACCAGCATGGTACTCGCAAGTGTGTTCGGGCTTGTACCAATTGGGGTAAGGTGGTTGTAAAGGTGTTAAGGGTTCAAGAGCTATATGCCCAATGCTTAGTAGCTTTTGATGTTTGGTTTAATGCTCAGGTTTTCTGGCAGGAAAAGAAGAGTTGAAATTGATGTTGGCGATTTGGGGTGAAGAGGATGGAGTGTGATAGTTTTGGAATTGGTTCTTCCTACCCTCAACATGGTCAACCTCTTTCTTCTTACCTTCGAAGCCCCTTTTCTCCACAGGTGCAGAGATTCTACCACTCTTTATTCCTTGTTCTATGCATTCAGCTACTGCCACAACATCAGTAAATTGCTGGGCCAAACTACCCATCACATGCTCGTAGTATGGATCCTTGAGCGTGTTGGCAAATAAAGTCACCATCTTTTTGTCCAAGAGTGGGGGATGTATTTGAGCAGCTAGGTCTCTCCACCTTTGAGCATATTCCCTTATGCTTTCCTTGTCCCTTTTATCTAGATTGGACAGACTGGTTCTATCCAGAGCAATGTCCATGTTGTACTTGTATTGCTTCACAAATGCATCCGCCAAGTCTTTCCATTTGCGAATTTTGGTGTTGTCCAATCTCATATACCAGCTTAACGCCGCCCCACTTAAGCTATCCTGGAAAAAGTGCATCAGTAGTTTTTCATCGTGTACTATTTCTACCATTTTATTGCAATAGGATTTGAGATGAGTCATAGGGAATTGTGTTCTAGTATATTTGATGAATTCAGGAACATGGAACTTTTTTGGGACAACCACATTTGGGACCAGACACATTTCTGATGCTCGTACTGGATCGTACAAGTCTACCCCTTCAATGGCTCTAATCCGAACTTCCAACGCCGTCATCTTATCTTGATCAATGCTATTAGATGACTTGGTCTTATGGGATTCATTAACAAATGGATCTATGATTGCAGGGGCTGGTGCTGATGGCATTGAGTGCACAAATGTTGGATTATGTGGAGGTTCTTGACCATGCTCACTCATTATTTCTTAAGGCTAAGCTGTTGTTGGAGGCTGAACAAACATAACAGGCTGGTTGGAAGGACCTGCACCAGAGGCATTTCTAAGTGTTTGCTTGAGTAAGACAGTGAGGCGAGCCATGCTTTCTTTCAGAGACTCTTAACTCTTCTTGGAAATGGGCATCACGGTGGGCACGCTTTTCATCTTCCATGTTTCTTGCTTGGAGTCGGGTGTTATAGGCTTTTTGGGGACCTATATTTTAATCTGAGGCAAGTATGTATGTTATTTACAATGGATGGATGTATGTGGATGCAAATGCATGTACAAGGATGCAAATGTATATACATTGGGTATGAATGGCAAAAACACATGGAGAATGAATATGCAGGGAGTTCATGCTTAAACGAAGGTTCTAGGTCATTACATGATGGGAATGCTTTCTACCTAGTCTCGAAAAGGTCCGTGTATTGCCTAGTGACCACCTTGCATAAAGGCAGTATAAGGGTTTACAAGAAATGGTTGGGGCATAGTGCGACCGCCATTACCAAGTAAACACTCAGCTTATAGTTGGATGTTTCATGAATCTGAACCCCAACTGAAAGTCATGAGACAGACCGCTACTCCCCACTTAACCTAGAATCGGGTTTTATTTGCAAAATCCATGCTAAAGTAGTAAAAATACGAGATAAAATTAAAGACCAACAAAAGGCAAACAATCAAACAGGCAAAGCTTAGTCCAACCAGATAAGTTGATCCCATTTGGTGACAGCGGAGGCTACTATCGTGCCTCCTGTGTGAGGTGTTGTGTTTGGAGAGGGTTTTAATCATAAAATTATGATTAAGGTTCAAGAGTTGCCACCTAGTATTATGGTCACTAGGAACCTTTGGTCTGCGAGAGTCTGAGTAAGGGACTGGTTGTGCAAAGGGAAGATGCATCACCCCCAATACACCCTACCTAAGGTAAGTTGCATTGTTGTTAGATTGTTTTTTTCTAAGTCGGGTTTCTATTTGTTGGTCTCTTCTAAGGCTCAAGGTAGATCTCTCTTCACAAGAGAGTCTCTACCTTATTGGGTTAAATCCTAACCGTTTGAAAGTCTGAATTTTAGCATCGTATTTTTACACCTTGTATCATCTTTAATACTTGAGGGTGTACTTTATCGTGTAATTTTACTACCCATAAATATTAAAGTCTACATCTGGATCCTAAAACAAAAATTGGAAAAAGATTTTTTACATATTGGCCAAATCCTAATAGATAATCATAAACTGGTTACGATATCCATTTTTTTTTAAAAAATATGAAAACGATGCAATTTTTTTTTTATGAAAAAAAAATATATGCTTGGAAAAATTTTAGGATTTGACCGTATGTAACAAAATATTTTTTTTGGTTTTTTAAAAATGTTTTGAAATTTTTTTTTTGAGAAAATATTTTGGAGAAAATCAGTATTTTAATACCGAATTTGTATTTTATAGTGTAAATATACAACCCGATATTATGCAAAATTGGTAGAAAAATATGCGAGAAAATCACATTTTTTTAAAAAATAAATTTGGAAATTTTTTATTTTTTTAAAATATTATAAACACACACACACACACACACACATATATATAATTCACGTCCTGCATGAACAGTAGGACGTGAATTATATTTCACGCCTACTGTTCATGTAGTAGGAAAGGAAGCTGAAGAAGAAGAAGAAGAAGGGTAGCAGACCCCCTGGCGTGGCGGTGATGGCTGGCTGGTGGGGGAGGACGACCTGAAGCCGGCGGTGGAGTTAGCTGCCTGAGTTGGCTGGAGCGGCTGCAGCTGGAAGAGGAAGAAATCTGCAGAGGGGAGAGAGACGCTCACGGTGGCTTATTACAGACGCAGTGGTGGCTGGCCAGTGGTCTTGGAAACACGTGGTGGTGCTGTTTGCTCAAGGCGGAGCTGGAGGAAGAGATGTTGATGGCGACGGTTTCCTGTGGCGGAGGAAGAAAGAAGAAGAAAAAGAAAAAAAAACACGCGGGAGGGGCTGCAGCGAGGAGAGAGAAATCGACAGTGGCTCTTGGTGGTCAGCTAGTGGTTGCGTTGGCTACATGTGGTGGAGATGATGGTGGGAAGACCGGTGATGAGGGTGGTGGTGGTTGAAGGCCAAGGTGGAGAGAGAAAGAAAGAAGAAATGTGCAGAAACCGGAAGAAAAACTGGTTTTTTAGCTGACTTTGGACCCGATTTTCTCCTCCCTCAGGCCATGAAATCCACCTATATTTATAGGCGGTGGAAGAGAGAAATATTTTCTACATTAAGGAAAAATTTCAGCCCTTGATTCAGTTGGAAAGGATCCCAACCATTGGCTCAAAGTAGGTATTATGAGTTGAAAATCTGCAGACAAAAGCAGATTGAGTAGGCCTATTTAGGTTGTCACCAGTGCTAATATATTGTCATTTAGCCTGAACTGATTACATAGAGTTGTAGAAAAAGTGCAGATGATCATTTTTGTATAAGATTTGTTAAATTCGGTGGACGTTAGGTATATTAAATGCAGCTACAAAGTAATCAACGGACCAGCTTTTTCAGAGAAAAAAAAGAAGAAAATGAACAGTGATGAAATATTTTTTGGCCAAAGTTCATTTCAGTTCTTTTTCTTTCAATTGCTTTCAATTGAACCCTAATTGACCCTAAACCTTTTTATTTAATGCAATTGAGCCCTTAATTTCAATCAATTATCTTGGTAAAAATTAAATTTGGTCTCTTAAAATTCCAATCTTCTCAATTAAGCCCAAATTAAACTCCCAAACTTAATTTTTCACCAATTAATCCCCAAATAAAATTAATTTGACCAATTTAAAGTATAATTAAGTCCTTGCACTTAATTAAATCCTTCAATTGGACCCAAATTAATTCTTAAACATAATTAAAATTTAATTTGGCCCTTGATTAAATCAAATTGGCCTATTAAAAATTTAATTATGTCATTGGACTTAATTTTTATGCAAATTCGTCCAATAATCATTTAATTTGACCTTGAATTTGTATTTTTTTCTTCATTTTTGGGCATAATAAGGTACAATTAGACCTTGAATTTCCTCCAAAATTACAGCTTGATTCTCCAATTTGCTTTCTCCACGTTGCCAGCCTTTATTTTATTTTTTGGTTTTTATTTTTGAAAAAGAAATTGATTTTTTTGGGGAATAACCTAGAATTGGGTTATGACACTATTGGATATGGTGCAATCCATGATAAGCTATACAGACCTTGAACCTGCTTTTCTAGGGCTATGTCCTACAAACTACAACTTACCCTTTAAATATGGTTCCATCAAAATCTATTAATAAAACTCCATATAAGATATGGAATGATAAGAGGCCAAACATATCATACTTAAAGATTTTGGGATGTAACGCTTGTGTGAAGCGTATACTATATAAAAACTAAGAGTTTAGTCGAACAATTATAAGTTTGTAGGATATTCAAAAGAATATATTAGATATTTTTCTACCATCTCGATAAGATAAAAGATGTTTGTCTTAAAATATGGTACATTTTTAGAGAAACAATTTGTTCTTTAAAGGAGCAGTGAGAGGAAAATAGAACTTAATGAAGTTCAAGAACTACAAACAGACATCCAAATAGAACAAGAGCCTAAGGCTATAACATTTGATTTTAACCTGAAACTCAAGAAACATATGATCTCTATATATCCTAGTAGGACACATCATACACCATTGAGATATCAACTTCTAATGGAAGTTGATGATGACGAGTTCCTTGTACTTAATGAGCCTATCAATTATATGAAAGCAATATCTAATATTGTCTTTAAAAAATGGCTTGAAGCCATGAATTTGAAATGGATTCCATGTACACCAACCAGGTATAGACATTGGCTCATCCACTTGAAGGGATAAAACCTATTGGATATTAATGGGTCTTTAAGAGAAAGACTAACAAGAAAGGCAATGTACAAATATACAAAGTTAGATTAGTTGTCAAAGGTTATAGACAAAGATAAATAGGTTGACTTTGATGAAACCTTTTTGTGGGTAACTTTGTTAAAATTCATAAAAACTTTTCTTGCTATAGCTACATACTATCATTATGAAATTTTACAAATGGATGTCAAAATTATATTTTTGAATAGGAATCTTGAAGAAGATGTATATATGACACAACCTGAAAGTTTTTAATCAAAGAAATTTAACAATAACATATGTAAGCTATAAAAAATCATTTATGAACTTAAGCAAGCTTCAAAGAGTTGGGATATTTATTTTGATGAGATAATCCAATAGTTTTATTTTGTAAAAAATATGGATGACAATTGTGTTAATAAAAAAAGGTTAGTGGGAGTGGATTTGTTTTTTAATATTATATGTAGATAATATACTATTAATATGAAACACTATTTATTTACCCTAGTTAGTAAAGATCCGGTTGCCCAATAATTTTTCTATGAAAGCTATGAAAGAAGAAATCAATATACTAGGAATAAATATTTATAAAGATAGATAAAAAAAAGGTTGCATGTATTGTCCCAATTCACATACATAGACAAAACAAGGGTTGCATGTATTGTCCCAATCCATGTACATAGATAAGATGCTAAAATAATTTAGCATGAAAGAATATAAAAAAGGATACTTACCTATATAATATGTCTCTCCAAGGACATCTGCCCTAAAACACAAATTAAGAGAGAGAAGATGTAAATGATTTCATATATTATGGATATAAGCTCCATAATACATGCAATGCTATGTATAAGACCAAAAGTATCTTAGGCTTTGAGCATAACAAATAGATACAAATTTAATCCTGGTAATATTCACTACAAGATAGTTAAAAATATTCTTAAATACTTAAGAAGACTTTGATGTTAGTTTTCAATAAGATATTGAAAAAAAATCCAGTGTGGTTATATTTTACTCTAAATAATGGTGTTGTAAAAGAGATCAAAATAGATTCTGAAAGTAAAGTTGAGTACTTCTCTGTGCTTGTAGAGATGAAAGATGTTATTTGAATAAAAAAGTTCATCACTGAACTAGGTGTGATTTTTATCACTATTGATCCAATAGCCATATACCATGATAACAATGAAGCCATTATACAAGAAAAGGAATGGAGGTCTCATTAATGATCAAAAGATGTACTTTTTTAATAGAGGATATAATACTTTGTTGAAACATGCTTTTTATATCTTGACAAGTTTATAGGTTTTTTAAAAAATATTTGTTATAAGATAATATTTTCATGAAAACAAATAAGAAACAAGAATAAGAAAAGGGAGTTTTGATTGAAGAGATGTATTTTTCTCCTCCTTAATTGAAATCATTAAAACTTTAATGATTATTTATTTTAATTTCCTATAGTTTTTATTAAGTAATACTCTACTAATAAAAAGGACATGTTTTTGTATAGATGAATTATATAATTTATTTAATTTTAGTAAAAGAGACCATAGCTACGTATGGTGAGTGAAAATTTTCAAATTTGTTGTGCAGAGAACATAATATAGTGCAAGCAGAGAACATAATATAAAAAATCAATCTTATTTATTATTCATAATTGGAAAAGAATACAAATACAAATAATGAAGGCACGAACGGCGCGCTTGCAATTCAAAGAATATTCCTAAGAGAAAATCTAAAAATGAAGCCAACATCTATCTCTTCTTTATTTTATTTCAACAGCCATCCTATTATATATATATATAGGCAGCCTAGAACAATCTATGCATGCTTGCGTGCAAACTCCAGAAGACATTGACAGAGTTCTTTAGGCCTCGAAGCAATTGCCATATGATCTGCTGGAATCTCCATCACTTCCTTAACCTCGTTGTGTTCAATCATGAAGCGCTGCAATGACGGAACCACCAATAAATCTTGAGTACAAACAACATAATCTCGCACAACCGATCCAAATTTCTCCTTCGTGAACTTGTTTGCCTTGGCCAGACTTTCAAGAAACAATGATCCTGATCTCTTTAGAAGCGTTTGGAGACTGAGATCCTGCAAACAAGAAAAATATCATCACTATACTAGTTATTACAGTCAAACAGATCAGTCCAGGATCGAAAATCAATTTGTAATCAGATTCATGATCAGCCGTACCTCAGGGGAGGCAAGGTTAAAAGCAGTGGACTTCATGAATGCCTCATATCCCGCGGTTGAAGACACTACACTCTGCCACCCGTCTGCCACGGCTGGGCTATTTTCAATAAACTAACAGAAAGAACAAAATGTATCAGGGTTAATTGAAAGTTAGAGATGATTGGTAATGCCTTTACATTTGCATGTTTTTGTGTTCACCCCTGATGCACTCATGTCAAGGGCTGTGACAGAGTGGCCAGCTGCCTCTAGCATTGTCTTCACCTTGTACCATGCCCAAGCTCCTGAAGCTGAACCATGGATCAGAACAAAATGCGTTGTTTGATTGTTGCTATCTCCCATTTTTCTTTTTTTTTTGGTGATTGATAGTACTCTAACAAAAGTAAAGGCTTTTGGTTTCGCTTGACCGTACGTTATATTTTCGTAATGCCTTGATTGTGCTTAGTAATGTCGTTGCTTGGTGATATATATAGAGAGTACCGTCTGTTGAAAAGTTGAAAGTGGTAAATGTCAAAAGTCACGTTTTTTTTTTTTTTGTTGATCAAAAACTCCTAGGCATTATTATAGAATGTAATTATATAGGAAATATTGTAGTCATATTCTTATGTGGTAATCTCCACCTTTACTATTGTATATTGCCCTACTCATATATATAGAAAGGGTTGGCTAACCTATTAGGTTAAGCCTCCTAATTATTCTCAACTTGGTATCAGAGCCTCCTAATTTTTTCTCTCTTTGCAGTCGACCCTAATTTTCTCCCCCATGAACTCTCCTCCTGTTGCCGTTGATCCAATCTCTCCCTCCACCGCTGCTGCATCATCACCGGCCAGTCCTCTTCCTGCTGCTGGCTCTGCCGTTCCTTTGCCTCTCATGGGAACACAATCTACAACAATGGTTCCTCTATCAAACACCCACCATGTTGTGTCGTTGAAACTTATGAACACAAACTATCTTTATTGGAGAATGCAGATGAAGCCATATCTCCTTGGTCAATGTGTTTTTCACTTTGTTGACGGCTCCTTGCCGTGTCCTCCATCTCATATGATTGATGCTTTGGCTGATTCTTCTTCTGCCATCAGCCCCTCTTTTCTTCGTTGGAAGCAACAAGATCAACTTATTTTGAGTGCTCTACTCTCCTCTCTTTCCGTGGATGTGCTGCATCTTGTAGTAGATTGTTCTACTTCACATTGTGTTTGGAGCATGCTTGAGAAAGCACTTGCCTCTCCATCTAATTCCCGGATCATGCAACTACATGGCTCCTTTCAAGACCTTCGGCAAGGTGATGCATCGGTTAGTATGTATATGCAGCAAGCCAAATCGTTATTTGACGAATTGGCTGCTGCTGGTCGCCCAATGTCCCTTGAAGATTTCAATCTTTATGTGTTTCGTGGACTTCACGGTGAGTTCAAAGACTTGGTAACTAGTCTCATAACCAAGGCTGAACCGCTATCGTATGCTGATCTTCATAGCCATCTCCTTACCCATGAGTTTCTGCACAAGAATTCCTTTCACTCCATGGCTGTCGGTTCATCCTCTTCATCATTGCTGTCTTCTTCTTCTCTGCCGCAGCAGCCACCATCGCTGCCAACACCTTCGAATTCTGCTTATTATGCCATGACTAATCACAGCCGAAACAGGGGACGTTCTAGAGGTAATTGGCGCTCAAACACCAACCAATTTCAGGCCCCAAATAGAGGTCACTCCGCTGTAGATTGGAGGCAAAATCAGTGGCAGAACAGGCGCACCTCTGCTGCAGATTTCCGGCCAAATCAGGGGCAGTTGTCTGGAGATGTCCGCTGCCAATTATGTTCCACTCCTGGCCATTCAGCTCTTCAATGCTATCAGTTTCGCAGCAGCACACAACAGCCCTCTGCTCACCTTGCTGTTGCGAATGATTCTGCTGCAACGACTTGGTTTCCCGACACCGATGCGAATCAACATGTGACGCCTGATCTTGCACTCTAACTGATTCTGCTCCTTATCTTGGTAATGATTTCTTGCATGTTGGTGATGGTAAGGCCCTTGACATATCCCATCTTGGACATACTACTTTATATTCCCCCAAACGCTTGTTTACATTAACTAATGTTCTTCGTGTGCCTCACATTACCAAACCGTTGTTATCTGTTCAGAAATTCTGTCGTGATAATCATGTTTGTCGCACCCCAAAAAAATCCTGGCGCGCGGCATCGACTGGCGATTATTCGTTCTGTTTAGCTGATTTTGTTCTTTGGAGTCGCCACCTAGTAATTCATTGAGGGCTACTAGGAAACCTGATGTACTGGTCTTGTCAGAGATCGCGGGTAAGGGACTGGTTGTGGTTAGGGAAGGTATTAGCACCCCTAACACACCCTACCTGAAGTAAGCTGCTTTGTAGACTTGATGTGTTAAAGAAGTTTTAAAAATTCTGTTTTTTCATCGAATTTTAGAAAATACAACTTACATGTAAGTTCATAATTCTTTATCCGTGATTAAATCAGAATATTAAATTCTTTTTTATTCTTGCAATTTTATCATAATAAAAAAAACATTCATAAACAAAAATACACACCACATTCACTTTCAAGCTTCGTGGGCTTGATGTAATATTAAAAATAAAATTTTAGCCCAATTCTAAAGCTTTGATAAATCAGTTATTACTTTTCCAGACTATATGTAGATACATGTTCTATATTTTCATGGAAAATTCAACATGATTTTTATCTATCCTTTAGATATTTGTGCATATAAATTAAATTTTTTTTTATTTAATAACAAATACATAAACAAAATTACAAGCACACACAAACATTTTTTTTATTTTTTTCTTTTCTTTTCTTTCTTTTCTTGTTTTTACATCACAGTACAAATACAAATTTTAAAAAAAAAACTAAATAGAAATTACATGAATTAATTTAAAATTTACAAAAAACAGTCCCCCAAAACTCCAGGAACTGCGTAGGAACGCTTCTGGGACTTTTTCCAGCGGTGGCGCGTCTTCCCACGCGCCACCGTCACTGCGGCGCGTGGGTTCACGCGCCGCCGCTGGAAAAAGTCCAGTAGGCAGGGGTTCAGTCACAGCTTCCCCTCTTCACCGGCGATGACACTGTGACCTGCAAAACGAAAAAAACGCAACCACAGTCTGTTTTAATTTTCGTTTTCTTTCATCCGTTCCCAAGTTTTTTTCTTTTTCAGATCTGCTTCCTTCCGTTGATCCTTTCTTCTTCTGGGTTCAGCGCCGCCGTTGCGTGTTCCCATCTGGATGGTTGAAGATCGGAGAAGTGGCTGGTGGCTGGAGGCGGACAGAACTGAGATCGGTGGCTGCCGATCTGTGGACGGCGCTGCTGGGGTGATCGGACGAAGATGAAGAAGACAGTGGGGTTGCTGCTGGAGGCCGATCTGCGCCGATGAAGGAAGCTTTGCTGCGTCTGTGCTGCGGGCTGGAAGGCGGCGCTCTCGGTGGCTGAGAGAAGCACCGCTGGGAAGATGGAGATTTTCGGGCAGCAGCTATTTTGGGCAAGGAGAGGGGAAGTTCAAAACGGGGGTGATGGCTCTGGTGAGGCCAAGAAGGAAAAAAAGTGATTGGCCGGCGGTGAGAGGGAGAATCGGTTTTGTGTGGGTCTGTGATGGGGGTGATGTTTGGCCGGTGATTTTGTCTTCAGGGAGGGTCGGTTGTTCGGGTGGCTGAAGAGAAAAGAAAAAAAAAATAAAGGTTGGGGGCGGCTGGTATGGTTTGTCTTCCCCGAGAGCAATGGAGGAGCAGATGAGATGGAGGAGAAAGTGAGATGGTGAGGTCTTCGGGAGGCTGAGGAAGAAAAGAAAAAATGGCTTTGGAGGAGGCTCTCGGCTGTCTTTTTTTTTTTTTGCCGGTTCAGGGAGAAGAAGAAAATTCAAAAGGTGAGGGACATCCGTGGGTCTCTGCCCACTGCCCTCGGGTCCCCCCCAAAATTCACAAATCCTCCTCCCCCTTTGACATCGCCTGAGGATGAGAAGAAATAGAGGCTCTTCTCATGAGGAGGGGCCTCCATGTCGGCTGAAAACAAGGAAATTAGTGGGGGGCTGAGTTCCAGATTTTCAGCGGAAAAAGAGGGATTAAATGGTAGGGGGAGCGGCTGGTTTGGGGTGAAAAAAAAAAGTCCTTAGGTTGCCTCTCCCTCTAATATTCAAAATTCCGGTAAAAATATATATATATTTTTTTTGGCTTCAAAATTGGTCCCTTAAATTTATTTTTTTTTTGTAAATTTTGGTTTTTTTTAATTTTTTGGATTTTTTTGAAAACGGGCAATATCAACGTTGACTTGATGAGGAAAATCAATGATTTTTAAAATGACGCGTGAAAAGTCGAACACGTTCCAAAAACCTTTGAAATTTAAAATTCTTTTTTTAGACGACGTTGAAAATGCTAAAAACGATGCAAATATATTAAAAACATATTTTTTTGGATTTTTGTTATTTTTTGCTATTTTTGGATTTTTCTAAAAAGTTTATAAAAATATAGGTCAAAAATTGGGTAGCAACAATGTTTATTTTGAATTTCATGATTTTGTGTTTTATGTGAAGGATCTCGTCACCAAGGAAGTTCTTCTTTCTGGTCGGAGTCATGATGGTCTTTATGTTCTCTCCGAGTCCTCGACTGCGTCAGTTCTTCAAGCTTTTTGGTCTCCTTGCATTTCCGCAACTGCCGACTTGTGGCATCGTCGTTTAGGTCATCCAACTCCTCGCATTCTAAATTTGTTAGTTTCTGATAATAAAATTATTTGTACGTCTAAACGATCTTTTACTTAATGTCAAGCATGTCCATTAGGCAAGTCATCCCGTTTGTCATTACGACCGACAGGTCACAAAACTTCTACCCCACTTGAATTAATTTTTAGTGATGTTTGGGGCCCTGCTCCAATGTTTTCTTCTGATGGTTTTTGTTATTTTGTTATCTTTGTTGATGCGCACACTAAATATATCTGGTATTATCCGCTTGTTGAGAAATCTGATGTATTTTCCACGTTTCAACGTTTTCAGACACTTGTTGAGCTTCAGTTTTCTTTTAAAATTAAATCTGTTCAAACTGATTGGGGTGGTGAATATCGTAAATTAAATACATTTTTTCAAACAATTGGTATTCATCATCGATTAATTTGTCCTCATACTTATGAACAAAATGGCACAGTTGAACGTCGTCATAGACATATTGTCGAAACTGGCCTAACCCTCTTAGGCCAGTGTAATGCCCCATTGCGTTTTTGGAACTATGCTATGGAATCATCGGTCTATCTTATTCATCGCATGCCTACTCCTGTTCTTCAAAATAAATCTCCTTTTGCGTGTCTGTTTCATCGCACTTCTGATTATAACTTTCTACGCACTTTTGGGTGTCTTTGTTTTCCATTTTTACGTCCATATCATGCTCATAAATTAGATTTTTGGTCTTCTCCTTGTGTGTTTTTAGGCTATAGCTCGTCTCATCTTGGTTATCGGTGTCTTGATTTAGAGTCTGGTCGTGTCTATGTCTCCCATCATGTTCGTTTTCATGAATGTGTCTTTCCTTTTAAAAAGTCTGAACAGGTAACAACACCCTCGGTTCCCCCCACTCTACCTACCTATCTTCCATCACTGCAACCCCCTTCCTGTTTTCAGCCTCTTCCTTCCCAACTCGGCAAAACACACAACCCACCTTTGCCCCTTGCTGCAACCCCCCAGCTTGCTCCCCTGCCCGTTGATTTAGCCGACCCTGCCTCACCTCCCCACACAGCTATACTATCACCACGTGCTTGTCTTTCCAATGATTATTGTGCAGGAACAGGTTCTGACTTGCAGGATTCAGTAGCGGCACAACCCAGCACCTCCCCGGCTTCACCTCCTGGTCTGCAACTTTGTGTTGATCTCTCCTCTTATCCTCTTCAGCACATTCCAGGTACAAGTGCTGCTACTCCATGTCCAGCTGCTCCTAAACACCCCATGGTTCTTCGTCCAAGACAGCCCAAGACAACGCTGATCACCACCACGACAACCACCTCTGCTGCTTCCTTTAGTCGGGTAACTTCTCCTCCCTCGCATGAGCCACTTATTTTTCCTGATGCTAACAGATATGAGGCATGGCATAATGCTATGCGAGAGGAAATTCAGGCCTTACACACAAACAGAACATGGACTTTAGTGCCGTTTCATCCGTCCATGAATGTTGTTGGTAGCCGATGGGTCTACAAAATTAAACGCAGATCTGATGGTAGCATTGAGAGGTATAAGGCGTGCCTGGTTGCTAGGGCTTCACTCAGCAAGAAGGTATTGATTACTCAGAAACTTTTAGTCCTGTTATCAAACAGGCAACAGTCCACTTAGTGTTCTCCATTGCAGTTTCGAGTGGTTGGAAAATTCATCAGCTTGACATTCATAATGCATTTCTAAATGGAGTCCTTGATGAAGAGGTTTACATGAAACAACCTCTAGGTTTTGTTGATTCTGCACTCCCAGGTCATGTATGTCGATTGCATAAATCTCTATATGGGTTAAAACAGGCTTCGCGGGCTTGGTACACTCGTCTGAATGATTTTCTATTATCCATTGGTTTCCGTGCTTCTAAAGTGGATACCTCATTGTTTATCTTCTCGGTTGGTAGTGATATTTGTTATCTTTTGGTTTATGTTGATGATATTCTGCTTACAGGTAATAATGGAACTCTGCTACAACGACTCATTCAGCTACTGAGCTCAGAATTTAAACTTCGGGATTTGGGTGATGTTCATTATTTCTTGGGTATTGAAGTGCAGTGTACTGGTCTGGGACTTATGCTTTGTCGACATAAATATACACTTGATATCCTCACACGAGCTGGTATGTTATCCTGTAAACCAGTTGATACTCCTATTTCGGCATCCAAAGCCACCATTATGCCGGATCCATTGTTTTCTGATGCTACTCGTTTTCGACAACTTGTTGGTGCTCTCCAATATCTCACTTTCACACGCCCGGATATTTGCTTTGCTGTTAACCAGGTCTGTCAATTTATGCATGCTCCTACAGAATCCCATTGGGCTGCCGTGAAACGCATCTTGCGTTATCTCCGTGGTACGGCATCACATGGTTTACATATTACTCGCAGCTCTTCCTTTGCTTTACACGGTTTTACAGATGTAGATTGGGCAGGTAGTATTGAGGATAGAAAGTCTACAGGTGGTTATCTTGTGTTCTTTGGTCAGACGCCAATTTCGTGGAAATCGAGTAAGCAACGCACTGTTGCTCGTTCTTCGACGGAAGCTGAGTACAAAGCCTTAGCCGATGGCACGGCTGAAGTTATCTGGCTTCAGTACTTGTTAACGGATCTTCAGATTCCGACTCCTTCTGCCCCTATTATCTGGTGTGACAACCTTGGTGCCACGTATTTGTCCACAAACCCTATATTTCATGCTCGCACAAAACATATTGAGATTGATTATCATTTTGTCCGAGATAGAGTTGCGAAGAAGGAGATTCAGATTCGTTTTATTTCCTCTCAGGATCAACTTGCCGATGTCTTCACTAAGCCACTTCCTGCTGCTTCATTTGCTGCTTCATTTACTGCTTTTAGATTCAAGCTTCGGGTTGATCCTCCACCCTCAGCTTAAGGGGGCGTATTATAGAATGTAATTATATAGGAAATATTGTAGTCATATTCTTATGTGGTAATCTCCAGCTTAAGGGTTGGCTAACCTATTAGGTGAAGCCTCCTAATTATTCTCAACTGGCATTATTTTCATTGACAAGTCAAGTCATGCGTTCAATCTTTTGATGGTATTAACATGTAATATTGGGGAGGAAGTGCATAAAATAATTTTGAAATTCAACAATTGAATATATATATATATATATATATATATATATATATATATATTCACGATGAAAAGCAGCCATGCTTTCTTCGTTGAAGATAGCTTGTTCTTGGAGAAGTTAACTCAGATACAAACCCAACTCTTTCTTCTGTAAATTCACAGGAAAATGAACATATGTCGTAACAGATCAGTTCAAGATTGAAAATTCAAATAAAATTCTTTCATTGTTTTACTTTTCAATATTGAATTAAATTGTTTCTTGGTATCCTATTTTTACTGTACATGTACATGGATAGTCGTTTCAGACTTTTGTAATTTCCTTCTAAGTTTCTTTTAAACGAAAAAGTTGTTTGCATGAAAAGGCCTCCAATTTATGATTTTTTAAATTTAGTCCCACCCTTTATTTTCTAATAACTAGCCCTTTAATTTCTAATGAAAAAAAAAAAAAAACACCCAACATATTCCGAATCTGAAGTTTAGTATAAATGTGTTTGCTAAATTAAAATTCTAAAATTATATAAATGAATTCAACACCTTTTTTTTTTCAAATATAAAGGGATCTAGGTAATTTTTTTTATTTTTTTTAAAAGTGAGGCTTTAGGTTAAGTACAAAATTGTTGATGTTAGTTGGATTAATATTACATTTTGCAAATCTAACCTATGATGAATAATTTATATAATATGCAAAATACTCCTCCGACTTTTGGGTGGCTAATTAATCTAAAAGGAAAAATAATTATCATCTAAATTTAAGATAACTAGGACATTTAAGACTAGTTAATGTAGAGATCCGTCAGCAAATCCTTAAGTATTTTACCTGAAGTAGACTTTCGACACCGTTCCGCGTTCTCAAAAAAATTTAATTTTTTTTTGTTAAAATTTAATATGCATAGTTTGTATGTTTTGGATCGTTTTGATATACTAATGTCAAAAATAATTTTTAAAAAATGAAAAAACATCATTGATATGCATTTCGGCATGAAAAATTATTTGAAAAGTAACCGCTACCACACTGCCAAATATACTCTCATCAGGTACTATCCTAAAACTTCTTTAGTAAGTTGTTTTGTTATTTGTTTCAAGTCTAGTTTTTATTGGCAAGTCTGTCTAATAATATGACCAAGAAGATAGCTTGTACTCGGAGAAGTTGACTCCTCAAATACAAACCCAACTCTTTCTTCTGCTTTTCTTCTGTAAATTCTAAGGAAAATTCTCATATACTCAAGATGAAAAGCAGCCATGTTTCCGTCGTTGAAGAACTTCAAATTAATATTACCCTACTTTGAACATGAGTAGTCGTTCCAAACAATTTTATGTATTTACAGGAAATCTGTTTCGTTTCCGTAACAATTATCTTTTGAATTACTTATTTCATAGATTGGAATAATGTGGATATGATCACCACATAATTTTACCTTCACCCAAAAAATGGAATTTGACCGAACGTGATCACGATGACAAGTACTTTCATGATTGAAAGCAGCCATGCTTTCTTCGTTGAAGAACTTCAAATAACATGACCAAGAAGATAGCTTGTTCTTTGGAGAAGTTAACTCAAATACAAACGCAACTCTTTCTTCCATTTTTCTTCTGTAAATTCTCAGGAAAATGAACATATTTCGTAATAGATCAGTTCAAGATTGAAAATTCAACCAAAATTCTTTCATTGTTTTGCTTTTCAATATTTAATTAAATTGTTTCTTGGTATATATACTATTTTTACTGTACATGCACATGGATAGTCGTTTCAGACTTTTGTCATTTCCTTCTAAGTTTCTTTTAAACCAAAAAAGTTCTTTTGCCAAAGCTAATCATCATATTCAACCCGAGCATCCCTCTAGGGTGCCATTTGTCGAGACTAATTATCAACGCAACCCAGCCATCCATGTAGGATGTCATTGTTCGAAGATAATCAGCAATCACAACCCTGTCACCCATCTCAAATGTCATTAGCTAAAATTACATCAATCACAACCCAGTCATCTATCTCGAATTCTATTAGCTGAAGCTAATCAACAACTCAATCAGCATTTCATAAGCGGTTTAACATTCATAATCAGTTTCACATTCGTCAACAACTCAATCAACATTTCATAGTCGGTTTACCATTCATCAATAACTTAATAATATATCATCGTCAAACAAGTTATTTCAGAACATTTACATTATACAAGAAAAAGGTGGAAACCACCTACCTGTTCCTCCCGTGAGGGGTCCTTGCCCGGTCGAAGGTCTGATCTGGGTAGCACCACCTAACACATCAATGGTCACAAATCAGCACATTTGCATTCAGAAATCACATGACTCATCACATTCCATATTTCAAGAATTTGTTATAGGCAATTAAGTCAATTATGATATGGAAGTCTGTCACAGAACATTGGCATCAAAAATTGGTTCATTGGTGACACAAAAACCGACAGCGAAAGCTGGTTCGTTGGTGACACATGAATCGACAGTGAAAACTGATTCACTAGTGACACAAGAAGTCTTCAGCGTACTTAGTCTACTACTTACTCAGAAATCATTGAGAAAAACTGAGTCGCTACTGACCCAAAAATCATCAATGCAACACATTTCTAAGGCTGACGCTAGAATAATCTGCACGCACAACTTACTGCTATCTCAAGAATTGTCGATTAAAACTGAGTCGCTGCTAACCCAAAAATTATCAACGCAACCCATGTCTATGACTGACGATGAAATTGTCAGCACATATAGCCTACTATTGACTCAAGAATCGTTGGTGAAAATTGTATTGCTGCCGACCAAGAAATCATCAACGCAAACTAAGTCGCTGCCGACCTAGAAATCATCGACGCAACCCATGTCGCTACCATTTTACAATCGGCAGCAATTATGGAGTCGTTTATGATTTTTCTCTTTCCCTCGACTAAGCATATGGTCTATGCTAGTTTACCCCCTTTCATAACTCATCCCTAACCAAGTTTGAACACATATAAAAATTCAATCACATTCAAAGTTTTATCACAGGACCATCAACAATACATAACAAATTCTTAACATACATATTCTTCCAAAGAATCCTCTAAACATCACTTTAAGTCCTCAATGGTATTATCCTAAATTCATCAATACAATTTGTAGAAATTCAATGACACGTAAACAAGTCCCATATTCATGCTATTTCACATCAACTTATGGAGGTTCATCATGTGAGATTTCGTCAATGTTCCTATTCTTGGTCGAAGCATATATGCCTTTTTTATCCAATCTTTCGCATGCATTTCATCAAATTTAACACAATAGTATCGCCAACAACATATCATACTCATACATATAACCACTTGCTTCCTAATTAAACAAGTTCATCCATTACACACACAAACTCAAGTCATCAACATGAAGTGAATTCAGTTCTAGTTTCCACTTGCTGCTAAGGTTCAAATGATAGTGCAATTTTGTTCATAACACTTTCTAACACATTTTCACATACTTTCATCATTCACATATGCAGAAATTCTGTCATAAACACAAGCACAGGTTTTGTTTTGGCTCTAGGGGAATCCAGGACTCTAACATAGTTTCAATCTATGCATTTCATCACAGGAAATTCATATACTATCTAGTTTTTATTATGGTTGGTCCTCCCCTAAGATTAGACCTTCAAAATTATCCATTTTCTTTGTTAAATGTTCTTCAATTAAGTCTCTATTTAGCCCCATTTTGATCCCTCTTTCTTGTTTAGGTTTTCTTCATAGCTAATGTAAAAATCCTAGGCCATTTCTTAGGGTTTTCTTCTTCTTTTTCGATCCTAATGTCCTAAGAGTAGGGTGAGAAAGGTTTTGGTTCATACCTCAGGTTTTCAATAGCTTTAGGAAGGGATTTAACCATTTTTCTTCCCCCTCTACTTTTGGTTTTCTTCCTCCTTTCTATAACTGCACTAGCCAGCCTCCTACACTCATTCTCCTTCTATAGTTTTAGCCATTTATGTTTTTCTCTAACTCTCCTTTCCTCTCTAACACTCGAAGAGCAGCAGCCATATGAGGTTGATGTGGTTCATGCATGAATCGGCTGAGAATGTGAACTGAATATGTGATATCAGGTCTAGTGATGGTTAAGTAAATTAATCGACCAACTAGACACTGGTATATACAAGGATCTTTGAGCAATTCTCCTGTATTTGAAAGTCTGCATTCTTCCATAGGAAATTCAACTGGTTTGGCACCCAAGTATCCACTGTCTTTGATAATTTCCAAACCATATTTGCGCTGGGAAATGTAAATGTCTTGGAACGGGTTATTTCAATGCCTAAGAAGAATTTCATATCACCAAGGTCTTTGATGCGAAAACGAGTATGGAGGAACTGCTTCAAACCTTTGATGGATTCAATGTTGTTCCTGGTTATGAAAATATCATCCATATAGATCAATAGGATAGTAAGAGATGTGCCATCTCTTTTGATGAACAAGGAATAGTCGGCTTTTGACTGCAAAAAACCAGCAGCAAGAATAACTTCTGTGAACTTAGAGAACCACTATTGAGATGCTTGCTTAAGGCTGTATAGTGACTTGTGGAGGCGACACACAATGTTCTCCCCCTATCGTTGAAGACCAGGAGGAGGATACATATATATTTCTTCCAATAAATCACCATTTAAGAAGGCATTGTTAACGTCTAGCTGATGTAAAGGCCAGTTCAGACTAGCAGCAATAGTAAGGAGGCAGCGGACAGTTACCATTTTTGCAGTGGGGGAAAAAGTGTCATAATAATCAATTCCAGCAGTTTGTGTGAAACCCCGAGCGACCAAGCGAGTATTATAGCGCTCAACAGACCCATTAGCCTTGCGTTTGATGCGATACACCCATTTACAATTGATCGGGCGTTTTCCAGGGGGCAAAGGAATGAGGCTCCGTGTCTGATTGTCAATGAGAGCTTGAAGCTTGGAATTCATAGCTTCCTGCCACTTAGGATCAGTCATAGCAAGTTCATACGAAGGAGGTTCCTCATCATGACTAACATTGGCAATATAACAGAGATGTGATGGAGAATACCGATTATAAGAAATAAAATGACAGAGAGAATATTTCATACCTGGTGTAGGTGCAGACGAGGCCGAGAACAATTGGTGTGGAGGTAGAATCACCTGTGAGCAAACATAATCCTTGAGGCGGACGTTGGCTTCTCGAGGGCATTGAGAACGATGAAGTGGCTGATCAAGAATAACTAGAGGAGGTTCAGGAAGGACTGGGTCATCCAGCTGAACAGGGGTTTGTTGTGCAGCTGGTGGAGTTAATGGAGAAGAGGAAGGTGGCTTAGGAAGAGAGGGTATTGAGTCGGTTGGTGCAGGTGAAGAGGATATGGGGGGACCGAAGGGGTCAATGATGACTATTGAGGGAGGAAGATGGGAATAAGGATCAGACATAATAGGAAGAGGAATAGGCAAGGTTGGTAGATTGTGTGTTGTAGGAGTGACCTGTGATGCATGATAAAAAGTTTCCTCAAGAAATACCACATCCTGATTGGTGAAAATTTTCTGAGTTGCAATATTGTAAAGTTTGTAAGCTTTTTGTCCCATAGGATAACCAAGAAAAATTCATTTTGTGGCACGGGGAGAAAATTTTGAGGATGGATTGATTATGGTTGCAAAAGCAACACATCCAAAAACTCGCATGCGAGAATAATCAGGAAGTTTGTTGTAAAGAATCTCAAAGGGTGTTTTTTTGTGAAGCAACAGAGTAGGAAGGCCATTAATAATATGGACAGCAGTAAGAATGCATTCTCCCTAGAAAGTAATGGGCAAATGAGTGCGAGCAGTTTCAAGGATGTGTCTATGTTTGCGCTTAACGACACCATTTTGTTGAGGTGTATATACACAAGAGTGTTGAAAAAGAACGCCTTCCTCAAGGAAAAAAAAATTAATGAAAGAAATTCAGCCCCATTATCATAACGGAGTTTTTGAAACTTTGTATTGAATTGAGTGTGAACATAATGAAAAAACTGACGAAGTAGAGTTTGTGTCTCGCTCTTGTTACGCGTTAAAAAAACCCATGTAAAAACGAGAAAAATCATCCACAATGGTCAAGAAATAAAAAGCACCAGAAATAGAAGGGGTTTTATAACGACCCCGAATATCACAATGAATAAGTGAAAAACACTTCGAAGTTGAAATTGAACTAGAAGGAAAAGGGCGACGAGTTTGTTTTTCCAATGGACAAACGTCACATTTATGACTGGAATCAAAATTAAATTTGAGTGAATTATTAGCTAAAAATTGTAAACGATTAGAAGAAGGGTGTCCCAATCGGCAATGCCAAAGATCAGATGAGATAATCAAATTGCAAGCAAAACGGGTAGAAGGAGGAGTTGAAGCCAACGCCACGAGGTAATACAAGTCATTACGTCGCTTACCCACACCAATCCTTGTTCTCGTAGCCAAGTTCTGCAAAATACACCAAGATGAAAAAAAAGTCACTAAGCAATGCAAGTCATCGGTTGTCTTGCCAACAGACATAAGATCAACTTTAAAGCTTGGCACACAGAGGACATTATTCAATTGATAAGAATTGTTAAATTGAATCGAGCCAGTCATAGTAATGTTTGCCACGTCTCCACTAGGTAAGTAAAGAGGTGCCAAAGACAAATTCTTATCAACATGCTTTAATGATGTAGGAGAAGAAGTAATATGATGGGTTGCCCCACTGTCAAGTATCCAACGATTGTGAGCAACCGGTAATAAACTTGATGTATGTTTGAAGGCTAAGGCAGCAACAACATTAGCCTGTGTAGTGATAGGCTTGGTGGTCAAGGCACTGAGTATCTGAACATATTAATCCTCAGTCAAGTTGGGCAGAGAGACCTGGAGTTCCTGAAAAGTGGGACTAAAATCCATTTGATTTGCAGAGGGGTTCCCAGATGCAGAGTGGCTGTCGTAGCCTTGGTGCTGGTGTGGTGCCTTTTCTTTACTTTTCAGATGACCAGGAGGGTAGCCGATTAATTTGTAACAGGTTGCTTTCCTGTGATACATATCACCAGAGTAAGTGCACTGAAAAGGCTCTTTATTACGTGAATTATCTGATTGATTCCCATGAACTTGATTGTTTTGCCGACCCTTAGACATGCTGTAATTGCCACGCACAGCCATGGCTGCTGTATTTGATGGTATGATGACAGCAGTCCCCAACTCTCGTTGTTTTTCTTCCTGAACAACAGAGGCATAAGCTTGACGAACCGATGGTAAAGGGTTCATCAGTAAAATATGACCTCTTGCACCTGAATATGACTCGTTAAGTCCCATGAGAAACTGTATAAATTTGGTTCAATCATTCTGCGCACCACAAGTACATGTTTCTGAATTAAAGGATACAAGCTCATCCCACAAACCCTTCAATTTTGTGTAATATGCTGCAACTGACATTTGACCTTGCTCAATCCTGTAGATGTCTCGCTGAACCTGAAAAATACAGGGAGCGTTCCCTAAAGAAAATCTTTCATGAAGATCTTCCCAGATGGCATAAGGAGTGTTGCATGAAAGAACATAATCGACTAATTCTGGCTCAAGAGAATTTAGGATCCTTGAAAGCACCATATCGTTGCAGCGCTACCAAAGGGCATGTTCTTTAGGATTTGAAGCCTCACGGGGTTCTTTGATTTTGCAAGTAATAAAACCTGTCTTATTCTTGGCACTTAGAGAAATTTTCATGGCACGGTGCCAAGAATTATAGTTGTCGCCATTCAATCGTTTTGAGACAAGAAGCAAACCAGGGTGATCTGAGTGGTGGAGGAATAATGGAGAACCAAGGGTGCTAGGAACAAAGGATGAATCGCCAGAACTCAAAAAATCAATGTCATTAGCAGCCATGATTTAAAAGAGAAAAAAGGAGGCAAGGCAGAGACGCAACAAACAGATGCGTTGAAGAAGAAAAAAATAAGGTAAGGTCATAGCCTGCTCTGATACCAGATAAGTAAAAAGGTATTCAAGCGGAATGTTTTTTTGTATTGATTAAGTTCAATATATATACAAGGTACATTAGGGTTCCAGTATAAGTCAGAGACTGATAAGGAATGGTTACTAATTGAATGCAGATCGATACAAAATATTCTTACGTATCTTTCCTACTTATCTCAAAATATAACTTTCATATTTACATCATAACACTATTAATATAATTTCCAACATATATAGGGTATTAACTTTATAATATTTATTTCAGGAAATCTGTTTCATTCTCATAACCCGATCCGTTCAAAAATAATAATCAAACATAATTTCAAATAATAAGCAAAGAGACTGTTTCGTTCAAATCCAAACAAAACTCTTTCGTTCTTTTACTTTTCAAATATTTAATTAGATTTTAAAACAATGGGTATCATGTTTTTTACCCTACTTGAACACAAGTAGTCGTTTCATCAAGCAATAAGAAATAAAATATCAAACATCTTTCAGAAATTCTATAAACCTATTTTTCTCGAGTTTCCATGCATGCAACAACAGCAAAGTAGGAATCTGGTTTCATGGCCAGCAATAAGAACCGTTTTCGCAGTTGGGTTGTTTTCAAAATTGAAACTTGTGCATAAGCTTGGGTTCTCCTTTATGTGCTGATTCAAAATTTTATATTTTTTTATTGGATTTTTAATTCCTTCAGAGTTTAATTTTATTTATATCTCAAAAGTCACATGAACTTCAACGATTAAAAATATATATTCATGATGAAAAGCAGCCATGCTTTCTTCGTTGAAGAACTTCAAATAAAATGACCAAGAAGATAGCTTGTCCTTGGAGAAGTTAACTCCACAAATACAAACCCAACTCTTTCTTCTGTAAATTCATAGGAAAATTCTCAAAGAATCAAGTTGAAAAGGCGCCACGTTTTCGTCGTGGAAGAACTTCAAATTAATGTGACCCTACTTTGAACATAAGTAGTCGTTCCAAACAATTTTATACATTTACAGGAAATCTATTTCGTTTACGTAGCCGGATCCGTTGAACAATTATCTTTTGAGTTAGTGCTGTCAAAAAAATAGGTATTTCATAGATGGGAATAATGAAAAGTAAGAGATGTTTGGTTTTAAATCCAACATATATACTAATGGGTTTTAAATCCAACATTGAAAAAATAAAACATTCTTCTAATATTTATATAATAAACTTTGAAAATGGTTAATAACTAACTACAAAAATATAAAAAAAATGGATCTAGAAGAAAAACAACTTAGAAAAAAAAAAAAGATCTAGTCCAGGTTTGCCCAGGTCACCCGAAACACAGGTTAACCTACCAGGTAGATCGGGTTTAGCTGATCTTTTATATTAGCCAGACCGGTTTAGCTACCAAATCAACTCATCAAACCGGTCAAAGTTTAATAAATAGGCTTCCAGCTTTGTGATAGCTTAGGATCGTATTTCTTGAAATAGTACAGTGAAAGCTGTAATTTGAGCGTGTATCGAGATTGTTTTCAAGGCGAAGGAAATCATTTTTGGTCTTCAGATATGGAGAAAAAAGATCACAACCTTAGGTTGGATAGGGCTTAGGTGCTGTTTTGGATAAGGACGGATTGCATGTTTGAAAAAGTGAGGGTTTTCAATTGAGAGGTGGAAGATAATCCACAATGTTGTTTAAAACAAAATAGCACCGTTGGATTATCCCTAGCCCAAATGGGGCTCACACACCTTTGCGCCAATCCAGCCCTTGATTTTTTTATATCATGCAATAAACCCCTCTCAATTAGACTGCCAATTTGGTCCAAAATTCTAGTTTAGCTCCTTCATATGCTTGCAACCCTTCTCAACTTGTTTCAACCAAGTTCATAGCTTTTTTTTTTTCATGTTTTTATTATTGAAAGAAAAAGATAATTTTGGGGAAAACTCAAAATTGGGTTATGACATCATGGATAGGCATACATGTTTCATCTTTGATAACCATATTGGATATGGTCACAAGTATTTGATGTAAGTCTGAATCATTTAAAAGATTCAAAGAATTTAAAAATGGAGTTGAAATACAAATTGGAAAGAATATTAAAATACTTTAGGAGGTGAATACTTCAACCAATATTTTCAAGATTATTTGAAAAAGAATGAGATTCTCTCATAATGGACACTTTTTAAAAGGAGAAATTGCACCCTATTGGATATGGTGCAGTCCATGATAAGCTATACAGGCCTTCAACCTTCTTTTCTAGGGCTATGTCCTACAAACTAGAACTTACCTTTTAAATAGGATTCCATCAAAATCTATTAATAAAACTCCATATAAGATATGGAATGATAAGAGACCAAACCAATCATACTTAAAGATTTGGGGATGTAACGCTTGTGTAAAGCGTATACTATCTAAAAACTAAGAGTTAAGTCAAATAATTATAAGTTTGTAGGATATTTAAAAGAATATGTTAGATAATAAAAAAAAATCCAGTGTGGTTATATTTTACTCTAAGTAATGTTGTTGTAAAAAGATCAAAATAGATTCTGAATGTAAAGTTGAGTACAACTCTATGTTTGTAGAGACGAAAAAGGTTATTTGAATAAAAAAATTCATCATTGAACTAGGTATAATTTCTATTATTAGTGATCCAATAGCCATCTACCGTGGTAACAATGAAGCCATTATACAAGAAAATGAATGGAGGTCTCATCAATGATCAAAAGATGTACTTAATATACATGTATTTTTTTTTATTTGCAATAGAAATAGTGAAGTTATTCCTGATGGTTTTATTTGCATTATAGAAGTTCCATAATGAGCAAGCTGCAGAGAACATAATATAAAAAATCAAGCCAGACTAGAAATCAATCTTATTTAATATTATTCATAATTGGAAAAGAATACAAATACAAATAATGAAGACACGTACGGTGCGGTTGCAATTCAAAGAATATTCCTAAGAGAAAATCTAAAATTGAAGCCAACATCTATCTCTTCTTATTTTATTTCAACAGCCATCCTATTATATATATATATATAGGCAGCCTAGAACAATCTATGCATGCTTGCGTGCAAACTCCAGAAGACATTGACAGAGTTCTTTAGGCCTGGAAGCAATTGCCATATGATCTGCTGGAATCTCCATCACTTCCTTAACCTCGTTGTGTTCAATCATGAAGCGCTGCAATGACGGAACCACCAATAAATCTTGAGTACAAACAACATAATCTCGCACAACCGATCCAAACTTCTCCTTCGTGAACTTGTTTGCCTTGGCCAGGCTTTCAAGAAACAATGATCCTGATCTCTTTAGAAGCGTTTGGAGACTGAGATCCTGCAAACAAGAAAAATATCATCACTACACTAGTTATTACTGTCAAACAGATCAGTCCAGGATCGAAAATCAATTTGTAATCAGATTCATGATCAGCCGTACCTCAGGGGAGGCAAGGTTAAAAGCAGTGGACTTCATGAATGCCTCATATCCCGCGGTTGAAGACACTACACTCTGCCACCCGTCTGCCACGGCTGGGCTATTTTCAATAAACTAACAGAAAGAACAAAATGTATAAGGGTTAATTGAAAGTTAGAGATGATTGGTAATGCCTTTACATTTGCATGTTTTCAATTAAATGCAAAATAAAATAAATTGCGGTACCTTCTCTAACATATACGATGGCCTGTGCTCGGTATCAGGCAAGAATGCTGTAACAAAAACAGCTAGAGAAATCTTCTCCGGGAACTTCTCCATAGCAAAAGCCACGTTTAAGCCGCCTAGACTATGAGCCACCAATACAACCTTTTCATTTTCAGCTAAGTTGGCCATGAACTCGATCAAGGGCTCATTATACTGATCAAAAGTAACAACTTCTTCCAGTGTTTTTGTGTTCACCCCTGATGCACTCATGTCAAGGGCTGTGACAGAGTGGCCAGCTGCCTCTAGCATTGTCTTCACCTTGTACCATGCCCAAGCTCCTGAAGCTGAACCATGGATCAGAACAAAATGCGTTGTTTGATTGTTGCTATCTCCCATTTTTCTTTTTTTTTGCTGATTGATAGTACTCTAACAAAAGTAAAGGCTTTTGGTTTCGCTTGACAGTAAGTAATATTTTCGTAATGCCTTGATTGTGCTTGGTAATGTCGTTGCTGGTGGTATATATAGAGAGTACCGTCTGTTGAAAAGTTGAAAGTGGTAAATGTCAAAAGTCACATGTTTTTTTTTTTGTTGATAAAAACTCCTAGGCATTATTTTCTTTGACAAGTCAAGTCATGCGTTCAATCTTTTGATGGTATTAACATGGAATATTGGGGAGGAAGTGCAGAAAATAATTTTGAAATTCAACAATTGAATATATATATATATATATTCACGATGAAAAGCAGCCATGCTTTCTTCGGTGAAGATAGCTTGTTCTGGAGAAGTTACTCAATTACAAACCCAACTCTTTCTTCTGTAAATTCACAGGAAAATTAACATATGTCGTAACAGATCAGTTCAAGATTGAAAATTCAAAAAAATTCTTTCATTGTTTTACTTTTCAATATTGAATTAATTGTTTCTTGGTATCCTATTTTTACTGTACATACACATGGATAGTCGTTTCAGACTTTGTAATTTCCTTTAAGTTTCTTTTAAACGAAAAGTTGTTTACATGATAAGGCCTCCAATTTATGATTTTTTAAATTTAGTCCCACCCTTTATTTTCTAATAACTAGTCCTTTTATTTTCTAATGAAAAAAAAAAAAATCACCCAACACATTCCGAATCTGAAGTTTAGTATAAATGTGTTTGCTAAATTAAAATTCTAAAATTATAATAAATGAGTTCAACACCTTTTTTTTCAAATATAAAGGGATCTAGGTAATTTTTTTTATTTTTTTAAAAAGAGAGGCTTTAGGTTAAGTACAAAATTGTTGATGTTAGTTGGATTAATATTACATTTTGCAAATCTAACCTATGATGAATAATTTATATAATATGCAAAATACTCCTCCGACTTTTGGGTGGCTAATTAATCTAAAAGGAAAAATAATTATCATCTAAATTTAAGATAACTAGGACATTTAAGACTAGTTAATGCAGAGATCTCTCAGCAAATCCTTAAGTATTTTACCTGAAGTAGACTTTCAACACCGTTCCGCGTTCCTAGAAAAATTTAATTTTTTTTGTTAAAATTTAATATGCATAGTTTGTATGTTTTGGATCTTTTTGATATGCTAATGTCAAAAATAATTTTTAAAACTAAAAAAATATCATTAATATGCATTTCAGCATGAAAAATTATTTGAAAAGCAACCGCTACCACACTGCCAAACATACTCTCAGATACTATCCTAAAACTTCTTTAGTAAGTTGTTTTGTTAGTTGTTTCAAGTCTAGTTTTTATTGGCAAGTCTATCTAATAATATGACCAAGAACAGAGCTTGTCCTCGGAGAAGTTGGACTCCTCAAATACAAACCCAACTCGTTCTTTCTGCTTTTTCCTTCTGTAATTCTAAGTGAAAATTCTCATATACTCAAGATGAAAAGCAGCCATGTTTTCCGTTCGTTGAAGGCTTCAAATAATATGGACCCTACTTTGAACATGAGTAGTCGTTCCAAACAATTTTATGTATTTACAGGAAATCTGTTTCGTTTCCGTAACATATCTTTTGGAATACTTATTTCATAGATTGGAATAATGTGGATAAGCTGCAGAGAACATAATATAAAAAATCAAGCCAGACTAGAAAGAAATCAATCTTGTTTACTATTCATAATTGGAAAAGAATACAATAAATACAAATACAAAGAATATTCCTAAGAGAAAATCTCTTCTTTATTTTATTTCAACAGCCATCCTATTATATGATCACCACATAATTTTACCTTGACCCAAAAAATGGAATTTGACCGAACGTGATCACGATGAAAAATACTTTCATGATTGAAAGCAGCCATGCTTTCTTCGTTGAAGAACTTCGAATAATATGACTAAGAAGATAGCTTTTTCTTTGGAGAAGTTAACTGAAATACAAACGCAACTCTTTCTCCTATTTTTCTTCTGTAAATTCTCAGGAAAATGAACATATTTCGTACCAGATCAGTTCAGGATTGAAAATTCAAACAAAATTCTTTCATTGTTTTCCTTTTCAATATTTAATTAAATTGTTTCTTGGTATATATCCTATTTTTACTGTACATGCAATGGATAGTCGTTTCACAGACTTTTGTAATTTCCTTCTAAGTTTCTTTTAAACCAAAAAAGTTGTTTGCGTGATAAGATTTTTCAAATTTAGTCCCTCTCTCTATACTTTAACAAACTACTGGCCCTTTATTTTCTGAAGGAAAAAAGAACTCCCAACACATCCGGATCTGAAGTTTAATAAATATGT
>CM031981.1:3530965-3978465 GCA_018804465.1 Populus tomentosa
CTAACCATATGAAAACTTTAATTGTTAGGGGGAGACATACTTTTCCAAAGAAAAGGAGGGAAATGACATACCAAGATGAGCAAATATGTCAATTAAGGTGTTCCAGGATTTGACAATGTATTTCACATTTCTTTCAATATTATAGAAAAGCTAACTTGTTGTTGCATTTATTATTATTCATATATATAGAAAGTTACAAGAGTGATTGTCGTCTATATACATAATAATTTAATCATTCTAAAAACAATATGAAATATTATAAATATTATGGAGAGATTATAGGTAGCATGGTAAGGAGAGTATCATGGATAATTAATCTTGATATAATTACAAGAATCCTACTGCTAGTTGCTGGCTATCAATATCTCTTTCATCCCCCCTCAGGCTCAAGGCGGGATTAAATCGATGAAGAGCTTGTCACAATTTGAAATAAACTTGGCAGAGCAGAGTAGTTTAGTAAAGATATCCACAGTTTGATCAGGACCAGCAACATGTTCTACCAAAAGGTCTCTGCTAGCAACACGTTCTCTGACGAAATGCACATCAATTTCAATGTGCTTTGTTCGATGATGAAAAACAGGATTCTTGGCCATAGTCACATCACTAATATTGTCACAGTACAACTTTGGAGTTGGAAGACAATAGCCAATACTCTATAGCAAATTCATAAACCACATGAGTTCGACTGTGGTTGATACTAATGCACGATATTCTGCCTCTGTCGTGCAATGAGATACTGTGGCATGCTTCTTAGCACCACGTGATAACAAGTTATTGCCCATAGATATAGCAAAACCAGAGGTGGAGCGTCGATCATCATGATAGCCGACCCAATCTACATCGCAAAAGCCATGGAAAGCAATTAAAGGAGTGAACAAGGTGAAGACCAAGATCAATGGTGCCCTTCAAATATCAAAAGATTCTCTTAACAGCAATGAGATAAGGCTCTTTAGGGCATGCATGTATTAACAAACGCGATGAACATAATAGGAGATGTCAGGTCTTGTGAGAGTAAGATATTACAAGAATCCAACAAGCTGACGATAAAGGGTTGGATCAGATAACATGGCACCATTAGTGGCTATCAATAATGTTCCTGAGGTGAAGGGAGTGGCAACTGGTTTAGCACTAGCTAGACCGAATTTTTACAGAAGGGACAATAGGTACCATGTCTGAATAACAATGAGTATTGTTTCATCCCTAGTAATTTGAAGACCAAGAAAGTAATGAATATCATCGAGATCCTTCATGCTAAACACAGAAGAGAGATGAGATATAAATGTAGTGATTTGTGAAGGAGAGCTCCCAATAAGTAGTATATCATC
This sequence comes from Populus tomentosa, assembly GCA_018804465.1. NCBI lineage: Eukaryota > Viridiplantae > Streptophyta > Magnoliopsida > Malpighiales > Salicaceae > Populus > Populus tomentosa. The sequence continues at coordinate 3,532,291 of CM031981.1, forward strand.
AATATAGATTAATAAAAGAAGGATATCTAAACCTTGTCGTCGATAAAACAAGAACTAATCATAGGTACATCATAGGAACATCATAGGAAACCCATCGATTGGATGTAGGTGCTGAATTTCATGCACCAAGCATGAGGTGCTTGTTTTAAGTCATATAATGCTTTAGGGAGAAGATAAACATACTGTGGAAGAGAAGGGTCCTCAAGACCAGGCGGTTGAGCCAAGTACACGCGTTCTTGTAAATCACCATGAAAAAAAAAAAAGCATTGTTGACATCTAATTGTCTAATAATCCAGCTCTGAGATAAACCAATTATGAGAATTAACTGCATAGTACTTGCCTTAACAACATGGCTAAAGGTTTCATCATAGTCCAGCCCTGAAAGTTGTGTAAAGCCTCTGCCCACAAGTCTAGCCTTATACCTGTCAAGCGTGCCATTAGACTTTGTTTTAACTTTAAAGACCCATTTACTGCTTACCACATTCATATTTGGTTTTCGAGGAACTAAAGTCCATGTGTTATTGGCATGAAGAGCATCCATTTCAGCTTATATAGCCTGCTTCCATTGATGAATTTGAAGGGTCTGGCGCTATGAAATAGGCTCTTATGGCTGAGCTGCAAGGTCAGCAAGAAAACAAACATATATATGATATCAGGAAGAGAATAAGACTTTTGGTTCAAAATTTTCTATTTGAACGTGTGTGACCATTGGATGGTTATGTTGTGAAAATCATACTAAGACTAAATAAATAAACTTAAATGATTTTTTAGCCCCCTAACAAAATTTAACACCTTCCAAATTATTTGTATTTTTATAAAATTATGATAATCTTACATTTAAGAAACGTTAAGAAATCTTTCTTCATCTTAATTTTTTTTAAAGTAGATTGAATTTTTATTAGCACACAAGGAGAGTTGTAGTTTAAAATATTAAAAAAAATTGTTTTTTTTTGGGATTTTTGGCCAATGATAATGATCAAATCAAACATAGCAACAATATAATTCAAGAATTAAATTGATCAAATAGAGGTATCATGAGTCATAAATTCAATTGCAAGGAGATAAAATTACCATAATTAATTAAACCTATTTATTTGTGCTTGGAAGAAGATCAACTTCCCCATATCAATTGTTCTTAGCAAAACACCTTCAATTTCAGATTAGTTTCTATTTTAACTTGTTTTTTTTTTCTTGGTTTTTCATGGCTAGTTTGTGCAGGGAGCTTATTCCTCCTTTTGGATTTAATGTTCTTGCACATAAAATTTGATTTTTTAAGGAGCATGTTCTCTTTTTTTGTTCCTTTTATTTTGTATAAGCAAACAAACTTGCTAGCTTGCCAGCATATTGTTATTTTTTTATCTTAATATATACTTACATTCTAATAATAAAAAAATTTATTCTTAGCAAAACGTTATAGGTTATAGCAAATGTTGCTACAATGTTATAAAGCATTAACTAAATAGGGTAAATGTTACGAAATACAGTAGCATTTATACTGATAGTAATTCCTTGTTTGCAGATGGATAAGGATGGTGGCACGTAGTCATTTTCACCACATTCTACCTAATTTAAAAGATATGACTCCTTCCTATGAATCACAAGAGAAATCCCAATTGATAAAGAAAAGAGATGAAGACAAACAGGGCTTTAAATCCTGGCATCCAAGCTGCAATGGCATGGTCCCTGTAAATTAACTCAGTGGCTGAATTTGGATGTGAGGCAAGTGAAGGTCGCTGTACATAGCCTTAAATGAGCAATTGCAGGAATCCAATCATCAATGACATGGACACGTAGCAGCAACAATGGCTGGTGGTGAAGGCGATGGAAAGTCTAAAAAAAATGGTATTTGCCCCGTCGACATTCACACCTTTATTTCTCTTTTAGAGATTTGAGGATTGAAAATGCATTTCATTCCGTGTGTTTTGGAGCGTGTTTGGTAGTGTGGTAGCGGTTACTTTTCAAATAGCTTTTCGTGCCGAAATACATGTCAATGATGTTTTTTCATTTTTTAAAAATTATTTTTAACATCAGCACATCAAAACGATCCAAAAAGTACAAACCACACTCAATTTTAGCAAAAAAAAAAAATGAAATTTGCCAAAACGCAGTTAGCAACGCATAGACAAACGATCTCTTAAAAGTTTTATTTTTTAGTATTTTTGGATCATATACTTATATAAAAAAAAAAATTAATAAAAAAATATATTATTTTAATATATTTTTAAATACAAAACATTAAAAAAAATAACCTTAACTGTACTCTCCAAATCACTTCATATTCTCGAACTCACTTCATTTTCATACAAATGAGTGGCACATAATTTAGGCCTTACGCTTTAGAGGGTCGGTGGGTTGGGACCAAATTGTTGGGGGAGTCTTTGTTAAGGATGATAGAAATTATTCGATTCAAATTTTAAAAACTGACAGCTAAACCAATTAATATTTCTGGAATCATAGAATTATTTTATTGATTAATTGAGATATTATTTAAACTTCAACTTTAAATTGGAATTAAATATGATTTAATTAAGGTTATTAATTTATAAAATTATATAATATATTAGAGAAAGTTTACAGCTAGGGGGGCTTATTAACTATAAATTAAAAGGCATGCCTTTTAGTAATAAGTTTTTTTCTTTACTTTTTTCTTTTTAATAATTTTTTTTTATTTAATTAGAATCTCAAGGTTAACTGGTTAATCTGATTTGACGGATTAACCTAGTTGATTCAATTTTTTTTCTTTTTCTTAATTAGTTTTTTTCTTTCAATGGGTTTTGTTTTTTGTTTTTTGTTTTCTTTTTAATTAATTATTTTTTTAATTTAGTTCATTAATATTAATTTTTTATATTTAGTTATCATACTCTCATAATACGAATCTCAAGTTTAATGGGTTAACTTAGTTTGACAAGTTAACCTAGTTGATTAAGATTTTTTTTTCTTAATTAATTTTTTCTTTCAATTTTATCTTTTAATATCAATTTGAATGAAAATTAAATTTTATGATTTGTTTTGTGTACTTTTCATTAGATTATCGTGATCTCATTAGGGGATTTTACCATACCCCTCCTTGCAAAGCACCATTCATTGGAATAGTGCTTTGCTTTGTTTTTTTTTTTTTTTTGCTTTGTTTTTTACTTTTCAATTATTATTTTTGTTTAATTTCATTCTTTAATATTTTTTTATTTAGTTATCACATTTTTATGACATGACTTTGCAGCTAAACTCACATCCAAGACTCTTAAGTTTAGAGTTGGAGCTAGACCCAAGGCTCTTGAGCTTAACATTGCAGCTAGACCCACTTAAACTTGGGTCATGCAAATTTAATATTATTATTAATATTAAAAATATTATTATTTGTATTATTATTATTATGAATATTGCTAATATAATAATTAATAAATTTGAAAAAAATATTATCAGTTATAGGTTTTTTTTTTTGCTTTTTTCTTTGTTTTTTTCTTTTTAATTAATCTTTTTTTTTGTTCAATTTAGTTCATTAATATTAATTTTTTTTTATTTAATTATCACACTCTCATGACACGGATCCCAAATTTAACGAGTTAACTTGATTTGGCGATTTAACCTAGTTGATTCAAAAAAAAATTTTCTTAACTAGTTTTTTCTTTTAATTTCATATTTTAATATCGATTTAATTAAAAATTAAACTTCATGATTTGTTTTATTTACTTTTCATTAGATTATCATGATCTTATAAGGGGTTTTACTGTAGCCCTTCTTATAAAGCACTATTCATTGTAATAGTACTTTGCTTTGTTGTTTTTTTTATTTTTTTTCATTTTCAGTTACTCTTTTTTTATTTAATTTAATTTTATAATATTAATTTTTTTCATTTAGTTATCATACTTTCATGACACGGCCTTACAGCTGGACCCACATCCAAAGCTCTTAGGTTTGACGTTGCAGACAAACTCATTTAAACTTAGACCATGTAAATTTAATATTAAAAATATTATTATTTGTATTATAAATATTATTTTTGATATTATAATTAATATTATAAATATTACTCTTGGATCTGGCGTTGTAGCTATATTCAAAACTCTTAGATCTAACTTTACAGATACACCTAACACTCATGAATCTTAATTTTTTATATATATTTTATATAAAAAAAAAAATTCACGGCATAATAGGCCACCTAACTAGGACATACTATAATAATCAGTTAGTTAGGCATTTGATATTTTTGGAGGAAAGATTTTACGTCTCGAGCCTTTCTTTTCCGATTCACGGGCAGCCAAGGTATTGCATTATATCTCAATTTGTTTTCACCAAAAAATTATCTCTCCATTGCAAAAGTACATTCGATGATCAAGAAAATTCGGACGTCAAATATGTTCTCAACGCCATTTATAGAAAAAGTTTGGAAATACAGTTGTATTTATATTTTTTAAAATTTTAATATTTTATTAAAAATTAATTTTTTATATATTTTGGATCATACACTCATTTCAAAAGAGATTTTTTAAAAATAAAAAATATATTATTTTAATGTATTTCAACACGAAAAGTACTTTAAAAAACAACTACAACCACACTTTCAAACAGGTCTATATAACTTACTTGTATAAAAAACAAATAAAAGTTTAGATGCGTAATTGGATATTATATATTAAAGATGCTTCAATTAATTATAACACATCTATTTATTTAGAAGGAGTATATAGAAACATATGATAAGTTATTATATCTTCCCTGTTCTATGCTCTAGTTCACTAATTATGTGAGTTAATATGAGTTGATTCGATCAATTAAAATAATATTATTTTATTTTTATAAAAATTAAATGACATTATTCTCAATATTATTTTTGTAGAAAGAGTGAAACTATATTTTGAATGGGTTAGTCAGACCATTTGAGTTTAATTAGGTCAACTTACACATAATTTTTTAGAAATTTAGCCCCAACCAAGTCTTGAGCTGTCTCCACCCGACCCGTCAGGCTGGTTTTAATAACAAAGTTTGTGTGGATATTTATTTGTTTATGCATTTTTTTTCCTCATTCAATTATGCTCGAGCTACTTATGGTATAGTCTGGGTTTTGCTCCAATCATGGAATTAAAAAGTTTTTAATTAATTAACATATATGACAATTTTTCATGAATCTTATTGAAGACTTTATCTTAAAAATTTAGATAAGAATATTTATAGTTTATAGTTTATTTTTTAAAATAAACTTAAAATTATAACCACATAAGCTACATAATATCAAATACGCTAGTCTATTGGGCCACAACCTACTGCGAGAAAAACTAATTTTTTAAAATGCAGGAAAAAAAATATTAAGAACATGAAGAATTTTTTGACTATGTTATTAAACCTAACTTAGTGGATCAATCTTGAAATCTCACGACCTATTTGCCTAACTCGAGTTTCCAACTAAATTGTGTGGGAGCTAGCCCGAATTAAATTAATTAATTTCATGGATCAAAATGTAATCTTGATGACTGGTAAAAATATGGCTTAACTTTTAACAAAACTTAAAGGTAATAACTTTTTTCACAAAAACTATTGAGATAATGACAGATTAGATTGATCGCAATCCCTAAGCAATTAGTTTTGTGGACTCCATTGAGTTTAATAATTTATTTTTTATAAAATATTTTTTTAATTATATGATAAAAGTATACGGTCACAAAATTGAGCACCAATCTAAAAATAAAAACTTATTTGAGATAATAATAACCTTATACAAAGCAAACAAAAATAAATTATGCAGTTTATTTCCTAAATAATCTAATATTAAAGGATAAAATTGAGAAAAAAATTTAAAAGCAATTAAATCAATAAAAAAAAAGCATATTCAACTAATCGGAAAAACTCATCAAACTTATGATCTAGGTAATATAGGTTAGCACACCAAACATGTAACTCGGATTATGGATTCTAGTGGGATTATATTTTTTTTTACAAAATTATTTTTTATTTAACAATATGATAATAAAAATAGATGATCACAAAATCAAACATCAATCCAATATTGAGATGTTGAAAAAAATAATTAAAAAAAAAAGTAAAACTCGCATGATTTGTGAACCATGTTAACTAACCAAACTTGTGAACATATCCATGAACTTTAAAAATTAAAAAACAAAAGTAGATTAAGATATTTAATATCGTAATATGGATCGTTTACTTAGTTATATTTAATTATTAATTTTTATTAATATCAATTTGAAATAGAAATCAAGACACATATAAGAATTATTGAACAACATAGAAAGAAAAGACATATTATACATGACTGCAAATATTAAAAATATTATAAAAATAAATATTATTTATTTCTAAAAATAAATTCAATATAAAAAAAATATGAATTATACTAATCTCTTTAAAAATTATAAATATCCTATATAATTAAAAAAATAATTACTATTTCAAAAGGGATAAATAAGGGAAAAAAACTAGAGAAATAAATTACAAATTTAAAAATTATTTAAAAAATACAAAAAAGCTTCAAATTAACAAAAAAAACCAAAACTATATATATATAAAATGAGACCAGGCGCTTGTAAAGGGCCCCTACATGGGCTTTACTTTTTCTGTAAGATAATGAAGTGGACAATGTGTTGTTCGCCCCGATTCAATTTGAAAAAAAAATAAACAACTTGTCATCTAAAATTCCCATATTCCAGCCACTATGATGGCGGAAAATCATGGTGGTTGGTTTTCTTTATTCTAAAAACCTATTTTCCACCCGAAATACCTAGAAAACACTATAATAATCCTGTTAAACTAACCCTTAACCTCTAAAAGTGCAAAAAACCCCTTAAAAACCCAAAATCAACACGAAACCTGATTTTTTCCCGAGCTCATATATGTTTTTAAGAATTTTTAAGGTAAAAAAAAATATAATTCAAACTTTTCTCATTATATAAAACTATTTGAAGCAAAAATCTACTATTTTGATGTCTGAAATAATATAAATGATATTTTTTTTAGACTAGAATTCAAGAAATGATTTTTTCTCTTTTCTCATCCAATAAGGGTTGAAAAATAATAAAAATAAAATTTAATATTGAAATTAATTTTTTAAAATTAGTAGGACCCGTCACCTAATAAAGTTTACTTTGTTCTATATCTTTCTTTTAGCCTCTTGTAAACAGAGTTAATTGATTATTATTAATTTTAATTACGTGCCAGATGTAGTTCAATTGTTCTCGGTCTAGTTGCATAGATAGTTATCTTTATATGAAATCAGGATTGCCTCGTAATTCATTCTCTATCGAGACATAAGCAAATTTAATATTTTTAGTAGCTTTTTTCAGTAAAATAAAACTCAAATCTCAAGTAACTTTCATTATTTTTAATTATAATTATATATATTGATGGAGGATTGCACCATACTGTATAGCTCAAGTTCCCACTAAACCAATAAAATAAAATAACATCTAGAAGGTATGGCAAAGAAATATGGTTGAAATTGTTTTTTTTTGAAATTTTTAAATTTTTTATGTGTTAAAGTCAAAAATAATTTTTTAAAAATAAAAAAAAATATTATTTTTATTTATTATTTACCAAAAAATACTTTGAACCGTAAACACAATCATATTTTTAAACATTATCTAAATATTTATTTAACATTACAGTGTATTGTTATTTTTTTATTAATTTTTTTTGTTTTAAAATAATTTTTTTATGTTTTTTTATTTTTTTTAATGTATTAATATTAAAAATAATTTTTAAAAAATAAAAAAATATTTTAAATAAAATACACTTTAAAATACTTCCTCTACCAAACTATTGCACCCAAACCATTTCAACGTTTTCAGAGGAAGGATATTGCATAAAAGGGATATCACATACCAGTAATCTTAGTGGGCTAGACAAGAGCCCACTAAAGGCCCAAAACGAAGCTTATGAAAACTTCTTATAAGCCCAAACTAAAGTCTATAGCCGGCCTATTATTATGGTCTTCTCCTTTCAAGTTTCAACTGCTCTCTCTTCTCTCTCACCATTTACAAAGTTGTAATTCAATATTCAGATCTAAGCAGATATAAGATTTTGAAGTCTAATGATGCTGATACTATTATAATTATACAAACAGTGAAGAGAAACACCAGAAAGCTAAGAGAATGGAGTGGACAACTGTGCAGCATCTGGATCTACGACATGTCGCTCGTGGTTTTCACAAACCATTACAACCTCATGCTGCTGCTTTTCACCCTACTCAAACTCTCATTGCTGCCGCGATCGGAACTTGCATCATCGGTAATTTGTTAGGTTTTTTTTTCATGCTTTTTTTATAATAATAATAATAATAATAATAATAATAATTTAGTGTTTTTCTTTTTCCTTAGAATTTGATGCAGTAACAGGAAGCAAATTATCTTCCATTGACATTGGTGCATCCGTTCTTCGCATGGCTTACAGTCCTAATACTAGCCATGCTGTTATTGCTATGGTTGAGGTTGGTCCAAATCGCACGCATTTCGCGTTTAGCATTTTGAGAGCATTTAGTGATGATTTGTGATTTGTTTAATCTTAGGATGGTACGATTCGGTCGTGTGATTTTGATACGGAGCAAAGTTGGGTTTTGCATTCGCCTGAAAAGAAAATGGAACCCTTATCTTTTGATACGGAAGTTCATATGGCTTTGACCCCTTTGCAACCTGTTGTTTTTTTCGGCTTCCACCGCAGGATGAGCGTAACTGGTTGGTTCATGTTGTTCACTCTTTATTTCCTTATTGTTTGTTATAAGCCATTTTGTAATTGTGAAAATATTTTGTGTTAAGTGGTTGGAACGGTTGATGGAGGAAGAGCACCCACAAAAATAAAGACTGATCTGAAGAAGCCTATTGTAAATCTTGCTTGCCATACGCGCCATCCTGTCCTGGTAATTTATTTATAGTTTATTCAATAAAATAAAATAAATCCCATTTTATCTGGTAATCCAATGAATCAGTGAAGAGGATCTATGAACTTTCACATTATAAGCTTAGGGATCAACCATGGATTGATTCTCACATTAGTTATTTGATGACCCCAAGAACAAAGTGATGGAGAAGAGCAGTATACTCTTTGTTTATCAAACATGAACATAAGCATATATTTCTCAATCCTGCTGATGGTGCTAGCGAGGGAGAATAGTAAATATGATAGAAGTACACAGAGTAATGGTTTGAGCAGAAGTAGTTGACCATGTAAGGGCAACTGCTTTGCATAGTCCTTTTAGACATGGAGGAGAGACAAATACTGATGGAGCTTAGAGACTTTGAGATGCCAGCTTGTGTTTGAACATGTAGCTATGTATATGTTTCTGTTGATCTGTTCTATTATATTGGCGGATGGCGAAGATAGCTGTACATGGACTTGCATAATATATAAGCTGTAGTTGGGGACAGTCTACATCTCAAATGTTTCCATTAGAAAAGGGGGAGGGCTGTATTATAAAGTTCACATTTGATTTTTATTAACAATCAGATCATTCACATTTGGATTGTAAAGAAATTAATGGATAAAATCTTCTCAATCAAATCTATATTATCAGATCAAATTGGATTCAGTTGTTGCCGAGGTCTGATCCAGTGCAAGTCCTGATCACTGCTTGTGTCTGCTTGCTGAATGCTGTGTCTAAGCTTTAAGCTTACTTACTTCATGTTCAGTAGAAGTTCTACCAACTGTTTGGTTTAATTTTGCATTATTTCTTCCAGTATGTTGCTTATGCAGATGGTTTGATTCGAGCTTACAATATTCACTCATATGCTGTTCATTACACATTACAACGTAAGATTATTGATATTACCAGTATTTATTTTAGAGGATTCATTATTTAGCCTTCTTCAAACACATTACACTCACCTTTTCTTTCTTTGGTTCAACATTGCAGTTGATAACACCATTAAGCTAATTGGCGCTGGTGCATTTGCTTTTCATCCAACGTTGGAATGGATTTTTGTTGGTGATAGACGTGGTACCCTTCTGGCATGGGATGTCTCAACAGAGAGACCTAGTATGATTGGAATGTTAGTTGTTCTGCAGTTATACTGCTTTCTTGTTTGTTTAACAGGCTATACCAACATGTTTTGACATGCATTTCATCTTTCTTTCCATCCTAATTTTTGTTGTTTAGTTTTGCTAATAGAGATTGTTAACGAAGAGACTACTGATTCTCCCTTTACTAAGATGTATAGAAATTACTGCTAAGAGAATTTTGGTATCTTCCAGTTGCTGGTTAGTTCATTGATTGGAAGTTAGTGACTTCACTCATTGGAAATTTCTTAGTATAGTTGTGGTGAATGCACAACACCTGGATCTATTTTGAACTAGCTAATAAAAACACAATCCATTACCTTTCTTTTGTAAACTATAAATTGCAAGTATCAGTTTTTTTTTTTGTCTTGCAATGAAGGGTTGGGAAAGCTAGATGCTCGTTGTTCTTGTGATTTTAAAAGATAGGACTTGAAAATATTACTATATAACTAGAAAAGTTAACATTTATCAAAGTGGAAAATCAAATGCCTGAATGCGGCACCTCTAAATGAACATATAGGTATCTAATAAAATCACTTCAGTGATGAATGGACCTTCCCAGACGATTCAGGTGCACTTGCAGCTCTATTTAATAATGATGCTTTCAGCTTTCTTAAGTCTTATACCATAATTCCATCTTCCAAAAGGCAATAGCCTCATCATAGTTTGTCAATAGTACATTTATTTTCAAGAAAAAACTAAAAGCCAAAAGTGCATATAATTTAAATTTATAGTCTCATATTGCATATGACCTTGGGCTATTAGTTGGTGCAAAGGAAGAAGTTTTGAATTGGAATTACTAGGGTGTGACGATGGGTTGGAGTTTCTAGAGTAGCTACTTGATGCAGAGTGTTAAATGGCCATATCTATTACCGACTCTCTTCCAAACCCTACTCTGGTTTGGCCATAATTGGAAATAAGCTAATGAATTGTTCAAGAAGCTTTTGATTCTTCCATTTTTCAGCTGATTGTTCTATCTGACTTCCTTTCTAATAATCTGCTTTATGTGCAATTGCAGAACACAAGTGGGCTCCCAACCAATCACATCAATTGCTTGGCTTCCAGTGTTGCGGTTACTTGTTACTGTTTCCAGGGATGGGACTTTACAGACATGGAAAACACGAGTGATACTGAATCCCAATAGACCTCCAATGCAAGCAAATTTTTTCGAGCCTGCTGGTTAGTCACTGTCATTTCGAACAACCATTCTGCTTCAATATCAAAAGAATATACTGATATATCCATGTTGTTTTTTCTATATGGTTTCATAAACTTCTCTTAGTTGTACTTGAAAGTTATTTAATTCTTGCTGGTGGTAGAGGTAAAAGTTAAACATTAGACATATCTCATTCCCATCCCACCATCATACATTTGAGCTAATGCCCAAGGTCTGAATTTAGTTTTTGATGCTAGCAAGGAAGGTCACTTCTACAGCATGTTTTGTTTCTTTGTTATTTGTCACAATGTGATGGAGTTAGTGGAATGTTTTGCTTCTTTAAATATTCTGTTCATTTTTTAAACAAGATAAATTGTTCTTGTGGGCTAGAAATGGATGTCATCTGTAAAATTTTCAGGGGATGAGGCCTAAGTAATAGAAGAGTTAAAAGGTCATGAAAAGACACCTAAGATCTAGATATTTCAGATGAATTTTGACTGATGTTTCAATATTTTTAAATTGTTCGTTTTTCCTGTAATGTTAATTGTAGTCACAGACTGACTCTTCTTTATGAATGCTGCTGTACAGGAATTGAATCAATTGACATCCCGCGTATTTTATCTCAACAGGGTGGAGAAGCAATTTACCCTTTACCGAAAATTAAAGCCTTAGAAGTTCACCCCAAACTAAATTTAGCAGCTCTTTTATTTGCAGTTAAGCACAACCATCTTTGTTGGTCAAATTCAAATTCTTATATCAGAAGCTTAAAGTGGATTTGTTTTTCTTCGTGACAGAATATGACTGGTGTTGACAATGTAAAAAGTAGGACTGCTTACACTAGGGATGGAAGGAAACAGCTTTTTGCTGTTCTGCAAAGTGCAAGGGGATCATCAGGTGAATGATTTATTCAATCTGGAATCCTGGATCTGTCTGGAAACTCTTCCATCTTTTTTTGTTTGAAAATTGGTTCTTTCAATTTATTTCAACTGATTTTCTTAGCACATTGGGATATTTATTTTTCAAAGTTGCAAAATGATCTTGCTTATACTCTTTATTCAATAGCCTATTCTAATTTTAATTTTTATGTGTTTTATGAAAGATGATACATAGGAGTACTGATATTTGGTGGACAGCAATGGATTTACGTTTTGTTAATTGTTTATTGAAATGGGGTTGAACATTTGTGATTTGACATTAATTCAACAGCTATTAGGTGGGCTGAGTTCTAGGTGCAAGTTGAAGGGTTATCTAGCCGCAAACAATGTAGTTTTAATATATGAATTTCAGAGATTTTTTTTTATGGACAAGGATTGCGCTTCAATAAAATTTAGAGATGTAGAAGTAGGAAATTAGTGTGCAATGACCAGGAAAGCTGAAAAATGAAGAGGACAAGAGTTTATTACATGTGGGCGGGAGATGTACTGAGTAAACAAACACATTTTTTATGGAATTTTGGAGGATTGTAAGATTATTGTAGAGATCAGCTGTTTCTTCAGTTATATGGTGGAATAGAATGATTTATCTTCATAATCAGTTTCTAGAAAGGAATAGTTTCTCTTTTACTGTGTGATGCTTTGGGGGCTTTGTGAGGTGTTTTGTGGGTTGATTTTCATTGGGATGAGATTCTATCTCAAGTTGTTGTTTCATTTCTTTTTGCAGGGTGTTATGTGTGCGTATAAAAGTCACTGATTGTTAACATTTTGAAAGTTATAGTCAGAGTTGTGCCTCTTTTTAGATCCAAATCCTTGTAGGAAGGTTAAGCGAGAAGACTTTTGTCTCTGTTGAATTATTTAAAGAAAAATATAAAAGTTGAGTAATGTGTACAAGGGGCTAATTTTTATTCGTTCTTCAGTGTCTTTAGCCTAGCAGTAAATCCTTTTCCCCTAACTCATCCATCCGACCTCGTCTCAGGTTCAAACGTGAGGTCTCCTCTATTAAGAGGGGCAGGGGTCACTGGACTAAGCCTAGTGATTTTGAGTCTAACTACAGTTACTATTTGAAGTCCAGTTGTCATTTGAACTGGACAGAATTTGTTAGTGACAGGAATGCACAATCAGAACCCTAGCACTGGAAAAGGTCACAATAGAAACATTTTTGTACATCCATATAGATGATATTGCTTTATCTCATTGATCTCCAAATATTGGAGAATGTTGCTTTGTGGGACCTGGATGCTAATTTTTGTGTTTTATCATCTAATATCTAACGCATGTGGCTTCTTCCTTAACAAATCAATGACCTGAACTTCACTGTTTCTTTCCACATCAAACAACTGTTCTAATTTTTATTTTCTTTTTTTACTTGTTCCCAAATTATAATAATTTGTCCTGAAGCCTGTTGACATTCATGGAGTGGACGCCTCCAGGACTATGAAAAAGCTTTTACCCACTTTGATGTGCTAGAAGTTGCTAATTTTGTCCTGACACAACATGCATTCCTGGTTTAACAGGAGCAGCCTGAGAGCTAAAGCGGGTGCTCACCCCTCGATGCCTTGAATTAATTCAACAAATATCTGTTGTCTTATTTTGGAGGCTTCCTGTTTGTTCTGAAATGACAATTTTTAAAATATTTTTATGTCTCTTTGTGGGAACTTCTAATCTAACTTCATAGGGTTTCTGCAACTTCAACGACTGTTAAATCTTTGCTTGTAGTTTAGTGTTGTTTGTTGCTTCATTCCATTGTTTTAAGAATTAAGTTGCCTGCCTTTTAGTCCTAGTGCCACTTTAGCTTGTTCCATCCCCGTGCCTGCCAAATAGTCATATGCATCTCTTGGAACAATAAATGGAATTTTGTTGTTTACAACAACAGCAACAACAAGGAATTGCTTGTATTGGCAGGGCAGGCATTATCACCCATGGTGGGAAACATGGTGTGAATGTATGGTTAAAATATTGATTTATATTTACTACAAGCACCACAGGTTCTTAACTATATATAGTGATTCCTAAATCTTGAAAGTAATAACCCTATCCAGAATCTTCCCTGGTGTTGTTTAATGGGAACAACGACAGTGAAAGAAATTTTATTTCTTTGATTATGATAGTTGTTCTTTTGCAATAACTTCTGTTTTTAAGAGTGGATGATTAATTTTTTGATACCATCTTGCCACCATCATATTATCATGTTGTGGATATACTAGATTTGTGATTATTATCTTGATATGCTAATGGTAGAGGTGAATTGCAGCTTCTGTTTTGAAAGAAAAGCTCTCATCCTTGGGCTCATCAGGAATTCTGGCAGACCATCAACTTCAAGCACAACTGCAAGAGCATCATGTCAAGGGGTAAGTGTGAACAATTACCTAGTTATTGGTTCTGACCAACAGAAGGGAGACTGGTCATGTAGATTTCTAGAAGAGTTGGCTCCACCCTTAGGTGGCTTAGTGAAAATGGTTTTAAAGTGGGCACATTGATGGTGATTGTTTGGAATTTTCACAATTCATCTTGAGCTAGCATTTGTTCATCATGGCTTCCTTTTATTTCTGTGCTATGCTATGAATGCTTAGCGTGCAATCTTCTCTACTATGTAAAATAATAATAAAAACACTTATTATTCTTTTTATTTTGTTGTATGATTAATGACAAATTATTATCCTTCATGGCAGCCAAAGTCAGCTGACAATTTCAGATGTTGCAAGGAAGGCATTCCTTTACAGTGTATGTTGCTTCCCTACCACACTAATACTATTATCCAGTCAAATTCTGTTTTTCCCTTCTTTTATAAATGTTGAATAACTGGACCATCCTCAGTTCTTCATTTAGAAAAGAAAGGTCACTGCTCCCAGAACCTGGCCTTTACAGGACTTACATTCTACCTAATTATCTCCCTTCCTCTTTGCTGTGTTATGACTATCATTAAGTAAATGATTGAATTCAGAATTTGTAGAAGGCATTATGTAATTATCATTGGGCCTAACTGTGATGGGATGTTAAAAGTTTTAACTAAAATTGCATGACTGTGACTTGTGTTTTTATGTGTCAGATCTCCTTCAGTTCATATTTGAGTCCATAACCGTTGTCCTATTGGTTTATAACACTTCCTTCAAGTGAATCAGAATTTATATGCTCTATATTACTTTTTTTATTCTATGCTATCCATCTGCATATCTTTATTGCATGGGCCAGAAATGTCTCTACAAATATCCTTTTTTGAGTTATAAACTGTATCTCCAATCTGCTCTAATGCTGACTCATGAATCACAGCATTTCATGGAAGGCCATGCCAAAAGTGCTCCCATATCTCGGCTGCCTCTCATCACTATTTTGGATACCAAACATCATCTGAGGGACATTCCTGTTTGCCAGGTAACTGAATTAATTATTTATTTTGATTTGCGTTTGCCTGATCTTGCATCTGACTATGTTGGCTTCATTGACAGCCTATTCATTTGGAGCTAAATTTCTTTAACAAAGAGAACAGAGTACTTCATTATCCTGTCAGGGCGTTTTACCTTGATGGCTTAAACCTCATGGCATATAATTTCTGCTCTGGTGTGGATAATATATACAAGAAACTCTTCACATCGGTAATGTTAAAACTAAGTGCTATTATTTTTTGGTAGTGATACTGGGAGGCAATGTATTGCAACTTGAATATCAATTATCAGATCCTTTTTGCAAGCTAATTTCATAATTTGAGCTGCTAAATCAAGTTTTTCTTTCAGATTCCTGGAAATGTGGAATACCAAGCGAAGCACATGGTGTACAGTATAAAACAACATTTATTTCTTGTTGTTTATGAATTCAGTGGCTCTGCAAATGAAGTAGTACTATATTGGGAAAGTACTAATCCTCAGCCAGCCAACAACAAAGGAAGCACAATCAAAGGTATGCATCTGTCAAATGTGTTTGTGGCTGATATTGCCCACTGTTTTTCTGCACGTGAAGGTATAATAACAATCCGCCAATGACTAACTTCACTGCATTTCGACTTTTCTAGGTCGAGATGCAGCATTTATTGGTCCAAGTGAAAGTCAATTTGCAATTCTTGATGAAGACAAGACTGGAGTGGCTCTGTATATTCTGCCAGGAGGAGCTTCAAAAGAAGCTGGTGAAAAGGACTTATTACTCGAAGAAAACCATTTTGCTGAAACAAATGGTGCCTCTCTTCGGGGTCCCATGCAGTTCCTGTTTGAAAGCGAAGTTGATCGTATTTTTACCACGCCACTAGGTGTTTGAGGAAATGAGATCATTCTTATTTCATATCATGTTCATTAATGGAATATGATATTTACAGAAATCACTCTTTGTTGCAGAGTCAACTTTGATGTTTGCTTCTAACGGGAGCCATATTGGCTTTGCAAAGATGGTGCAAGGATACCGGCTCTCAACTTCAGATGGTAATTATATATCAACAAAAACTGAAGGGAAAAAGTCAATCAAGTTGAAAGTGAATGAGATTGTCCTCCAGGTAAATAGGTTAATTTTCCAAGCAATACATATATTTGATGTTTAAAAACAAAATGGCAAAGAATAAAAACAGACCATGCTATAGAGTTGAGTCTTAATTGAGAAGCATTTTCGTGTTCCTATACCCCAACAAGTAAACCACTTTACCACTCCTTTTTATCGTGATTACTGAACTGTGCCCAACATGGAGTGCTTTCTGAAGCAAAATGTCAAACAGTAGCGGTGCTTCTGTGAAAGCTGGATTGTAGCTGTTTACAGTTAAAAGATCCTTTGTCTACATTGCTAAAAACCTTTAGAATTGTATTGTCCTAAAACACATTATTTTGACATGGTGGCCTGACTTAACTGTGTGCACATGGGCCAATGGTTGATACATGTTTCTGTAGTAGATTAGTTCAGGTTGCAGTCCATAACTATTAATAGGTTTTATAATAGGATATGCAGTTTTAATTCTAGTTACTGCCTATGTTTGGCTAAATACATGCTCGGTCATTGCAGTGGCTCAGGGATACTGCATTTGATTGAGTGCTTAGTTTGATGGAATATAAGACAATATTTTACATACTGACTCGTGCTTTTTGAACTTTGTGTTGTATTTAATGAATGTAATGAATATTGTTGTAGTCTCTCATGCAGTTTCTCTTTTCTACAAGCATCAATTAAAGGGAAACCAGAATAAAATAACATTACCTTTGTGAACAAACTGCCACCTTCATGTTCTGTCACGCATAGGCCAAAGTAATAAAGAGAGTAGTATGCTATCACTTTCATTGCTAATATATGTTATGTCTGTCAATCGATAAATATGTATATATAGTTGCATCAAGAAAATAGACTTTTAACTCACTGTATAATTAAACCTGAGTCTAAATTTTCTAATCACTGACCATTGAGATGTAATATGTTATTTGGTTTGATGATTTAAACTTTGAATTTAATTTCTGAAAAACATGGCACTGTCAATTGCTGCTACAGGTGCATTGGCAAGAAACTCTTCGAGGCTATGTTGCAGGGATATTAACCACACACAGGGTGCTTATGGTTTCAGCGGATCTTGATATACTGGCAAGCAGTTCTGCAAAATTTGATAAAGGACTTCCTTCAATATCCTAACAGAAAACTTCTTGGATGAAACTTGTCCCTTTTAATGATGATTTCAATGATTTTATTGAATTATACAGATTTCTTGGAACACTTAACTTATTTGCACTTTAGATCCCTTTTGTGGCTTGGACCTGCTCTTCTTTTTTCTACTGCCACTGCGATTAGTGTGCTTGGTTGGGATGGAATTGTGAGGACAATTCTTTCTGTCAGCTTGCCCAATGCAGGTACATATCTTATTATATTTTGAATGGTTAGTCTTTTTACTACATAGTTTGGTGTTCTCAGAAGTTGTTTATGGCATTAATTACAACTCTAGCATGCACTATCATCTTCCTGGTGATTGATATTAACTCTCTCTGTGCAGTTTTGGTTGGTGCTCTGAATGATAGATTGCTGCTTGCTAACCCAACAGATGTTAATCCCAGACAAAAGAAAGGGGTTGAGATTAAGAGCTGTCTTGTTGGCCTCCTTGAACCTCTTCTTATCGGATTTGCCACAATGCAACACACTTTTGAGCAGAAGCTTGACCTATCAGAAATACTGTACCAAATAACATCAAGGTCTTCCTCTCTTTTGCACAAGCTATCTTTTGTGTCCACTGGAATTTCACTGCATTATGAAACAAAATCTTGTTCCCAACGCTATATTAATCAAGGACCTTTAGCACTTTGCACACACTTTTCTGCAATATCAGTTTGTTGCTGCACATGAATGCTAGGCTTCTGACTTCTCTAATGTGTTATCCGAGTGAAGGTTTGACAGCTTGCGTATTACACCAAGATCTCTTGATATTCTTGCTAGAGGTCCTCCTGTTTGTGGAGATCTTGCAGTTTCATTATCCCAAGCTGGTCCACAGTTCACTCAGGTGAGTGAAATCTGATGCAGTACTCCCCAGTTTTTTGTTTTTCATCTGAATAGTTTCTGAACATGTTGGTTGGAAAACACAGGTGTTGCGGGGTGTTTATGCTATTAAAGCCCTCCGTTTTTCTACTGCTTTAGATGTTTTGAAGGATGAGTTCTTGCGTTCTAGAGATTATCCAAAATGTCCTCCAACATCTCACTTATTCCACCGATTTCGACAGTTGGGATATGCCTGCATCAAGTAAGCAAATGAAAAATATCTTTGGCCGTGCATGTTTACACACCTCTTGCATCTATCTTTTATCCGTACAATGATTGGTACTTACTGTGTGATTGTTATGTATGTTTGTAAGGTGAAACCGTTTAGGTATAATGTCACTTATCAAGTCATGTTTTGGTGGACAACCTACGAGGCTGTAGCTCATTTATAGACCTAATTGTTCCAATCACCACACTTTCTTGCAGTTGATTTTCTCTAAACTCCTGTAACATTCTTATCATTCATTCTTTCTCCCTTTTGCAACTTTCTGCAATTTCGCATCTTGCTCCAATAACTTTTTTGGCATTCTCTGCATGTGTCAACAAGATTTTTGGTGTTTACCTTTCTACTCTTTTTCCTAAATTAATTTTACAAAATTCAAGTCTTAAGGTCATCTAGAGAAAATACATTCATGTGAGGATATTTAGAAATATATTAATTTGCAATATTTGGATAGAGGTCAATACTCTTAATTTTATTTTTTGTTTGTTCTTTTATCATTTGAACCTTTTTTTGGTAAATCCATCTCATTTCTCTGGGTTATTATTTTCTTCTCTGTAACTTAAGCAACTTTTATATTGCCTGCATGCTAGTTTCTGTAACTTTAATATAACATTTCAAGGATCTCCTCCAAGCTGTTTTATGGAACACTTTTAGCCACTCAATATGCCATCCTCCAAAACATGGATGCTGGCATGCTTTTAATCTCTCCATTCATCTTAAAATAGTCTTTGATGACAGGTTTGAGTTTTGAGTCATCTACCAGGTACATTCATGTGAGGAATTGTATTTCTTGGTCATTGTTTTGAGCGAAGAACAATATTTTAAAGATTCCTTCACATTTTTCTAAATGTATGTCTTTCACTGCATCTCCCCACAACTTTCATGATAAAACAGCTGGTTTTTGTTCTCTCATTCTTGTTTTCTTCCCCCTCCACATGAGCATAACAGAGAATTGGAATAATTAGTGTTGCATGCGATGTAGAATGAATATAAACTTAAATTGCTGGAAAAAATCTGTAGCCAATATTATTCTCTCTTCTGAATATTCATGGTATTCTTTTTGCAGATTGAAATATGGGTTACCTAAAACATTAGATGTATGAGTATTGTTGCTTTGTCTTTGTTTGTGGAATGCAAGTTTAGTTTTTAGAAATATGTGGTTTTATGTTCTATCGTACAACTAAGATTCTCATTTTCTTGAAGTGCAGATTTGTTGTGATTTAAGATGCGATGATGGTTACCTGTTGTGGCTGTATAGTTCGTGTTAAATAGCCTACTTTTTTTCTCTTAAACTACTGATAAATTTCAAATTGCAGGTATGGCCAGTTTGATAGTGCAAAAGAAACTTTTGAAGTCATTGCAGATTACGAAGGCATGCTTGATTTGTTTATATGCCACCTTAACCCCAGTGCCATGCGGCGCCTTGCTCAGAAACTGGAAGAAGAAGGTTTGGATTCACAATTGAGGCGGTACTGTGAGAGGATATTAAGAGTTCGTTCTACTGGGTGGACACAAGGCATTTTTGCCAACTTTGCTGCTGAGAGCATGGTTCCCAAAGGTCCTGAATGGGGTGGAGGGAACTGGGAAATTAAAACTCCTACTAATTTGAAGAGTATACCTCAGTGGGAGCTGGCCGGAGAAGTGATGCCATACATGAAGACTGATGATGGTACCATCCCGGCCATCATTACAGATCATATTGGTGTTTACCTGGGTTCAATTAAAGGAAGAGGGAATGTTGTTGAAGTAAGGGAAGACAGTTTGGTGAAAGCATTTATCCCTGCTAGTGACAATAAGCCAAATGGGCTTCCAAATGCTTTAGCCAAATCCATATCCAATAAGTCAAATGGGCTGCCTGAAGGTCACAAGAAGCTTGATTCTTTGTTGGGTCTGGAAACTCTCACCAAGCAAAACGCAGGTACATCTGCTGCTGATGAACAGGCAAAAGCAGAAGAGGAATTCAAGAAAACTATGTATGGAACTGCTAATGATGGTAGCAGCAGTGACGAGGAAGGAGTGTCAAAAACAAAGAAGCTGCAAATTAGAATTCGGGATAAGCCAGTTTCATCTACTACAGTGGATGTCAATAAGATCAAAGAAGCCACAAGACAGTTTAAACTTGGTGATGGTTTAGGCCCACCCATGAGGACAAAGTCATTAACTGGTTCCCAGGACCTTGGTCAAATTTTATCCCAACCTCCTGCAACCACTGCCCCAGTTTCTGCCTCTGCTGATATGTTTGTTACTGATTCATTAATGCAACCTGCTCCAGTATCACAACCAGGTCCTATGGTTATGGGTGGAGGAGTTACAGCTGGACCCATCCCAGAGGACTTCTTCCAGAACACAATACCTTCCCTGCAAGTTGCAGCATCTCTGCCACCTCCAGGAACTTACCTTGCAAAATTGGATCAAGTTTCTCAAGGGGTTGGAAGCAACAATGCAGGTGGTATTCCCAACCCAGGTGCTGCTTCTGTGAGTGATATTGGTCTTCCTGATGGTGGTATTCCACCACAAGCAACTCAACTAGCTGCCCCACTAGCGTATATTGGACTTGCTGATGGTGGTGTCCCACCTCAAGCTTCGATTCAGGCTGGTATTCCACCTCAGCCACAAGTTCAAGCGCCTCAGGTTCCCCTTTCCACGCAACCTCTTGATCTTAGTGTTCTTGGAGTTACAGATTCAGGAAAAACTCCTGCCCCTGCATCTCTGCCATCATCTGTGAGACCTGGACAGGTGAATCTGCCTTTTTATGGCTTTAGTTTCCTATATTTGATTTTTTTTCTTTTTCTGCCAGGGTATGCTATTGCTTCTCTTAGAATATTATAGTAACCAAGTATTTCACCCAACTATGGGTAGGGTATAGAAGAGAGTGGTGGCACTTAAGAGGTTATTGATTTGCAGCCATTTGAATGTACTCCCCCATTCTGTATAACTTGCTGCTATGTGTACTGGCTATGCTCAGCTGACATGTTTGTAGTCTAGCTTGCCTTATCCTGCTCTCTTTCTTTACCCTTGTGGCTTGGCTTATTATAGGTTCCCCGAGGAGCAGCTGCACCAGTATGTTTCAAGACTGGACTTGCACACCTTGAACAGAATCAACTTCCTGATGCCTTGTCATGTTTTGATGAAGCTTTCCTGGCACTAGCTAAGGATAACTCTCGTGGTGCTGATATTAAAGCTCAAGCAACCATCTGTGCTCAGTACAAGATAGCAGTTACTCTTCTCAAGGTACTTAGATATCATTTAAATCTTGGACCCAAAAAACTAAGTTTGTTAGTCAAAAATATGAATTGTTATAGGCCTTGACTGGCCTAACCAGCTGACAAGTTCAAGCTTAAGTAACGCTAGATGGGTTTAAATTGAAACAAATGAACAGGAATATAATCATGGCATTTCCTTGAGCCTGTTAAAATAAGATCTGTGATTGCTGTACATTTATTAATGATCATTAAAAGAAATTGAACTTCAGTTCTACTTAACACTATTTTTTCTCTCTCTCATGGATACCTTTTGTCAAATTATGCTCCAGCAATGCATGTGTAAAATTATTTTCCATCAATTAGTATTCGCATTTGAGGTCCCTTTCCTAGTGCCAGCAAAAATAATGCTTTAGTATCATCTGGGCAGGAAATAGCACGGCTGCAGAAAGTGCAAGGGCCAAGTGCACTCAGTGCAAAAGATGAGATGGCAAGATTGTCACGGCATCTGGGTTCTTTGCCTCTTCTGGCAAAGCACCGAATAAATTGCATCCGAACTGCCATTAAGCGAAACATGGAAGTGCAGAACTTTGCTTATGGCAAGCAGATGCTTGAACTCCTCATTTCCAAAGCTCCACCAAGTAAGCAGGATGAGTTGAGAAGCCTGATTGACATGTGTGTTCAGAGGGGTTCATCCAACAAGTCTATTGATCCTTTGGAAGATCCTTCCCATTTCTGTGCTGCCACGCTCAGCCGTCTTTCAACAATTGGATATGATGTTTGTGATCTCTGTGGAGCCAAATTTTCAGCTCTCTCTGCACCTGGATGCATCATCTGTGGAATGGGAAGTATTAAGAGATCAGATGCCCTCGCAGGGCCTGTTCCTTCACCATTTGGCTGATGTTTAAAAGAGGAGATTTTGGCTCAGGAAATCCGGCCTTAAAAATTATCGGGTCCTTCACCAACAAAATTGTAATGGAAATGTTCTTCGAAGAACCTCTGCACTACATCCTCGGGAGGGAACTAGCATCCAGCGCAAGTGACCGCATGTAAGTGTGATTGATCTGTTTGTATTTGAGTTTAAATTCTTCTTTTACGTGTTCAATTTTTTGTACAATCATCATCCCGTTTTTTTTACTGTGATGTTATAGCCAGTTTGTGTCATGGAACATATTCTATGTAAGTAGTTTTGTAGAATATGATATAGTTCCATGTGGTTTGTAATATATAGGTATTGAGCATAAGATTGAAAACGTTGATGAGTTTCTTCCCTGAAATGTGAGTCTTTTACGGGTAACTAAATGTGCATTATCTCAGAGACTATGGCAGCTAATAACAAAAATGTTTTTCCTGCCAGCTTCTTTGGTGCCGTTTGTAATAACGGCGTTTCTAAAAAAGTTTATTTTTTTTTAATTTAAAATTATTGTTTTTAATGTTTCTATACCAAAAAAAATATTGATGATTTTTTTAAAATAAAAAATGATTATTTTAATATATTTTTAAGTATCATTATGTGTTTTG
The DNA here is from genome assembly GCA_018804465.1 of Populus tomentosa. Lineage (NCBI taxonomy): Eukaryota > Viridiplantae > Streptophyta > Magnoliopsida > Malpighiales > Salicaceae > Populus > Populus tomentosa. The sequence continues at coordinate 3,555,799 of CM031981.1, forward strand.
GTTTATCTAGTTCGGGTTTCTTAACTGAGGGATTAGAACACTTGTTAACTCCCTCTGTTCTAATTTGTTTGTTCTCTTTGATTTTTTTTATAAATATTAAGAAATACAATAAATATTATGTTCATGAGGTATATCCAAAAATGATACATCATTCGAAGTTGTTTTTTTTTTTTTGTCTTTTTTATGTAGACAAAAGAAATACAATAAATATTGTTTCAGTAAGAGATAATGGGAAGACTAAATACTTCATAATATGAATATGACTAGATAAATATTTCAATTCAGCCAAAAATAAAAGTATTGATGGAACATGGATAAACAATTTGTGGGGAGGGGATGATATTTAATGGTAAGTATTAAAAAAATATAAGAATTATAATGACACCAGTTATATATATATATCTTGAATAGTTTGTGTATACTTACATACCCAAACAAACAAATACAATCATAATATAATAATCTTTTGGAGGCTAAATTCAATTATATATTTATTTGATAATATTTATACATTATATTACAACATATTCCAACAGCAAGAAAGACACAAGATGACTTTCAATTCCCTAGCATATCAGTGAACCCTCCATTTGCTGGTAACTCGTGCCACCTACCCTCAAATACTTTATCACTGGCGCAATTGTTTTAGGCTTTCAACAATTTTTGTCCATTTTAATTTGTTGAAAAGTAAACATAATTTGGTATTTATGAAAAAAATAGAGGAATTGGTCTATTAGTTAAATTAAAAAAAATTGGTAATTTTCTTGTTTAGAATGGGTTTTCTTTCGATTAATTTAATTCCTTAATTATTTAGAACTTTAGATTTATAAATAGACATGTAATCAGAAGCATAAAATATAAGTATAATAGAGAAAATGTGTATAGGAGAGAAAACACTTGATGAAATATTCGTTCCTCTCAAATTTTCTTCCTGTTCTTTAGTTTTGCTTGTTGCATTGTTATTGATAAACTCCTACCATGCTATTTTTTCTTCCAACAAGTTGTATCTGAGTTTTTATTTATTTATTGTTTGACATAACCAATACAAACTTCTCACTTTAATGTCCTCGTTTGATGAAGAACAATTATGAAATTAGATGTTTTCATGTGAAAGCTTAGCTAGGTTTCCAAGATGTGTGATAAACAATTGAAAAAAAAAAGCTTTAAGAAGCTTATAAAAGGAGTAATGTTGACTTCAGCTCAAAGAAAGGTAGTGTAAAAGGCACAAAGAAATGATCAACAAGCACTTACAATAATCCACCAATATCTTGATGATACCACTTTTGAGATAGTGGCCAACGTAGCAACAGCCAAACAAGCATGATAAATTTTGCAGCAATCTAACTAATGAGCTAACAATGTCAGAAAGGTATGTCTATAAAAGTTATGAGGTGGCTTTAAAAAGCTAAATTTGCTTGAATGAGAGAGTATTTCAAACTACTTTGCTAAAGTATGGGTCATATATAATCAAATGAAGAGATATGGAGAGAAGATGGAGGAAATAAGTGTGGTATAAAAGATTATATGCTTGCTACAAAAGTTCTATTATATGGCAGTTGTGATAGAAGAACCCTAAAATATGGACTTTTTGACAATTCAAGAACTCATGGGAAAACTACAAGCCCATTAAGAAAGAATTAATGACATTCAAGAAGACATAGGTGCACAAACACTTAAAAAAAGAAAAAAACTATCCAAAAGAGAAGCAAGATGATATGGATATACTCGAGGGGATAGAAGACATAAACAGGGCAGATGAAAAGGTGGAATAGGCATATTTGAAAGAGGAGGCAATGGTAGTTTCAACATGTCAACTAGTCAACTAAATGAAGCAAACTGATCAACTAGTTCAACTGACAGCGGCAATCCGAGACCCAAGTTTAACAAAACAAAAGTTAAATGTTACAATTATGAAAAGATAGGTCATTATACTAGGAGTTGCTGGAATCCAACCAGAAAGGTTAAAGAGAATGCTAATTTTGTTATAAAAAAGTAGAAAGAAACCAACCTAGTATTAGTCCATGATGAACAAATACAAGTCAAAGAAACACATGTGGTATCTAGACAATGGTGCCAGTAATCACATATATAGAGATAAAACAAGTTTATAGAGCTTGATGAATCAATTAAAGGTAATGTCATCTTCATAGATCATTCAAAGGTTTCCATCAAAGGAAAATGTACGATTCTCATTAGATTGAAAAATAGTAGTCATTAATTTATTGGTGATGTTTATTATATCCCAACTGCAAAAAGCAATATATTGAGTATGGGATAATGATTGGAGAAAGGTTATGAGATTAAGATGAAAGATCATACTTTGATATTACTTGATACTCATGAATCTGTGGTTGCAAATGTAACCATGAAAAAGAATAAAAAGTTTTTGCTAAATATAGAGATGGATATGCTTAAATGCCTAAAGAATGCTTAAATGCCTAAAGACATGCGTGAAAGATGAGACTTGACTTTAGCATATGAGACTTGGGCATGCAAACTTTGATAGCTTAAAGATGATGACACAAAAGAAGATGTTGAAGGGTTTACCATCTATTATACATCCAAATTACTTGTGTGATGGATGTTTAGTGGGCAAACAATTATGTAAGAACTTTTCAAAGGACTCTACATCTAGAGGAAATCAACCTTTTATAAGAGATACATGTAGACATATATGGTCTTATTTAACCATGCTTATTTGGTAAAAAAGTTGTATTTTTTACTTTTTTATTGAAGATTATAGTAAAAGAACATGGGTATACTTTTTAAAACAAAAGTCTAATATATTTAATTGTATTAAGAAGTTTAATGCATTAGTTGAAAAAGAAAGTGTTTATTCTATAAAATCACTTAGGATAGATAAGGGGTGAATTTTGTTTTAATGAGTTTTGTGAAGATCATGGTATAAAAAGACTTCTAACAATTCCTAGATCACCATAACAAAACGACGTAGTGAAGAGAAAGAATACAAGCATCCTTATAGCGAGAGGCATACTCAAAACCAAGAAGATGGATGGGGTTTTGGAATGAAACTGTAGATTGTGATGTTTACTTGTCAAATAGGTGTCATGTTAAAGGCTTGAATGACATGACTTCATAAGAGGCATGAAATGGAAGAAAGTCAAATGCTACTCAATTTAAGGTGTTTGAGAGCATTTATTATATGTATATAGATGATCAAGTAATGACCAAGCTAGAAGACAAGAGAAACAAAAATGATGTTATAGGCTATGATCAAAAGTTCAAATGATACAAGCTTTATTACCTCAATGAAAGAAATATGATGATTAGTAAAAATGTTGAATTTGATAAAAAAAAAAAAAAAGAGCATGATATAGAATCCTTATGATGATGATGAGAAATATGACTTTCTTTTAGTTATTGATGAATATTATGAGAGATATGAAGAGCATCAAAAACTTGTTATACCTTCATAATCACCAATGAACTCAACTTCACTTTTATCTTCTTCTTTTAATGGTAGGTTAAGTAAAAGTAGCCTACCTAGTCTACCAAGAAAGATAAGGAGCTTCAATGACTTGTATGGGGTAAGTAATCCAATTGATGATGATCTAACACTATATTTTCATCTTGCTATATGTGAAACTATAATGTTTGAAAAAGGCAATAAAAAAGAAAAATGGATAATTGATATGGATAAGGATATTACATCAATTTAGAAGAATAACACATTGAAATTAATTCCTATACCGAAAGAAAAGAAGCTAATCAATGTCAAGTGGATCTACAAAGAAAAAAAATGCCAAAAAAAAAGTGTATAAGGCGAGATTGGTAGCAAAAAGCTATATTCAAAAGCAAAGGATTGACTATGATGAAGTTTTTTCCCCAGTTGTTAGATTGGAGACCATTCGATTGATAATTGTCATAATTGCCCAATATAGATAAAAGATCTACAAAATAGATGTCAAGTTAGCCTTTCTAAATGGCTTTTTTGAAAAGGAGGTTTATATTAAGCAGCCTATGGGTTATGAAGTGAAGGGACATGAAAACAAGGTATTAAAGCTAAACAAAGTCTTGTATGGATTAAGGCAAACCCCATGAGCTTAGTATAGTCGCATTAATAATTATTTTTTAAAGAATGAATTTGTAAAATGCCTTAATGAATATGTTATCTATGTAAAGATAAATAGGAGTTGTGATACTCTTATTATATTTTTGTATGTTGATGACTTGATTTTTACAAGCAATAACCTAAAGATGTTTGAAGACTTTAAGCAAGCAATGGTCAATGAGTTTGAGATGACATATATTGGTCTTATGAGTTACTACCTAAGGATTGAGATCAAACAAGGAGAAGATGGAATCTTTGTGAATAAAAAGAAGTTTGTAAAACAAATTCTCAAGAAGTTTAAGATTGAGGATTATGCAAAAGCAAATACTCTAGTTGAGAGTAGAATGAAGATGTTAAAGAATGATGAAATAGAGAAGATAAACTCTACAACATTTAAGAGCCTCGTTGGAAGTTTGAGATATTTGATATGTACTCGTTCATATATTCTTTTTTGAGTAAGACTTATAAGCAAGTTCATGGAGACACCAACTACAACACATCTCAAAGCTTTGAAGTGAATCTTTTGATATATCAAAAGTACCATAGATTTTGGCTTCTTTTATGGTTACTCTAACAACTTTGATCTTGTGGGATATAGTGATAGTGATTAGGCTATAGACATGATGATGAAAAAAGCATTACAAGTTTTGTCTTCTATATTAGAGATATAACATTTATATGGAGTTTGAAGAAGCAATCTATAGTCACATTATCTATAATCATTTATGAAGTTGAATATGTAGCCACTACAACATGTGTTTGCCATTTCATTTGGTTAAGAAGAGTATTGAGATATAGACATGGATGATGAAAAAAGCATTACAAGTTTTGTCTTCTATATTAGAGATATAACATTTATATGGAGTTTGAAGAAGCAATCTATAGTCATATTATTTACAATCATTTATGAAGTTGAATATGTAGCCACTACAACATGTGTTTGCCATTTCATTTGGTTAAAAAGAGTATTGAAAGAGTTGTGAATGCCACAAAAAAAACCTATAAAAATTTATGTGGACAACTCATCAGATATTGTCTTAGCAAGGAATCTTGCGTTTTATGATAGAAATAAGCATATTGCCACAAGATTTTATTTTCTATGAGATTGCACTACAAACAAGGAAGATGAAGTCAATAATATGAAGACCTAAGACCAAATTGCAAACATTTTTTCTAAGCCACTCAAACATGATGTTTTTGCCAAGATGAGGGATATGCTAGGAGTTATGAGAAATTAAATTTAAAGAAGGATGTTGAAAAGTAAACATGATTTTCTAGTTTTTTTCTGAAAAATATAAGAATCGGTCTACCAATTAGGAACTGATCAACCAGTTGAGTTAAATGAACTGATCAAATGGTTAAGTCAGCAGAATTACTTTTCTTTTGATTAGTTTAATTCCTTTATTGTCTAGAACTTTAGGCCTATAAATAGATTTGTAATCAAAAGCATAAAGCATAAGTGTAATAGAGAGAAAATGTGTATTGAAGAGAAAACACTTAATGAAACATTCCTTCTTCTCAAATTTTCTTCATGTTTTTTAGTTTTGCTTGTTGTATTGTTCTCCATAAACTCTTACCACACTAAATTTTTCTTCCAACAACATTGTCTCTTCCACTGCGGTGTGTAGAATCATTTCAAATAGGTTGAAAAACAAGATTACATATCCAATGTCCCTAGGTAATCAGGTCTCTCGCCAGAGATTGCTAATTGACATCCAAGGACATCTATACAAGTATTATAATATTTTATGGGAAGTAGTTGCTATGTTGGCTTTATAAGGATCAAAGTTCATTTCGGTCCCTTAGTTTAGATATACCAATTATTTTGTCCTTCCACACACACATCAATTAAATTCTCAATATTTTTTCTTAATTCATTTGAGTATGTTCATCTAATCCTTATATATACACAAGATCAAGAACCTTATTAAAAACTAATTGATTATCATGCCTTTAGTAAATTTGTTGTAACTAGTTAGTTGTCTGTCTGCTATTATGAGAAATTTTTTGACAATGTTATTAAACTCAACTGAGCCCAGCAGATCAACGTGGTGACCCATCAGTCAGTCTTTGAGTGGGTCGAGTTTCAAAGCAAACCGAGTGAGAGTTGACTCAGTATGGGTCAACTTTTTATCTGTGATTCGGTCGACCTAATTAAAATCTAGGTTGACTTAAAAAAAAAAAAAACAACATTGATCTTATGTTTTTTATTAAAAAAAATTACTAAAAAATCGATGTTTTGGATTGACCCAGGTTATCTCATCCAACCTGTAATCTAAGTCATGGCCTTAGCCAAGTTTAATAACCTTGCTTCTTGGAATCTAATTTTTTATTTAATTAAATGATTATTAAAATAAACATCTATGTAAAGCCCTGGTTATTTTGTTTTTGAAATATTAAATTTTAACCCAGGAATAGAATGAGTTAAATTAAATTAAGGATTTAGAATTAAATAACAAATGATGCAATTAAAATAAATAAAATAAAGTATGGCATTGTTGTTAGAAAAGAAAAAAAGATAGGGTCAAAATATAATTTAAACACGACCACTTTTACATTGAAAAGCTTCCTAATCAATAATCAACTATACCCCTTAACAACAAAGGTAATTTTATTGTGATCACATTGAATTTTCTAAGATTGTGTATTGCTATTAGTTTGGGATTTCTTGCAAACATCACACCTAAGTGAATTTTGACGCATTTGAGAGTGTAATTGAGATTATTTTTTAAAGTACTTTTCATTTATAAATATATCAAAATATTTTTTTTTATTTTTAAAAATTATTTTTAATATCAGTATATTAAAATGATCTAAAACACCAAAAAAATATTAATTTAAAATAAAAAAAAATATTTTTTAAAAAATATTTTTAAAATACAAAAACAAAAATAACCTTCATGATCCTGCTTCTTAGGAAAGAAAGGATATGTCTTCAGTCCTGTTTTTCCTGTTTTAAAATGATAAAAATCCAATAAAAAATTACAAAATATTTTTATACCCTTTTTGTTCTCAACCAAACATGTTTTTATCTGTTTTATATTAGTCTCTTTTATCACACGATCCAATCCAAAAGCAGCCTTACCACTGGGACCAACATGATCGAAAACAGGGACACTCACTAACTGTAACTGCGTCATCAACAATAACTGTTTAGTGATTTCATCTCAAGCTTATAGAATACAGAGTAGATTGACAGGAGTTACAAACATACACTGAATCAACTGGAGATTATTTTATCCATTCTCTGGTATCAATCAATGTTTATGAAACAATCAGCACAACCAAAGCCCATGTTGTTCGCATATACATGTACTTTTACCATGTCTGCAATATCCATGTACCCAGGGGCGGAACTAGGATTATTTGTTAGGGGTGGCCAAAAATAATATAACAAGATATAATATTTGTTTTAATTTATTATACATGAGTTGTAAAAAAAAACCTGCATGATTTAGTTTTAATCAAATAACGTATTACAAACATATAATGACCTTTGTATAAGGTAAAATGTTTGGAGCAATACCGAATTAAGTCAAAGCAATGAAGTTAATTCCATCTTCATGATGCATCCATCACTTTAATGTTGTTGGTCTTTATACCTATCAAATATAAACATACAAAGTATAAAAGAAACATTAGCTAAAGCGAAGCATTATATATGTTTGATAAACTTTGAAATAAAGTAAAAAATAATAAAGAATGATTCTTACATATTTATTTTAATTGTGCTCGTCGTTTTTTCATAGAATAGAAATCATCGATTATCATATCAATTGTAAATCTTTCAGCAATTTCTTTTTCTATGTAGACAATCAAATAATTTGCAAGAAAATCATCCTCCATCCGATTACGAAGTCTTGTTTTAACAATCTTCATCGCTGAGAAAGCTCGTTCAGTAGTTGCTGTCGAAACAGGAAGAGTCAAAATAAGCCAAATCAACCTGTCAACTAGTGGATAAATTATTGATTTTCCTGTTTCAACCAATCCTTGACATAAATCAGCAATCGATGACATGCTCTTTAACTTTGGATGATTGGGTACATCAAGCTCATAATGCTGTAACTGAAGTCTCAAATGAATTTTTTCTTGGTCAGAAAAATCTTGAGGATAGAACTTGTCAACTAGTAAGCATATATCTTCAACATTGAATAATTTATAGCTATTTCTAGGATCTAAAGTTGTGCTCAACTTAAGAAGCTCGATTGCCTGCTCATTGAATCTATTATTTAGCTCTTGTAATTGTTGATCAATGATAGCTGTAAATATATCAACTCGGTAGTGATGTTCAACTGTTACTGATTTTTGTTTACGGCGAGATCGTCCCACACTAGAAAAACAAGCATCCATATCAGGAACTTCAATGTCTTGATGCTTACAAAATGATGTCACTTCTTCTAAAAGAGTTTTCCAACCATCATCTCTTAACTTCTGAATTAAAGTCTTTGTAGTAGTCACTAAATGCATAACATTTAAAATGTCTTGAGATTTTTGTTGTAGAGCTTGGCAAAGCATATCAGTAATTCCCATAACATCCTTCATTATATGTAAGATGAATGCAAAATCAAATGACATTAGCAACTTAAATGAAAAAGCTGCATCACCACGTTGAGAATAAGTAGATCCATCTAAAACAATGTTTTCAAGAACCAAGCAAGTTGCCCTATACATTTTTATCAAACTACAAATTGATTTAAAGTGCGAACTCCATCTGCTATCTCCAGGTCGTTGCAAACCACCTACTTGATTAACTCTTTTACCCGTTTCAATCTCACCAATATCAACTAAATGTTTAATTGTAGCTGCTTGAAAAGCTCGTAATTCATCATTACGCTTACAAGAAGCACTAACAATGTTAATAATAAAAATCAAATTTTGAAAGAAAGTGTGAACATCAAATATTTCTCTAGCTGCAGCAATAAAAGCCAATTGTAATTGATGAGCTAAGCAATGTACATAATATGCATAAGGGCAATCATTAATGAATAAAGCTTGCAAACCATTCCATTCTCCACGCATATTACTGGCACCATTATACCCTTGACCCCTAATATTTTGAACATCAAGATTATGATGAGATAAAACAAAGGAAATCTCTTCCTTAAGAGTTGCAGCAGTTGTATCTTTGACATGAACTATATCCAAAAATCATTCTCGTATAAATCCACTTCTATCAACAAACCTAATAACAAGGGCCATTTGCTCTCTTTTAGATTCATCTCGAGCTTCATCAACAATTAAACAAAATCTTGCATCACCAATCTTATGACGAATTGAAGACTAAACATTTCTAGCAAAGACATGCAAAATTTCTTTTTGAATTTGATGTGAGGTATATTTAGCATTTTATGGAGCATTACCCAAAACAAGAGCACCTACTTGTTCATTGTATGATGCTAAAAGTTCCATCATTTCAAGAAAATTACCTCGGTTTTTTTATTCTGGACGTTCATCATGCCCTCTAAAAGCACATGCTTGAAATGTGAGCCAACAAACAATATCTATTGAAGCTTTAATACGCAATCGATTATTCTGAATTTCTTGAGTAGTTTGCCTCTTAACTACCTTCTCAATATGACATGACTGGTTTTTTAAATTTTCCAAGCATCTGGTAGCAAATCTATGAGCTGAATTTGGACCTTTTCCCATATGAGTGAAAAAAGCACATCGTTCCCCATCATTAACTTTCTTCCAACAATTAAATCCTTTAACAGTAAATTTGTCTGATCCTGGCTTTCTAGATGGTTTACTTGGAAATAAATAGTAAGGGAAACAAAATTCAGTATTTTTCTCTGAATATTCAAGCCACGGATAACTTTTGAACCAATGAGATTGAAATCGACGAGGATGTTTATTACCAGTTAACGGATATTCAGACATCAAAGGTTGATATGACCCCAAATTAATGTATGCCCTTCGAATTTCATCTTGTTGATTAACCGGGTATTCTCAAATTTGAGGACGATTGCTTGGATCTCTAATTAAATGAGCAATATCAATTCTAGTAAGAGACTACTCACTAATCAGCGCAGGTTCTTTATAAACTGAAGCACATAAAGGCTGCTGAACCATAACTTTAACATTACTTGGAGTTGGTTCACTAGGCTGTGAGCTATCAATATTTTTTCTTTTTTTTTTTCAAAAAAAGAATCAATTCTTCTTATTTTGTTCATGGTTCAACCTAAAATCAAAACATATATAGTGAGAAAAAATTGATAATTTTGGTGGCTCTGCTAAAAACAAAACATAAAAAAAATCCATGCATAATCAAAACAAACCAATAAAATATATCTAATTAATTAGAAAAAAAAAATCATTATAACAAGAATTCAAAAAACAATTGTTAGAACTAGCAAATTTGAAAAAAAAAAGCAAAAATTATAAAATTATGAAAAAAAATCTTATTAAATTCTTAATAAACATCTCAAAACAAAATAAAAATATATTTTAAATTTGAGTTATATATCCAATTACGTACCTTGTTTTGTTTATTGAGAGATAAATCAAATAGTATTATGCTTTAATCTTTCCGCATAAAAATTTTATTTAGGATTTTTATTCTTATTTTTGTTTTGGTGGCTGTGTTAGAATTACAACAATTTATATTAAGGTTGTATTTTGTAGTCTATAAAAAGAGAAAAAACAAGAAAGACATTGATCCCTTTATATTTTTTTTCTTTCCCCGGTAGATAATTTGTGGCATTACTTTCCATATAGGCTTTTTTTTTTGTTCACAATCCATTAATTAATTACACAAATTTGGTGGGCTGTGGGACCATTTTTTTCACCTTTTGTTCGATAATGTGCATTCAACTCTTCACTGCTTCACATAGACGCAGAGACTGCATGTTCGATAATATGCATTCAAAATGATTTACCCCTAAAAAAAAAAAAGAAGAAGAAGAAGTCTTGCAGGGGCCCGGGCCCCTGCTTGCCCCCCCTTCACTCCGCATGTACCATCCCAAAGTTGATAGCAGGCCAGGATCTAGGAAGGGATCAAGTATAAAAATGGCGATAATATTTCACCGGTGTAAGAGCAACCTGAAGCTAAAATCATAAGGCATTACTTGTACTATCTGCGTAAGGGGATCTCTTCCCCTTCTCTCAAGGCATTTAACTGCTTCATTCCTGAGTTCATTCGGTAGCTGCAGACATATCCAATCAAGTAAAGATTCCATGTCTTTCGCAAAATCTAGTAGATACCAGTCCAACAGCTTTGGAATTATTAGCTTGTTCGTTCTTGAAATCCCAACTGTCGCTTGTAAATAGTCTCGCTTTGCTACTTCTAGCTCTTCTTCAACTCGAGAGGCTGTGTAAACTCTTACCTGCATTTTTGTAGAGATCAACATTAGAACGTCTACAAGTAATAGTTGGATTGCATCATCAAATATTTTTTATTGTTTTTGATAGTGATGCACTTCCTGGTAGTTTTGGAAAGAAGCGTAAGCGAAAATGGCGAGGTGACCTAGCCTGTGCAACAAATTCAAGGAGCCTCATCTATGTAGAAACTTACAGCAGGGGACGACCAGCTTCCACAACAGAGTGCAAAAGTAACCAAAGGCTCAGACCACTCGAATCCGAAAATGCTGCGTGCCTTCATCTCATCATTTTTTACTGCTTTTGGACAGGTCTATCATATTGAAGAAAACCACCCAGTTAGCAATTCAATGCTAAAAATTACCAAATAAAAAGAACATTGAAGCTCCAAGGAAAGCGGCTTACAAATTTTAAGTGATAAGGAAGCCTCAAGATGAAATGCTCAATTGTAATTGCATTTAGCAAGTGTCCGCCAACAGTTATTGTCGCCTAAGGGAATCATAGTTTGAATTAAGTCAATCTCAAATTTGTTTTCATCGAAAGCTAGTGTCAACAGAATCTTAGAAACACTTGGTCAGTGACTGTGTTTGAAAGTAATGACCATTTAGCAGATCATACATGTACTTTAAATGATTCCAAGAAACTCATGACACAGCTTTAAGAGAGTTAAAGCCTAGGCATGCAGCTGCACCCGATCCCTGCGACGGTGCTAGTCTGCTAGGTATTGAAATATAGTACAAGTTCTGACCTCTTAAACATACACAAAATGTCAAAGCACTGGCGACTATCAATAATATGGAGACAACATAAAGAAAAGAAGAAACTGTGCATGGATAGAGAGAATTATAAATATATCTTACCTTTTGCATTAGAGCAACAACCATTTCAGGAGTCTCGGGTATCCCATGCTCCAAAATTGCCTGAAAGATTAACATTCTGGCTCTATAAATGCCTTACAAGTTTGTATTTTACTACTGGGCATATCATTTTTGTTTTGAGAGAGATCTTACATTCATCATGCATGAATTATAAGTGTTTATCCAGAAAGCAAGCTTCTGCTGATGGGTAAGACCCTCTAAATTTGCAGAGGCAAGCTTCCCTAGTAGAAACCTGAACATTATTGAAAATACAGTAAATACAAACCATAGCTGCTTGAAGTTCGAATGAAGTGACGTACAAAACATACTTTAGTCTCTGGAGCAAAAACAAGGCACTTGTCGTACGGTTGAGATCAATCGAGCTAGCTTCAATTGCATAAAGATGCTTATAAGAACCAATATCTCTAATCTTGAACTCTGCAGACATGCCATAAGGATCTCGAATTTCATTTCCTCTATCACCTTCAGGGGATGTCAAAGTCGCTCGTGATGAGAAAGTTCCTAATTCAACTACTTTGTCCTTCAACGTGCTCATCCTCAAGAAAATGCTGGACAAGCACTTCACAATATCCTCGGTTAACTTGTTTGGTGTGATGTTATTTTCGCATATTCTATCATTCATGTAAGCAGAAGTGCTTTCCTGTGCTCTTTCCTGCTCTACTAACCTGCATTCTAGCTGAGCAGTACAAAAATGATCACCGATTCGAAGACCAAAATATAATGAAAGGCTGGCTCCCTGTAAAAAATGGTGAGTAATTACGTACCTGCAACTTGGAAGGCTCCAAACTCTTCTCCTCTGATTCACGCTTGTTTGGAGTTCTCTTCACGGGAGTTGTGATTTTTGCCATCTTATCTGGAGATTGCTTATCCTTTACATAATTAATACACGATCGATTCTCCTTTCCTCGTCCATCATCCACAAGAGATGAAGAAGGATTGGGTTTACCAGAAGCATATTTTCCTCTATTTGCTGGCCTATTAGAACACTGCCCTGATCGCTCAATAATGGGGTCAGTGGAAAACAGCCTTTTACTCGAAGTGCACCTAGCAAGAGAAGGTTGAGGCCTTGCTGTAAAAGTTGCTGAATTGGTCTCATTATGAGAGAGTGATTTTGATCTCCCGTGTTTCGATCTTGTAGTTGATGGTTGTTGATCAATTGCATCCTTTGAATTCTCCACATTCTTCTTGGAGGAGACGTAGACAGCTTCTTGATAGAGTCCTTGTCTAAAATTCACAACTTGCTCTTCAAGCCGAACAACTTCCTCTTCGAGAACAGCCACTTCAGCAAGTAGCTCTAAGATCTAAAACAAACCAAATAAGAACCCACATTAATTACTGTTTATAGAAAAACATACAAAAATTAAACATTGGATTGGCTAATTGTCTTGACTAAATTAGAGAGAGTGTAGATAGATAGATAGAGATCTAATTGATAGAATATAGCGAATTTATACTAACATAAGGAGGCAGATAAGGTGGTAAACGAGGCAGAGCTCCCAAAGGCCTAGTAAAAGCTCTCTCCAAAGCTCTATGAACATTCTCTTCATGTCTAAGTTTCTTTTTCAACTTATCAACCTGCAAATTTTGAAACCAAAGCAACATTCGAGTTTAAAACAACTCAGCTCTTATTGTAATAAACAGAATTGAATGGTTTTGTTGAGAAAAATTTGAAGTACATCTTGTAGCAAGGCCAATTTCCTTTCTCTGTTTGCTTTACGCCAATTAATAGCAGATTTATGGCCGCCAACTGCTCTGCTCCTCCCTTGAGCCTCCATCTTCTCCTTCTTGATAAATTCAGTATCAATTACAGCAAATAAAGAATCAAACTCGAAGTAAAAGAGAGAAAAAGAGTATTATAAAGAAAGAAGGCAAAAGAAGAAGCCATATATATTCTTTTCTTGAGATGAGTGAAAGAATCCAATGCAGATTGCTGGATCTAAAGCACTTACTTTTTCTGGTCTGTAAGAGCTAGAAGCTTATCTATCTATCTATCTTTAATCCAGTTTCTTATAAAAAGTGGCTGAAAATTAAGTGGACAGAAAAAACTAAATTTCAAAGATTTGTAAAATTAAGCCCATATTAAACCATTTGAAAAATAGAAAGAGAAAAAAAACCAATTCAGATAAAAATCTTCCAAGTCTTGAAATACATATAGCGAACAAGGAGGAGGAGGAGGTTACTTTATTAGTATCATGGTTTAAAGGAGCTTTCATAGCCTGAAGAGCAGTGCGGACTCTAGTGTTCATCTTTTGGATTGATCCCCACTTGAAAACAAAATAGCAATGGAACCAACGTTCTCTATATCAATTATATTAACCTGCAAAAACAAAAGCAAATCATATATACACCAACTCACTAGCTATCACATGTTAAGAAAGAAAAGGAAAACACTGAGAGAGGGAAAATAATACAAAAAAAGTACCTAGCCAAGCTCTGTTTTTTTTCTTTTTACAGAGAGCGGGAAAACATGAAAGCAAAGAGGCCCAGAAACAGAAATGGCTGCAGCTAGGCGTCATAATAAGGAGAGAAGCATTTGTTTAGTATTAGTAGTAGTTTTTTTATTATTATCTCAAACAGTGTGAAAGAAAGAAAGCAAGCAAACAAAAGAGTACACAGAGCAGAGAAGAAGGTAGAAAACGACGACGAGAATCTTGAAGCTGGTCATCCAATCCCCAAGAAAAGGGTAACCAATTTTAGGACACAAACAAAACCCTCCTCCTATTATTAATCAAAACAAACAAACAAAAACTAATAATTTAATGTATATATACGTTTGAGAGACAGACACTTACTTCTAGACTCATTCGTTGTTGGAGTTTAGTTTAGTTCGTTCATCTTTGATTCCATTGCATGTAGTGTACTGTAACAGTATAAAGCTGTGAGAGGAAGAGAAAAGGGGAAAGAGTCGAGATGGCAAGAGGGAGGGCTGGTGAGTGTCTATCTTTCAGCCATGGGTGGGTGTGGAAATCCGCTCTATTCATCATTAGCTAACGTGCCTCTTCATCTTTTCTTTCTTTCTTTTACTCACTTTTATCGTATAGCAAAACCTGTGGTTGTGAATTGTGATTGTCTCTTCATTTAAGTGTCCCTTCAAATGCTGTTGTTATTATTATTATTATTATTTTCAATGTTTTATACACAAGGAATCTGTTATTTGTCCAAAAAACAAATCTACATAAATAAAAACAGCCAGAGAATGCAAGTTTATGACCTTGTGATGGTCATAATAAGAGTTTAAAAAAATAAAAAATTGAATCTAAAACCTTATAAATATGAGTTCTAATGCGTGGAACATGTTACTGCTATTCTTGTTAAATCTAAATTCTTAGAAGTTAAAAGTAATTGGCAAGATGAATAAATTAAATATAAGTTAAATTAATGATCATGTTATTAGTGAATAACCATTTTCATCTGTAATATTTAGTATGATATAGAACATTTATAATTAATTAGTAATATCTGATAAGAATAAGATAGCACGAAATATTTTTAATCCTCACTTAGCGCTTTAAATATCTGGATCCACAGGGATATATTTTTATGAATGATTTTCATATTATTTTATTTTTCAACTTATGGTTGCTATTTAATGAGAATTCGAATGTTAGATCTAAGCATAAGATTGAGATTTGAAACTTGTTGTTTCATTTGAAATATAACTATCATTATCATATTATAAGATGATTATTTTTTATTTGGTTTGATTTTTCTATAAAAAAAATAATCAAATTAAAAAAAATTTAAAAAAAACCGAAACTAGTTCAAACCAATCAATTTTAGTTTAGTTTGTTTTTAGGACAAAAACTGGTTCAAACTGATTTGACTCGGTTCTTTTGTTTGGATCGGTTTTTTCGGTTTGGCTCGGTTTTTTTTGTTTGGGTTCGGTTTGGTTTTTTCGGTTTCAGACTTAAAAAATCAAAACAAAACCAAACCGGCCAGTTTTTTTAAAATTTTAATCGGTTTTTTTTCACGATTTAGTTTTTTTAGTTATTTTTTTCCAGTTTTATCGGTTTAATAGATTTTTTGGTTTTCTTCTCACCCCTAATTGTCATTGTACAACCTAAAATCTACTAATCAATCTAGAATAAAAATATTATTATTTTTTTACAAGAAAAACAAAATATGCTTACATAATTATGTCCACGAATAAAAGCTATGCTCTTGTTATATATATATATATATATATATATATATATATATATATATATATATATATATCAGACATCTATGCATAGCAGCTTCCCTTTGTCATGCGTTCTTCTCCTTTTTAGCTGTGGAAGAAAGAAAGAAACAAAAACAAAAAACAAGTTAGTTAGCACTTAGCACATGTTATAGCAACTTGATACATACCTTTTTATTTTCAACCACTTTGATTAGTCCAGCTGCAGAGAAGATTAATGATAATATATAATCATAATTAGTAGATCATTGATAGATTTTAATTAATGATAATGCACCTCGGATCCCAAAATCTTCATTTTATTGATCGTGCTTTAACCCAAAAGAAAAGGGGAAAAAAACAAGAGGAAAGGAACGTCCAAGGCAAGCAAGGCAACGTGCTTCTTAATAATAGACAACATTAGACACTAACCAGCTCTCCCACGTTTGCCATTGTTAACTTGTTTTCTGATGACATTTCTTGATTCTTACATCATTTCATGGCGTGCCCTGTTTGTCATCTTTAAACTTTTGCATCATTAAAAATAAATAAAAAATTCTCTACTCCTTGCATCTATAGTCAAAGATGATTTTTTATTATTATTAACGTGGATGTCTGAATCAATTTGCGTGCACTTGAACTAATTTCATGGGCACCGATATTAACGATCATATAAGCCTCCAGTGACCTTTAAGTTTGTGGGACTCAAATTAATAATTTTTAAAAAATAAATCTAGAATCTAAACAGTTAAACTATACCTCTTAAAGTTAGTAAAAAACTATTTTTAGTTAATGTTGTCCTAGGCTATACGAAAAGCCAAAACATAATTTGGAGTTCAGAAAATGAAATTATGTTGACATTAGACGTACATATGCATGGCATTTTCCAACAATTTGTTGTTGAATATTTCAACCAAACGTCAGATTAAATAGTTCTTTATTTTTTTCTTATCCAATTAGAAATTGCAAAAAAAATAAATGAAGATTTCTTTCTTCTTCTTGGGTTGGATAGAATTCGAATTTATCCTCTCGGACATAGTATTGTAAGACCCTCACGAGATTCTCGTCTTAGTGGCTAGTCAATTTGTGGTTTTTTCATTTTATTTTTATAGCTTGCCATGTAACGCGTAAATACAAACCGGAACTTTGCAGCCTCCGATCTCCCACCATGAACAAGGATGATATACACCGTCGGTGTAGGAAGCAAGAAGGAGAATAGGAGTTGGTGGCGGAGGGGTCCATGCGCAACCTGACCTGCAAGCGCATGGAATCTCAACACTCAAAAGTTGACTGCTCGTTGCTGGCGTGAATAATACGGGTTCGTATTGTTTCTACTATTCCAGCCACTCTAGTACAGCTCCAACCCACTCCAACAACTCGTAAAGGTTAATCTTGATTCCCCATATGTGATATATTCTTTTTAAAACAATTTGTGATTTGTTTCGTTAATTTTTATCTCGTGAACGTGTATTAATTTGTACGTTGTTTTGAATAAATTTGTGATGAGAACATGATTTTTTTTTTTGTTTATACTCGTATTAATTGAAATAGTTAGAATATTTATATTTATTTATTGTAGTTATGCTTGGTGAAATAATTAATTTACAGTGAATTAATTTAAATTGGGTAATCAAAGGAACCAAATCAAAACCCAATTCTCCGTTTACTATTATCTCAAATCTCTTCCTGTAATCTAAACGGCGAGAATTAGGCATTTAGTTTAGGAAAAATATTAACATATATATATATAATATGTATTTTTATCATAAAATCAAATAACAATATAATTTATTTTAGATATTTTAGAATAATTTTTATTTTTATTTAACATAATCAACGCTTGTACTAAAAAATATCTTAAAGAACAATTAGGGTTCAATTACAATTATTTGTTTTGTTGGAAAGGTTGCGTAGGAGATAAAACTAAAATGTTCCAAATGAGATTACAATGATAAACCAATCTGCAAGAAGCAAGATTAGGAGCATCGATTAGATGTTGAATTTTCCATTAGCCAAAGCACGTGAGCCGCATTTCATATATATATTGCCTTTCTTATAAAGTGGAACACTAATTCATACCTTTTGGTTGAGGTAAAAGGAAGTGTTTTCACGGGTTAATTACTTGCACGAATGATCATATCCTTGATTGATAAATTTTGAAAAAACCTTTTTCAAAATTTAATAACTAATTAATTAAATATTTGTGGGTTTTTATCCCCTATGGCCATGAGAGCATTATATTAGAGTGGTGGATCTGTCACTGTAAAAGCTGAAGTGAGTGTGTTTTAGTGGGAGACAACCTTCTTCTTCAAATATCCACCTTTAAGGACGAGCTGTGGTGATGAAATGTATGCCATGCGTCATGCCACCAAAATCATTTGCTTTTCTAGCTAATCTTATTATATATAATAATTGATCTCTCTCTCTCTCTCTCTCTCTCTCTCTCTCTCTCTCTCTGTTTCCTTTTAATTGGTTCTACCTTCCATTGCCTTTTTTTATGTTCTTCATCATCGAATATAGAGGCAGTCACTTTACATATTCTTTTCCACAGTTGCGAACTTGAGCTTCTTCGCTGCTTTTCAATACGTGTGAAGTAATTACCGCATAGCTTGCCGTTGTATAAACTGAATTTAAACACTAAACAAGTATTAAGTCCCTTTTCTTGTAAACATCAGGGATTAAATTGCACAAGCAAGGGAGATATCCAACCCCTTTTTTGTCCCTCCATGTTTTTTATTTTTAATTTAGTCTTTTCACATTAATTTTTTTTTTTAGATTAGACTTGATAGTTTTTTTTTCTGTTACCTATTTATGAGATTCCATTATGTGATGGAATAATTTGACATGTATTTGATGTCTAATTTTGCATAATAAAATTATATTAATCTAAAACAATTGAGGTTCTACGGATCAAATTTGACACCTAAACAATTATAGGAAATGAAAAGTTTGGGCAAGACAACTTTGAAAGCATGTGCAAGTATGAGACTTTGTTTAAAGGCGTAACACTATTACCCACAACTAGGTTCAAAGCGGTGCACCGAGATCTTTTTGATTGTCCTACACATGTCAACAACATATTTGCAAATCAACTCTGATGAATTTTTCTTTTTTCTTCTTATTTTTTTCTCTCTTCTCTCCTTGAGATTCGCACTGGCCTACCAAAATTAAAAGGTGTCCTATCTTTTTTTTTTATCAACTTCGGTCCTTGTTCTTTTACTTTCTATTTATTTTGTTTTGAATCATTTTTTCAATTTTATCTCTCAGCATTTGGTTTTATTTTTTTATATCAAATTTTATCGTCGTTCTTTTGATTGCTATTTATTTTATTTTGGATCTTTTTTTTATTGAATTTCTTTTTAAATTTCAATTTTTAGTATTTGGTTGATTGAGAATTTGACTTCGTGATTTTTTTTTGATTTGTCTTCTATCGCACTTGACACGATGTTTGGACCTCCTAAATCAAAGAAAAAAATAGAAATAATGGAGTCACCACCTAATAACTAAAGGAAACTATGAATCCTAAAGTATGCATTAGTTTCAAAGATTCAGATAAGGGGTTGATTGTACTTAAAAGACATCACCCTTACTATATCTTTTCAAATAAAAGATTATATTTTCTATGTGTTTTTTTTTCCAAATTATTATTATATTATATCGTTAGCTATCTAAATTATTTGATGAGATTATTTGCAACTTATTTTAATTTATTTTTAATGATTTGCGAGAAAATTTGATGTTCATCCTCAGAAATAGAAAACTCGTCGATTAGGTTATTTACAAAACAAATTGACACTTGTTCCTAAAAATAAAAGACTCATTGATTGGGTCATTCATAAAAATAATAATAATAATAACATCCATAACTAAAATATAGGAAACTTGTCAATTAGGCCATTCAAAAGAATTGATGTTTGTTCTAAAAAATAAAAGACTCAATAATTATGCTATTCATGAAATATTTTACTTCAATCCCTAAAAACAATAGACTCTTTAATTAGGCTGTTCATGAAAAATTTGATGTTCGCTCTTAAAGTTAGGACATTCATTGATTAGGCCAGTAACAGAAATCTAATGTTCATCTCTAAAAATAAAAGACTTGTTGATTGGGTTATCGAGGAAAAAAATTGAACATCCATCCCTAAAAATAGATAACTCGTTGAATTGATCATTTCTATAAAAAAGATATTGGACCTATAAGAATAGTAAAAATTAAGATTTGACCCATTCTTTTGAATATGTATATTTATAAATAAAGATGACATAAAGAACATTCTAGATTTTGTTTTTATTTGTATTTTTAAATCATATGTTGTCACTTTAAGAGTGATACTATTAGTAGGATAGCGGTTTACTGTATAATGCAAAAAGTAAATTGAGAAGGTATTGTCAACCACTCCTTTCAACTCACAAATTCATATTCATATTTAACAAAACCACAATTCATCAAAATAGCACGCAATTATTTTTTATATCTTTTATGTTTTTTTCCTTTTTGTTTGATGTGAAAAAATGCTCCTATTGTAAAAAATAAATTATTTTTTGTATTTTGACTTTTTTTTCAAAAATATGTTAAGAGAAAAATAGTGAAAAAATAATGAAATGGGCTTATGAATGGTTGAATGCATTGAAAAGACATTTTTTTTTCTCTTTTTTTTTGAATTTTTGAAAAATATTTTAGAAATGGAGGTCAAAATTGGGTTATCAAACCTTTTATAGGGTAATCTCAACCTCAAAATTGGGTTATCCTTCAACATTAGAGAATATATGATGACCCTGTAAATGATAAAAAAAAAATTATATATCTAACTATTATATTTAAAAGTTTATTCAATTAAATTTATATTTATTTTTTTAATTTCAATCAAAATAATTGAAGAGCAAGTATAGGCGTGTAGGAGAAATGAAGGAGCTGTCACCGATGGAACTTTCATCATTTCGAAGTTTGTGTCGATTGGACAAGCAAAGCAGAAATTCCATCCAATATAACCCTTTGGTGCTTGGTGAAAGTGATGCACTGCCTAAAATAGTAAGATGGCACCATCACCCCTTTTTGTCACATCCATTCTCTTTGCTCACATTATATTTTATATTAATATATGCTCATCATACCACCATCAAGCCCTTTTCTTCTTCTTCTTCTCGCAAATAGTGCCCTGATTTTTTTAATGTGCCTAATTTTCAATTAATGGTCTCATCCATTTTGCATAACTGTCTTGATTGAACCTGGTGGTGTTCTTTATTGTTTAAAACTTGGCATCCTCCTCTGGAGCTCATGGATGGTAGAATTAGCGTGTCAAGGTGTTTGGGAATATGATAATTTATGTTTTTATATGTTTTTTAAAAAGATTTTTACTTAAAAAAGAATCAAATTGATTTTTTTAAGTGCTTTTTAATATTTTGATATGTTGATGTAAAAAATAAAATAAAAATCTAAAAAAAATTATTTTAATGTATTTTTAATCAATTATTTAAAAAAAAACACTCTGCATCACAATAGCAAACACATATAAGTCTAGAATTGTAATCCCTCGTTTAAATTATATTTTAGACCACAATTCTAAAATTGATTTACAATCAACCTACACTTAATTAATCATCATAGTTTAATTTCTTACTAATGATTCTTAATGCGTATGACTTATTAGGTTTTCTAATATTTTGGTCTAAGTAAAAATCGCAACACTAAACAATGTAAGATTAAATAAGTTAAATAATTCAACTTATTACCAATTCAAAAATTAATTGATTTATATTTGAATATCAAGTGCAATGTCTAGCAACATGTTATGATTTTCCATATTTTAGAGAATTCATAAGTTATTTGACTTAACCTTTCAATAACTAATTTCTTAGTTTAACTATTATTCATTCATCAAGAATGTTTCGATTTATACATTGAGGATGTCATAGTCCAATTTTTAAATTTCCACAAAAATAAAAAAATGAATGAGAAAAAAATAATTTGAGAATTGGGTCAAGACCATACAAATTGAAGGTTCGAGGACTAATAAGGAGAAAATTATAGATTTGGAAGTCAATTTAGCCGAAAAGTGGAAGAATTGATAAGCTCAGGGACTTAATTAAATTTTGATTTAGTTTAATTAATGAAATCAAGGGTTTTGATTGAAGAAATATCAAAATTCAAGGTTGATTTGGGTCAAAATTGCCAAAAATTAAAGTCTAAGGACCAAAGAGAATAGACAGTGGTACTATGGGGAGGTAATTGATTTTTTTAGAGGTAATTTTAAAAGAATTAAAAGTTAAGGAGTCAATTAAGAATTAAATGGAAAACCAAGAACTGTTTTGTAAATGATACTAAAATCCAGGGGTCCAATTGCATTTGATCTACGGGTGAGATTAAAAAAAAAGATTTCTATGAATAAAGGTCCAATTGCTAAATGTCGGAATTTCAAGGGGCAAATTAAAGATAGCCATTTTGATCGAGAAAATGGCGTCATTTCAAACCCACTGTTCATCCCCTTCCTCTTCTAGAACAAAGGAAGCTACCTGCAAAAGAAAGAAAAACATCGGTCTGCCAAGATCCCATCATCTCAATCCAGGCAGAATGTAGACTAAATGGTCTACCACAAATCCTGAGTCAATCCAATCTCCTTTGTCCCACGACACACCTCTAATGTCCGAGTCAAAACCCATCACCAACAGTCCAACCATGGCAGGACTGTTGGTGTCCTAATCCCAGCAAAGAACTAGCACTCCCTAGCCACGTTTATCCTCCTCTTAAGAGAGAAGAGATGTTTGCTAAGGAACAATCAGGGGTTTGGTGCTATAAAAGCCAGACGAAATATCATAAAAAAAAATGAACGAAAATAAAGAGAGGCAGGGGAGAGGGACTGTAAAATTTCCTTCAAAACTGCAGCAAAATTAATCAGGGGATCACCTCTAAACATAAACCACGCCAACCACACAACCCTTCCCTGATGTTTCATTATCATCTTGGTTGCCCCCTAAATAGCAGATCACTAGGATCAACCAAACACAAAAATGAAAAAAAAAAAAACAGAAGAGAGACGGACACATAGAGAGATAGAGGAACTAAAACAGAGACCGGAGATTAAAAAAAAAAAAACATAGAAGAACAAAAGAAAAGACAATGGAGAGTCGTTCATAAAGTTGCTCAGCCATCAGCCATCACTATCGCTCTTAAGGTTTGTCCTCATCTGCCACAACAACCAAACCAGGTAAGTCTCATTTCCCTTCCTTTGAATTTTAATTACCTTTCTACTACGCATGCACACGTGAATTAATTCACACATGCTCACTAACAAGGGCCAACCGAGTCATTAGCTTAAGCTAGTGACCAGGTTGGGCCGGCGGAATCCAGCCCGTATAGCTAGGCTAGATCCTGCCCAAAAAAACAAGTTTTTTTCTTTCAATTCAAAGTTTACTAATTTATTAAATGGCACCAGAGTTAGAAATACCACACTTTTTTTTGTTACGTAATATTTGTCAATGTCAAAATTGAAAGTATTTGCAATCGAATATTCATTGACACTAGAGTCAGGAATATTATAAGAAGACAATAAAAAAACA
The DNA here is from genome assembly GCA_018804465.1 of Populus tomentosa. Taxonomy (NCBI): domain Eukaryota; kingdom Viridiplantae; phylum Streptophyta; class Magnoliopsida; order Malpighiales; family Salicaceae; genus Populus; species Populus tomentosa. Next base: position 3,579,779 of record CM031981.1, read on the forward strand.
AAACAAAACAAAACAAACTCTTAGCAATTTAAGACAAAATCAGCAATGCAGCCTACCCCAAGTAAAAGGCTTAAAGGGTGATAGTATATTTTATTTCGTATAGTTAGTCTTGTACCATAAAATCTATATTGACCACTTAAGATTTCTAGTGACCATAATAATAGGTGGTGACTCCTTAAATAAGACTTTTTCCCTTTTAAAGAACAAAATGCCAGATATCAGTTTTTTTTCATAAAAAATTTTAAAGGTCATCGCGATGTTGAGTGTGAAAAAAGTATAGAGTATGTTTGCTCTTTTAAATCATGTTTTTTTACAACATCATAGTCAGTGATTCTTTTAATAAGATTTAAATTTCTAGAGATTGTGATGTGTGTTTTTGTTTGTATTTGTGTTTAATAAAGAATATAAGAATACTAGAAAGTGTAAATTGTGTTCTACCTTACCTCATGGTTCATATATATATATATATATATATATATGAACCACGCCAACTTGCAAAGTGATAAAGGAAATTGGGAAAAAAAAGGTTTGATACTGATTTAATTTCAATCAATTAGGTTTATAGACTTTAATGATTGATGGTGTACTGTTAAGTAAAAAGGATCTTGTGATAGTCGTCCTCCAACTAGGCATAAGTGTTGTCGTGTAGTGCACAATATTGAATAAAGGATTTTCCTCTTGGATCAAAGGAGTTTTGGAAGTGTTGGAAATTAATCATAAAGATATGATTAATAGGGTTTATGAGTCACCACCTAGCACGTATTATAGTCACCAGGAAACCTAATGATCCGCAAGAATTTGGGTAAGGGGATTAGTTGTGCATGGAAAAAACACATCGTCCCCAGCACACCCTACTTGTGGTAAGCTGCATTATATATTGATTTTTTTAAAAAGATTATGTTCCTATTTGTTGGTTTATCTAAGATTCAAAAAAGTCCTCCTCGATAAAGAGTTTTTTATCTTATCAAACAAAAACCTAACAATTCTAAAGCCCTGAAAAATTATGTAAAATACATATTATAAAAATTAAATAAAATGATTGATTTTTTTGTTATTTTTTAAATTTTGGTTAAATCCTAATGGATAATCATAAACTTATTGTGACTATTAACTATTTTTTTATTTTTTAAATTATGATAAAATTTTATTTTTATTTTTTTATATAAAATATGCATTAAATTTTTTAGAACTTGGTTGTATGAACAACAATAAAGACATGTTTTTTTATGTTTTTCAAATAAGGATTTTTTGTATTTTCTAAAATTTTAAAGAAAAAAATAGTATATTTAATGTCGGGTTAGTATGTTGTAGTGTAATTTTATAACCTAAATATTAAATAAAATTCATTGAAAAACATGTGAGGGACCCACAAAAAAATTAAAATGGTCATTGAATTTTTTTATATTTTTTTAAAATTATTTGAGATATGTTTAACAAAAGAAGAAAATAAGCATAATTGGAAAATCAGTATGGCGTGTTTGCCAAACATACTCTAAACTAAAAATAAGAGGCTTAAAAAATATTAAATATCTTTAAGTCGTGTTTGGCAAACACACTTTTATCGCACGTGTGCAGTGTCGCGACGATCGTCCACATTCAAGGAAAAACATGGAATATGGTTTTATTCCTGGCAAATATGGAGAGATAAGGAATCTTTTTCTCTAATCAGTAAAATGTGGATTGGGAGTCGCCACTAGTATTCTGGTTACTAGAAACCCTAACTGGTCTTTAGAGATCGGGTACGGAGACTGGTTGTGTAAATAAAAGGTATTAGCACCCCAACTACGCCCTACCAAAGGTAAACTGTATTGTTTTGTCTGATAAAATCTAAAGTTTTGTTGTGGTTTCTAATTGTCGGTCAATTTACGGTTTAAGAAAGTCCTTCTCTGTAAGGAGATCCTTATCTTATCGGGTAAAAACCTAACTATTCTAAGTCGTCAAAAGCAAATATATATATATATTAGGAATACGTTTTACATATAAATTCATAACCCCTGATACTAAAATAAAAAAAAATAAAATTTTTTGTTGTTTTTAAAATTTTGACCAATGTTCTCTTGACTTTAATAAACTGGTTATTAAAGTCAAAATGCATGCTAAAATATTGTTTTTTAGTGTATGAAAAATACAATATGATATTTTAGCTTTGAGACACTTGGTCGTATGCACAAAAATATTTTTTCTCCTTTTTCACATTTTTTTGTATTTTTGGAAGTTTTGACGAAAACCAGGTATTTTAATACCAAATTTGTATTTTTATGACATAAAAATACTGCCCGATATTAATCAAAATGATATAAAAACTATGTGGAAAAATTATAAAATGCTGAAACAAATTTTTTTTTTATTTTTTCTGTTGAAATGGGCCGGGTCAGGCCCAAATACATGGGCTGGGCCGAACCAAGCCCAAATGCATGGGCTGGGCTGAGCCCAGCCCGTGTGAACAGTGCCTCCCACTGTTCACATGCTACGTGAACAGTGAAGGCTGGCAACGAAGAAGAAGCAGGAGAAAGAAGAATGGCTGACCAGCGGTGGGTTCTGTCATTGGCGGAGTTGCTGGAGGAGACAAGCAGCGGCAATGGTGGTGGCGATGGTGGTTTGCGGTGGCCGTCAGTGCTGTTTTTCTTATCCCTCTTTCTCCTCTGTTTTTCGTTCTCCTCTGCTTCTCTCTCTCTTTTTTTTTTCGGCTTTCCCCCTCTCTTTTCTCTTCTCTTCTCTTCCCCCTCTCTTCTGTTCTCGCCCCTTTCTCACTTTTTGTCTCTCGGTCCCTCTCTCTACCTCTATATTTATAGGTAGAGAAGGGCGGTAAAAATACCCTGCCTCTGTTCGGTCAGGGGATAGGGCAGGGTAGACGAGGGGTGCCAGCTGGGGGTGGTAGGCCATTGGTTAGGTCGGCGTCTTTTTGAGGTTTAAAATAGAGGAGAGAAAAAAATCTTCTTCCCCTGTTCTCTGCACGTCCAGGGGAAGAAGAAGACATGAGTGCTGTTCAAAACAGCACCATTTTGGGCTTCCTATTTTATTTTATTTTTTGAACAGTGCATGAAACAGTGCCGTTTCATTTAAAACAACTTCAATATTTATGCAATTAAACCCCTGATTTCACCAAATTAACTTCTAAAAATTATAATTTGACCCTAGAACTTTAATTTCTTCTAATTAAAGCCCAAATTAACTCCAAAATTAATTTTTCTTTCAATTAAAACCTCTATAAATTCAATTAAACCTCCAATAAAATTTGATTGAGTCCATAAACTTTTGATTTTGGACTTTTCTTCCTCAAATTGAATTTTCTTTGTCAACAGAGCTCTCATCAGTCAATGATATACTGTCAAATTTTAATATTTGTATTTTTAAACCTCCTCAACTAATTTTTGATCATTTTTTGAGTGTTCTGGCTTTTTTTTTTCACTGTTATATTTTTTGATAATATTTTTTAATGTTTTTTATTTTATTATTATTTTTGTGGGGACCCGAAAATGGGTTACAACAACTTTAATAACAAAATATTATGTTTTTTCCTTTGAGAATTTTAAGTTTGCCAAACACAACCTTAGCCACGAGGGCTATGCATTTTAGCCCAAGCCCAAAAACACAATCCAAAAACATATATTAAAAATTAAAAATTAAAAATCAAATGAGGTTGTTTTGCTTAAAATTGACAATGAACACGAAGAACACAATGATGAAATCTAAAAACATGGATTTGATTATAGACTAAATCAAGTCAAACTAAAGGCATAGACACATGTAAAATATCATTCAAACAAGATCTTGAGATTAAATTAGCATAATAATCAACCTAATGTCATGATTATTTAATTATATACAAAATAAAAATAAATAAATAAATAAAACAGAATATCAAATGCCAACATTGAAATATTTTTTAAGTCATTAGGACTCTAGAGTAATGATCAACAAACTTATACACATATGCAAGAATTAACAATTGATAAAAAAGACAAGCAAATCATGGACCCAATGCAATCTTCAACAAATAAACATGAAACCTAGAAACCTAGTGATTAGTACTTAAAAGTGCATTTTTATTAAGGTTTTATATCATCATTTTGCACTTGAAGTATCAATAACTTCTTAATTAAAGCATGTTTTATAATAATATACCTAATAATATAAGATACTTTCAATTTATGGTAAATATTCATCTTAAATGCAAGCCTATCACATAAATAAAAGGATTGATTGATGAGTTTAAGTATTGAAATTGAAATGACAAAGAGAGGGCCAAACTTAGAAAAGAGATGTTGGTGCAGTCCAAACTGGAACACTGTTCGGTAATTGGATCATATCTCGAGTTCTAGATGTTCAAATGACCTTAATTTTTTGGATAGATTTGGTAAGACATAGGCCTACAACTTTCATGCGGAGTCCAAGATTTAAAAAGGCTGTTTTCAAGTCCAAATTATAGCAATAACGGAGAAGTCCGAATCTGTCCTGCAGCCCAGACATTGTTCAGTGTTCAACCCATATCTCGAGTTCTAGAAGTCCAAATTACCTCAATTTTTTTTCCTAGAAAGATAAGATAATTTTCTATAACTTTTATGAAGATAGTTGGTTCCAGTTTTGATGTTAGCAATGACGTTTTTATTCAGACAAGAAGATAAGGATTTTTACCAAGTCAAGAGTTGGCCACCCACTCAACAATTAGTCATCAAATCAATAGTTCCAAATTTTAGCCTATAAAAAGAGGCATTTGCCATGCATTTAGGCATTTTGATTGTTCAAATCAAGAACTTACTCTTGCTCTCTTATTTTATATATATTTTTTTAATTCTTAAGTTTTGCTTTCATTAATATCTTATTTATGCTTTTTATTTCCTTTCCTTTACTTAGTTAACTTGTATCTTATTTATGTTCTTATGTTGTTTATTTATGTTTCTCTTCTTCATTATGTTTAGCTAAGTTTATTATGTCAAGGTGAAAAGGTTACACTAATTGTCTAAGAATAAGTATGGTGTAAACTCAACATAGACCTTAATGTTTAATATTAACATGTCATATCTTTTTATCTTACTAATTCTTAATACTTGCTTGTTAAATGGTTAATCTAAATTTGTGTTGTATAACACTTGGTACAACAAATGCTTAGCACTCTCATAGCCCAACCGTATGGTATTATCTACAACTGTGCTATAAAAGGAACTTGATTTGTTGTTAACATAAGTTAGCATCATGAATTCTTGACAATATTTAAAAGTTTGGTGTTACATAAATAAGATAATTAATATGATCATGTTAACAATTTATAATGAGCTATTAATGACAAATCATCCAATTGAAACCTCCTTTATATGTGGTTTCCAGTTAAGTAATAAGAGTTTATACTATACTTGTTTAAAATATCATTAATGGATCCTCTAAGCTTGACATTTGTTTTTATAATTGTTTAATCGTTATATTAATTTTCCATCTCAAAGTTCTCATCAACTTCTTCTTTATTATTGTTGTTGTTGTTGTTGTTGTTATCGTATTATTGTTGTCTATAATTTATATAATTAACCTTCCTGTGGTTCGACCCCGGTCTTACCGGGTTATTTATTACTTTGACACTCTTACACTTGGGAGAAGACATCAATTTTTTGATCGTGTCACATAGAATCTGCCAAAATGCAAAAAATTAAACAAAACCCAAAATAAAGGCCTAAAACCTATTCAAATGCATCACATATACTTATGTATATATACTTAAGCCTTTAGAAACAACAATAAACATGTAAATATTAAAATGCATAGGATTCAAAGCCTATAACCTACTGTCAATATACAAACATGCATATATGATGTTCTTATTAGTTCAAAAAGTCATTCAACATCAAAAGCAACATCAAAATGTCTTATATGAACTTTTAAAATTGAACAAAAACACTTGAATAGGAAAGCATTGCTATATATCTCATTTTTACATATAATCATTAAATCATAACATACACTTTTCATTCATAAAAAAACAAGTATCAAGCATCAAAAGCATACCAGTAATCATCCATTAAACACATGATTAACAACAAAACAATCATATATATAACAAACTTGTATTCAAAGAAAATTAAAAATATATGCAAAAACAAACCAGTCAAATCATATCATAAATATTATGAACAATACTTGAATGAAAGAAAATCAAAGCTTACAATGCAGGGGGAAAAAAAGTATTCTTAATAAGTTCTACCTAACCATCAAGTTGAATATCTTACCTTTAAAAGATGATTACAACTAGTTTTTGTCCCTTTTGCTTGATTTAAGCATATTCCAATAACCCTTTCTAAACATGTTTTGACCTTCTTATCCATAATATCTTTTTTCTTCTTTTTTTTACTATTGAATTGGTTTCTTTCTCTAGGTTTCTTCTTTCTTTCTTGATTTTTCTCTCTTAGATTCCTCCTCATTTCTCTATGATTTCTTCTCTTTTTATAGCCCCTAGATGGTAGGTGGTTGTGAAACCATTTGTGGGTTTAAAGGTGATTTTTCATAACTAGGTCATAAGGAATTATTTCCTATTTTTTGCCTCTAATCTATTAGGAGATTATTCTTCTCTTGTTTTTTTTTTTTAATGTTTTCCCTCTTCCTGGATGTCTAATAAACTCTTGTAACTACTAATCATGTCTCTCACACCTAAATAAAGTGAAAAGGCTCTCACCGAATTGTGAATGCACACTTAGACATATTCAAACTTTAATTTGTATTGGAAAAAATAGTGAAAATCTCTTGAAAATCATGGGTGTTATTCAAATATCATGCTCTTCACTAGTATGTTATCAACATAGGTTTTTATGTTCCTACATAGTCCATAAAAACCTGAATCATTTTTTTTTATAGGTGGCTCTTGCATTTCTAAACCCAAAAGCTATAGCCTTGTAACAAAATATTTGTTTATCTGTCATAAATGATGTCTTGTCATCATCTTTAGATTGTTTGGAGATCTGATGGTATCCTAAGCTCACATCCAGTAAGCTTAAAAATCTAAACCTCCTTATAAAGTCTCTAACATGTCTATCTTTGGTAAAGAGAAGTTGTCCTTTGACCATGCTTTGTTGAGGTTGGTAAAGTGCACATATATTTTTCACTTCTTATTGGCTTTCTTCATCATCATCATATACATCAACCATTTTAGGTTAATTACCTCCTAAATAAGGCCTACATGTAAAAGTTTATCCATTTCCTAATATATGGCTTTTTATCCTCTTCCCATAAAACTTCTTTTATTCTAGTGGATAAGAGGGAAAGATGGATTCATTTTCAATATATAGATGACCATGTTGAGCTAATGCTAAGCATGTCTAAGAGCCCTAAGGTAAAGTTATCTTTTTAGATAATGAGGAGCTTTATCAAGGTTTGTTCATATCAATGATCTAAGATAAAAACCTATATTAATGGTAGTACTTGTATTTGTCTAATTAAATTTACCTTTTTATAACTTTTATATAGCCTTAGTACATCTCCTTTATTTTATTTTTAATGATCCTATTTAGACCCCAATCACCCACCCATTTATCAAGGCCTCTGTGGTAACTTATTCTAACAAGCTCTCTACCTTTAATATATTTTCATTGAATCTACTCAAATTAGCCTTAGTGCTCTCACTCACCTCATATGTAATGGGGAACAACTTGATCAAACTTTTCTTGGTTGGAATACTTGTGTTGAAGCAAATTATGAGTTTTACATAGATCCTTAAAACCAAGATTTGATCCTAGATCTAAATTATGATACCATGTTTGAATTGACCTTTGGAATGTAGTTAGGAGAATCTTACATATAATATTTTGTGTCTTGCATGATCAACTCCAGATTATTATGCACATTATATACATGTTTTATTAGGTTTATGAGCTTATCTAAGTTATTTAGTTTCATCTTAATAGAGATGATCTCTCTAAAGTGATGTGTGTCTAATATATATTTGGCTAATGGAGAACCTTTTACCTGGTAAGGTTATATACCTCTATATATAAAGCCCATATCACAATGGACTTAACTTTTTTTTGGATCTTTTTTCTATCTAGGATGTCCAAAAGAGACCTAGATATAAGGTAATGGTGATAGCAATGGTTATTTTAGTGGTTATATGTTGACTTATCATTTGAGTCTTTCTTTCCATATTTGTAACATGTACTAAAGAATGTTTATGATAGTATAAGCAACTTTTATATGGATTAAGAGAATGGTGGAACTCTTTTGCAGCTCTTTTTAGCTTATCTTCTTTTCAAATTAGAGTTATTTGCATGCACTAATTGTATGAGGTGGAGTTGATGGAGGAGCCACTTGTTGTGAAAGAGGCAAGGCTCTCAAACATTTTTATATGGACAAAAGAGCCTTTAAGAGCATTTTTTACTTGCTTGGTAAGCTAGTAAAGATCTAAAACAAACATACAAAAAACTTACAGATAGGTTAAGATGATGCAACTAAACTAATTTGTTAGGATCACAAACACTTACAAAACAAGTTCTTTATTAGACTTAAGGAATCATTCGTGTTTAAGTTAGCAAGGTTGTAGAAGAAACATGACCTTAAAGGTTGTGATGTGCATTTTTATTTTTGTTTGAATTTGTAAAGAATAATAATGAAGATAAGAATGTTTGAAAGTATAGAATTGTGTTTTGTTTCACTCATGGTTCACGGACATTTATATATTCATGAACTAGCCAACTTGTATAATAATAAGGGTAAAGACTATAATACTTGATTTAATAGCAATCATTTGGGTTTATAAACCCTAATAATAGGTGGTGTATTGTTAAAAAAAATTTGACATAATGGGCAACACATTAGGCATAAGTGTGCCTGTCATTTTATAGGCCTAATTATGGCAAAAAGATGTGAGCATTTAATATTGGATACCAACTATAAAAAAGGTATGTGGATATACTCAAAGGTTAGCATGTTATGTTCGGCCTTAAGTATTCTTGGGGCAAGTATACCTGGTTACGTGCCTTCAATTTCTTAAAGGGATCTTGAACCCATACCAAACCAATCAAGAAGTTTAATGGTTTATAGACTAACTAGGTCAATTGAGCTTCTTGAAAGTTGTGACACCCTAATTGGACTTGTAAGAAGTCGTGATATCTTATCTAGATCCAATGGTGTTAGGTCATGTAACGTAATGGACCTAAAAATAAAGGTGAATCACATCCAAATTTGATGTGCTTGGATGCATACCTCAATCCATTAACTTATAGGTTAGGATTGTGCCTCACACTCTACACCTTGAGGCTGAGATATAGGTGTAAATGTTAGACCCATCAATGCTATTTGATTTTTGTATCTATGTAGTTTTGTATCTTTATAGACAATTATATTGAGTGAGCATATATTGGTCCTTAGTTCTATAAGGACAAATCTTTTTTATGAATTGATTGGTTACTGGAACTTTTATTTTTTAAAATTTAATTTTTTAAAGTTAATTTGAATCGGATTCATTTAAAATTATGCTTCAAACAACGTTTTTTAAAAAATTAAAATTATTTTTATTTAAAATTAATTTTTAATATTTATATTTTTAAGTTATTTTAATATATTAATATAAAACATAATTTTTAAAAATATTTTAAAAAACAAGTTACGCACGAATTCGCATATAATATTAAAGAATTTTTGGCCGAGTCCCATCAGTTCATTAAATTAACGAGTCCCATCAGTTCATTAAATGATGTCCATGTTGAGAGAATTACTTGCTGGATTATGCACTGTCACCAAGTTGTACTATGTACAGAAAATTACCTTCTTCTCGCCACATACAATTGTTAGGATATGAAAGGTGCCCAAGAAAAAAGCCCGTATAGAACGATAAGTCACAGTCATTACTTGCTGTAGATGTGGTCCAATAGACAGAAAAGAAATCGGACCACTTCTATTGGCTCCCCTTTTTAAGCCCTTCTAGCATGAGTAATAACATACAGATCGGTTCCAGCGATTTATTTTTTAAGCTACTAATAAAAAAATAAAAAATAAAAGAGGAAGGATTGTATTGAATGGTATAGCCCCATGACATAAAATGAGAGCATGAGACCATAACCAACTGATGATGACAAGAAGATTGGATTCTGCTGTCTGTTTAGCGAGTCACTGTCTTGTTTCCATTCGTTTTTCAAGCTATTTTTAAAGAAAAATTTGGTCCCAGCAAGTATGGAGCAAATAATCATTACTCGCAATCTGATTGTTGTTATCTTGTCTTGGTTGCTGTCTCTTTGGTGATATTTCCACAGGCCTCTCTTCTCTCTCGTCAACATCACCATTTCAAGGACCAAAAATCCGTCTCATCTGTACGTCCTCGCAGCTTTAACTTCAAATAATGGCATGCAGCAGTCTTGTGGCTCGCCATTGTGAAAGTTACAGCTTTCTAACACTCTTTATAGTAAAATGGTCTCCCATGCTAATTATAGGCTTGTAAGCGTGCACTCCTATGTATGCACGTGCATTAACAGTTCGTAGAATACTGCAAGAAACCGACAGGCAAATTGCACTCTTACAAAATATGCCAGAACAGTCAGCCAGTTTCACAGAGATGGTGGGAAATTCTTTTGTCACGAGAAGCAAACTCTCTGTGGGGGCAGAATTCTTAAAACGAAGCATCAATTGCAGCACTTGTATTGCATTACTTGTAAACCTCAAACCCACGAACTTCCTTAAGTTCCCAAGGAAGGTCCTTGAAATCTGAGAAATCCTCAGATGTCCCTTGCGTACCGTTAAGTCAGGTTAAGACCCACTGCAACATATCCTCCAGTTCTTCCAGCTACCTTATCACAAGCTTGCATACTTGACGTTTCAAGTCTCGACAAATTGTTACATCTATACCATACCCTTCCATGCTCAAGCACATGGATTTGAGGGGGAACTTCTTCCGGTGTCGGATCACATTCATACAGCATGTCAACCAAAGGTGCCCTTGCTACAACAAGGGAAGAACACTCCAATTATAATGAACAAGAACATTAACACCGTACGAACACAGCACAATCATATTTAACTTGTATCCTTGATACATGTTTAATGAGAACTAATATCAGCGTTTTCATCAAATTACAGAGTTACATTACTCTTTCTTTCTGCAGATTGGGTATCCTTGAGTCAAACATCTACAAGAGGCTAAATGTCTAGCCCCATTGCAACAATATTTCATCCACCAGTATACACACATCACTATCAAAAGTGATAAAGAGGCATTAATACGCAAAATACATGCACAAAAACAAAAAAAGAGTAAAAAAAAGTACTGTAAATAAACACAAGCACTGCAACTATACAAGTCCAGAATGTTTTACAACTGAATCCCTTTCCCCTGCTTTCAATTCGCATACACTCACCTTAACTGTTGCTGCTGCTCTCGCACTGCTTGCAAATTTCTCAACAATCTCAATAATCCCTTGTAATAATACACTCAAGAAAGTGTGCGCCTTGTAACCGCATATGATAAACATACAAGTGTATTTGAAATAAAACAGCATGCACCGGAACAACACACCAGTCATTTAGCATCATAAGGAAACTAAAAGGTCATCTACGCACATCTTTTGAGAACTACTGTTGTAATTAATTCCTTTGATATTTGGAACTGCATGATTATCACTTAGTATGTAGTAAATGATAGAATCAAATAAAGTTTTCATATTTGATTCTAACACGTCCTTATCACATCCAGACTTTACTCCTCATTCCTACATTGCATGTAAATGGATGCAGATGCACAAAGATAACTGACTCAGAAGTCAGGTATTGCATCCTAGGTTGAAGGTTTCATTTAACTTACCCTTCATTTCTGTAATCATGATATTAGATCATTACAACTTGCAAGCACTGGGAGTTCTAAATGAACAATAGAGTACCACGAAGCAGGCATATTCTCAAAATTGTAGCCTTTCTTGCTAACATGATAGAAAAAGGAAACACAACAAGCAATAGCTATTCACCGTCTAATGCATTGGCTGCTAGGATTTATGTTTAGTATCATTATTTCCAATTTATCAAGCAATATGAGCATACTTCTTTCTCACTGAAAACAGTCTAGGAAAGGACCTCCAACAGGTAAATAAAGAGAAATTCTCTTCAAAACATTGAGATTGAAAATAATAGTTCAATAAATTTTCTTAAAAAAATTGGAAATATATAATATATATAATCCATCACTATATAAAGGTGAGCGTACTTCTATGTTAGTTTTCCAATTTCTTATTTACCAATTGCCAAAAACAAACAAACAAACAAACCAGCCTTTTAAAAAGAGTTCAGAGAGTTAAAGGGAGCCAAATGTATTTTAATTATTTAATAAAATTTTATTAACCCTCTTGGTGAAAGGAACTCACAGATTTTGGTGGAGATTTTTCCATGAGGGCTTGTGGACCCCTTACAAAGAAGGTATCGGAATTGCCTTCTGTTGCTACTGTTTTCATGGTTGTATCCTTTGGACTACCCGCTAAATGGAGACCAGAAAAATGGTCACCCCAGATATCATATGTATATTCATCCCCCACCTTTTCATTTACTTCAACACTTCTTTGGTTTAAAAGTTTTGCCCCAGGAGCTCGCACAATAGGTGCAATTGTTGATGTTGATGACAAGGGAGAAGAGTAATGCAGCGTAGGGGCAGCACCACCAGAACAAGGAAAGGCAGCAGAAGGTGCATTAAAGGTCTTGTTGGGCAATGAAGGTCGCTCTTGAGTAGCCGAAAAGTAGTTGTAACTGTGGTATTTAATTGAACCCTTGGGCTCCACAACAACCATCTTGGAAGCAGATTTAGAAACTTGAAACCTCTCAAACTGTTGGCCTGCTGCTAGAGTGAATGGATTTCTAACCCCAACACTTTCCACATCAGAAGATGGCGACCACAGTCGATTGGGTGTTGCAGATACAGGCGACAAAGGAGATGAAGGTGTAGAATTTCCACTTTGACTACTCGAAACTTCAAGCAGTCCTGTTAAACATGCACTAATGCCCTTCCTCTTTCTTCGCCTTCTTCCTTTCTCTTTTCCGGTCCTGACTGTAAGGTTGGGAGGTTGGGGAGCATTGAGTGTATCAGAATTCTCAACCGCTACAGATTTGTCCTCTTCAGTATATGACAAAATGTTACCTTGTTTGTGATTTTCTAGAGTGGATGCCAAATTCTTAATGGTTAGCCCCTGTTCTAAGGCTCCATCATGACCATCAGCATATTTACCAATAGATTCCTGATTAGAGGCCTTGTCTTCCCCGACAGACGATAACAAACTGTCCATTCCCCTAGACTCGGAGAACTTACTCTTTCTCTGGTTACAATGCACAGACAATAACAAATTGTCCATTCCCCTAGACTCAGAGAACTTGCTCTTTCTCTGGTTACGATGCATACGAGAAGCTTTTCCTGCACTTCCTACAGTAGCAGAGGAGCTTTCCTTGCTGTTAAAATAGTAATCCTGGGAGCCAAAAGCAATCACTTGGGGAAATATGCAGCAGAATATCAGAATCATTAAGGAAGCAGCGAGGAGGACTTCTGCAGAGAATTTCTTCAACCGCATCCAGAATACTGATTTTTTACAGAGATTGTACATGTACAAAGGAAGACTTGCCTTCATGGGTATCACAAGAATTCCACTAGCCAAGGCCAGTTCAAGATCTCTGTGCACCATAGATGCAGAAAAATCGGACTGGTATGAGATCAGAAGCTTTGTTGACTCCCCAGGTTCAAGAGAAAATCCTTTACAAGCATGAACCATAAATCCATCCAACCCGCACTCAGACCCAGAAACTTCAATACTTTTAACCTCAAGTGGCAAGTCCCCCATGTTCTTGGCATACAGCTCTTTAGACGAGGACACAGAACAAATATAAGTAGTCTCTTCCATGCTAAATAGCCCATCCATACGAGAGATATTTAGGGGCATTGGCAAGTTCAGATTAAATTCTATGCTCTGAACAGGCTCTGAACCATCAAGCAGGACTAGGGAAAGTGACCCTCCAAATCCTCTCAAAGATAACCACTCCACACCAGAGAGATTATTTCTTATCAGGGCTGAACTTCTCCACCCGCAGCGATTTGAAGGGTAAAAGAATATTGGCCCAAAATATGCTTTACCATAAGGGTGAACATAAGCTTCTGTTAGTGCACTCTCTGCCATTGAGAATCCATACCTAGTAGGAGCAGTCAATTCAGTATAGACAAAAATATTCGATGAAGGGGGCTCCAAAGAACCATCTGTGCCCCTACACTCATCAATAATTTCTCCTGAGTTAAGAATGAGCTGCATTACAACTGGATGTTCACTAGGATTCTTTACAGTGATCCACCTAGGGTGATAAGTTCCAACCTGAACCATTGGAAACAACACCTCATGATCATCAAGCACAGACATGCCACTTGTGGTACCTTGAGATTTCCAATTACCCAGTACAAATTCATCTGCTTCTGCTATCTCCAATGCCTATAAATCACATAACCATTTTAGTCAGCCAGCAGGTATAACATCAAAATGAAAAAAAACAAAGACTAAAATACAGAGAATGAAATCCCTTGTTTGCATGTCCTTGGGGAGCTGCGTCACACAAAGGGTAAGATGCTCTAGGATGTGTGTGAATGTCTGCATTTGCAGACAGACAGACATTCACTTAGACACAAGAACATGCAGTGAGACTGTCTGGAGCAAAAAAGTGACCATCCATTCTACGTTCTGACAGTCAAAAAAACAGCAGAGATTGAAGCCCTTGAAAAGTAGGAAACTAAATGCCATTTTCATTTAATTCCTCCATATCCTTTCTCTTATCACCATCACTTCCCATAAATGATTGGACAAATGAACTCAGAAAGTGGAATTGTTTGATCCTGAATAACTCAGCTAACTTACCACAAACATGAAATTTAACAATTTAGTAAACATGTAAGGCATATATATATATATAAGTCACATTAACATATAGTAACGGACAGGAAGCAAATATCTAGCAAGGCCATACATGTAATAGAGAAATTTCATTGAATACGTGCAGTATTCAAAAACAGATGTTCACTAAGCAAGCAATTTACATAAATCAAGGCCCCATCCAATTTGGACAGCAGTCAAAGTTAATCTAGCCAAGGAAAACAAAGGTCACTGCTATTATATTACTAGCTGTTCTCTAATATGCTTATGCTATGCACATAAGGGTTTTAACACATTAGTTAGCTGCTTATGCATAAATCACTGGCTAAGGTGATTACTATTTCCATCACAAGAATTCAAGGCTTATAAAAAATTATACAGGCAATTTGAAGAGAAACAATGGAATAATACAAAGCCAATATGAAAGATGAAGAAGACCACAGATTAGAAAAGATAAATCAGAATCAGCACACCTTAATCTCTGAAGACTGCTTGCCACTGCCCAATGACCCTGTCCTTCTATTTCCAGTTTCAGCCCCGTCAGAGTGATTGTCGTATCCAATGAATGAATCCTTTTGACGTTTCAAACAAACATGGAATATATCCTGGCAAGGAATTTCAATATGAGTACTGGTGTCATTTGTCAGTAAAACTAGTTTGCAGTCTTTGTTCATATTTGACATTTCAGATGGAGAATCATGTAATTCAACAAGTAGCTGAGTACATGTAACTGTAGCAACTTGTGTGACAGTGCTGGGGAAAAGCAACAGTCCTTCAATGTACTTGATCTGGAAAACCTTTGCTGCTGCAACTTCACTGATTTTGACAACACTTAACACATGAGGAGCTCTATTTCTCAGTGCGATAGCAACAACAACAGTGTTGCCAACATCATATGGAACCAGAGTTTCAAAAGAAACTGAACCAGAAATGCCATTGTATGCTACTTTTCCATCCAGTTCAAGTTCAAGAGGAAACATAACAGTTTCTGTCCTGTCTTGAGAGGACCTTAGCAACTGCATACAAAAAGCACCAAAAACATTTCCTTCAGATTCAACTGAGAAGTCTATCTCCATAATGGTTTCACTGCTATGAGGACCAATCTCCCAATTTTCTTGGGGCCTCATAGCCATCAATGGAAAACCATTTTGAGCGCTTCTAACAACCAACCAATCCTTAACACCCAAGAGGCTGAGCCTATCAGGACCTCCCAAATTTTCTAAACTGCAGGTTGCTTCAGTGTTGTGCGAAATATTCCCTTGAGAAACTGATATCCATGCATTTACTTCCTTCACGTAGAGGATTTCATCAAAAGGGTTCAACAAAGAAAAATTCTTCCTCAACCGTCCACTAGAAGGAGCATCCAGGCTGGATAAAGGACTTATATTGTATGGCGACTCAACTGCATAGCCCTTAACCTGTACCAGGAATCCACCAGAGCTCGTTTGCAAGATCAGATGAGCTGAGGACAAACCCAACCACCTAGGCAAAAACACAAAACAAATTGAAGCTACTTCGCCTGGTCCTAACAAAACCTCACTAAAATTGCAGGGATAGAATTGTGTATCAGTGCTAAATGGTTCGTAGACATGTAAAATGCTGTCATTACAGGTATTTGCCACTGTTAAGGATGCTACTGAGGGAAAATATAAATGCCTCTGCCCCCAATCAAGTACAGGAGGGCTAATTTCTACATTGGGAGAAGCATCAAAAGAACTAGATTTCATCATCTCGGACTTTTTCCTCAGCCTGGCACTTGTTCTCTTCTGAGTTAATAAAGGACCTTTACATGAAGAAGGATCGCATTGGTCACAACTATTGGTTTGCATTGATGATAACTCATCAACATCTTCTCTAGAGTTCATAGAACAGGAAACAGTCTGGCCATTCAATAACTGGAACACACCATAATCCGATGACCAGCTCTTGTTCTCTGCCCACCTGCTACCCTGAATTGATCCTACAAATAATGAACCATCAGACGGACTCCCAGAAACTTCTAAAGAAGCTACATTAAGCTTGTGCTCTTTCGATGAAAAACCAGGTAATGTTGAAAGGAAGCAGAATGAATGAGAATTGGTACAAATATTCTCAAAATTTAGTAGGGTCATAGAACTTCCTGCTGCATAGCCCAAACTAGTATCACCAACGCTAATATCTTGAAATCCCACAGCACCATTATCTCCATAGGACCCACATGAATCATATTCTGCTGGTTTCTGCAATCCATTCGTCAAGCACGGTCCGCAAATAGAAAAGCATAAAAGGGTACATGACAGAACCAGAATAACATGAAATGCTTTGACCTGGTGAAACAATCCCCTGAAACCAACCACCACATCAAAGGCCATTAGCAATTCAAGAAAAACTGTAAATACGAAATACAAAGATATTAGTATTTGTAAAAAAAAAAAAAAAACACAAAGAACATAAGAAAGCACTATAAACAAATAAAATACAAAAATCAACCTGTTCATATTATTGTAAAACACTAACTTCACATAACTTTTCCCTTAAAATCATAGAAAAGACATTTTTCCCACTTCCCACCATTTTCTCAGCAAGCTAACAGACCCAATACGACATATTACTATTAAAAAAAAAATAAACTTAATTTATTACACCAGCTCAAAATTTCCAAATCAAACATTAATCCAACAGAACAACAAAAAATACTCTCACCATGAATAAAAATACTAAATAACAACTAACCATTTTCGTTCCCATAAATTCGGAAGCTACACTTATCCTAATAAATATTTAACCAGAACTTCATATTAACAACCCAATAACAACTATTACTACTAAAACAAAAGTTAGTAACAAAAATTAATCATCAGATACTCATCTTTATCACTCAAAGCCACAAACTTTGCCTTGAAAATAAAAATCCAACAATACTAAAAAAGAACAATTTTTTTAAGAATATCGAAAACAGAAACAACAATCAACGTAAGAAAAATCGGCGATTAAAATATAGACGAATATAAAGTACGAGAAAACCAAAAACTGATTTTGAAAAACACTAAAAAGGTGAAAGAGAGTAAGAGATAAAGAGTTACCGGAGGCAGAGCATGGAGAGGTTGTGCTTATGTTGTTGACGAGGTGTGATTGTTAAGGTATGGAAGTCATCCATGTCCAGAAAGGCAAGGAATCAGCAGATGATTTTTTTTTATGGTCTGATTTTCAGAAAGCAAAAACCAAAACCAAAAAAAATAAGACAGATTAGTTAGTTTTAAGACTTAGAGGAGAAGAGGAGAGGAGAGAAGCAGTAGCTCCTGATATTATGAAAAATCTATATAATTAAATTATATTGTATCAAATAAAACATATATATAACAAAAAAAAAAAGTGAACGAATGAATTATGAATAGCTTTCAAAAACCAAACCTGAGACCAGGGTGTTTTTGGTACTCTGTTATTCGGTATCAAAACTGTCCAAAAAACAATTTTTGACACAGCACAAAATATATAATATAAATTTAAATAATAAAATTATAAGTAAAATAATTATATATTAATAATTTCAATCAAATAATAATTAAAAATATAACATAATTAAAATAAAAATAAAATAAAATAATAAAAAAGTCTAAACACCTTTATTTTATTTAAATTGATTCCATTATTTTTTTAAACAAATTGACATATTTTTTTCATCATTTACAATAAACGAGTCTTTTCAAATTTTGATAGATCACTTAACATTAATTACTTCAAGGATTAAGCATATTAACTTATCATTTTTATTCTATATATTTGCCAGATGAAACAAAGTAATATATAAATTGATATGTTAATAATTTACATAAGAAATTGTAAAGAATAAATAGGTATTTGAATTTTACAGAAATAAAATCCACAAATAACTTGTATCATTAAAAAAATTATAATAATTATAGTTAAAATCAAGCTCTTGATTATTAAATTACACAAGTTTTGCAAGATATGAATTTAAAATAATAAAAATATTAAGATACATATTACCAAAATACAAATTTTATATGTTTTTTAAACTTGTAAAATCGGCCCGATTTTATCAATTTTACCGAGTTTGAATGAATTTAACCGAGTTTAATAGTTTTTAAGTTTTAATCTAATTTAACATTTAAATACATGTTAACTCATAAAATTATAAAATTTTGAGAGTCAACTTATTATTTTTTTTATAACATTGTTCGTACCAAATTATAAGCTAAAAATAGTATTTGAAATGTTAAAAATATTCTAAAAATATATTTTATTTATATTAAACAATGTATGATTTATTTTTTTTACACTCATATAACATTTATTAATATTTTTATAAAAATAATTTTAAAATTAAAAATAAATAGATGATTATATATATACTTTTTTGAAAATCTAATCTATTAATAACCATTTATTCTAACATAGAGCGAAAATAATAATATACATGCAAAATAAGTAAAAAACATATTTATTAAAAAAAATTTGTTTAATATAACTATATGATCATACATGATTATATTTTATTATTTTTATTTTTATCATACTCTCTTTGAATTTACTGTCAGGATATTTTGTTTTAAAAACGATTTCTAATTTTTATAAGTAAAAGACGACATTCTTAAGTGAATGAAAATCGAGAAAATAGTTGTATTTATATATATATATATATATATATATATATATATATCAAATATGCTAGTATTTTATGTAATTATATTTTAAAGTTCTATTTTTTTTATCATTGAAATTATGATATAATTACATAAAATACTAGCATATTTGATATATATATATATATATATATATATATAATTAATAAAAAAAAAAGTTACAGCCATGCTTATCTTGCACAGTCATAGTTTCTTTTCGCGGTAAGAAGAACTAGAATTCAACAAGCACCGTGCAAGAAATTCAAGAATGTTTAAATAATAATAATAATAATAATAATAATAATAATAATAATAATAATGGAAGAATTCTTAAATATTTTTAAGCCTTACAGTGCAAATTTAATTAGAATTCTTAAATATACTCACATAATACTTGTTCCACCCTGCTAAATTTCTTGATTGGGATATGCTATTATTAATATTATACTTTAATAATAATTATTTCAATACCCAATATATATGCTATGTTTAGTACAGTACCTATTTGATATTGTGATGTAATAGTATTTTTTAAAAATTTTAATTTTTTATTTTAAATTAATTTTTTAAAATTATTTTAATATGTTAATATTAAAATTAAATTTAAAAAATATATTATTTTAATATATTTTCTAGTAAAAAGTAATCACAAATAAAATATCAAATACTATTTTAATCTCAATTTTATGATTATGTATAATTTTTTTTATAATTTTTTATCTATTGATAAAAAAAAATCAAATCAATTTGTATGTCAATTGAAATTTATTAAAATAAAATTTTTGAGTATTAATCTTAAAATTTGAATAAAAAAAAAAACTTCATTAAACTGAGTTTTAAAGTCTTATGAAACATTTGTTGAATTAAAATAGTAAGGTAAAATCGTAATTTGGGGAGAGAGAAAAAAATAGCTTCGTAGAGGATTTAGAAGGCTTTGGGTGTATTGGCGTCTTGCTAATTTTATATTTAAAATTAAAATTTGGCTAATCTAATTTAATATCTGATGATGGGACAATGCTTTATGCTCGTTGACATATGAATGGTGCTTGATCATACTACAATTAGGTAAGGATGAACGGTCGTTTTTGCCCTTGGTACTGCTGACGTGGACCAAGATACTGAATGGCAGATGGATGCGATTGGCATGAAAAGGGTACGCTCTGGTAACATCGTGGTCCGAGCCTGACCGCACCGCACGGCTCGGAGCTCAAGGCTCCAGGAGGTGTCGACCCTGTCCATATGTGTGGCACCAACAAGGGTAGTTTTGGAATGGCACGATAAAACTAAATCCTTATAGGGAGGACAGATGCAATGTAAGATACGCGAACAAAAATTACGACAGTACTCCAAGATATTAGAACCCCAATAATGATACCCAAAAATATCTCTGTGTTTTTTTTTTTTTAGAATTGGTAAATGCTAAACTCTTTTTAAATTTAAACTGTCTACAGCTAATTATTTTCATTGATAATTTTTTTTCTAACTTTTTTATATTTATTAATTAAACTACTTAATTAAAGAATCCTATTGAGATTTAAATAGACTTATAACTAATTATTTTAATGATAATTATTATAATTATTAATTAATCTAATAAGTTAAGAAATTCTACTTATGTTTAAGTTGACTACAACTAATCATTTTCATTAATAATCTTATTTACATTTTTTTTATTTATTAATTAACTTAATAAATTAATGAATCCTACTAAAGTTTAACTAATCATTTTCATGGATAGGATAAATATTATTTTAAATTTTAATATATATATATATATATATATATATATGTTTTCAATAACACAATCTAATTATTTTATGCTAGTACATTGAGGAATATCGGGTCATGCATTAGGAAGGAAAAAAAATCCACATTATCTAGAGGTCTTATGCAGGCTTATTTATCACTGATATACTAAACAAATTATTCAATATTAATATTACCTTACATATCTAAAAACTTGGATTATGTGATGATGCTTCATTGTTCATAGCACCTCACTTCTTCTTTCCTTTTGTTTTGCTTTTTTTTTTTCAATTTATTCTTAGATCTTTTTTTATTTGGTGTTTTTTTCTCTTTTTTCTCTTTTTTTAATGATTGATCCTTATACATTATTCTCTTTTTTATTTGATTTGTTTTTTGTTAATTGTATAATTATATGAGATAAAATTTTCAATTTAATTAGAAATTAAATACTATAAAAAAACAAATTGGGGTTTTCTCTACCTACTTCCTTGTTCATATGAATAGTAAAATAAAAAAGGTTCCTTTCTTTCTTTCTTTCTTAAATTCTATCTTTCTTTTTTTAAAATTCTATCTTCCACTTTTTTCTTCTTTCTATTGAATGTTTTTTTTTAATTTTACCCTTCAATATTTTGTTAATTTGAAGTGGTCATCATAATTTATTTTGGTTTGATTTATATGAGGTTATCACAATCTCGAACAAACATCCCAACATCCTGATATTTAGTTGGTGTTTAATTTTATAATCGTATACTTTTATTATATTAAAAAAATAATTTTTAAATTTAATGGTGTCTATGATCTGAGTTGCAAGTTTGACGAGTTAAGGCGCAAAACTCAAATCCATCCAACATGTCACTTTCTTAATATTGGCAAATATATATATATATATATATATATATATATATATATATATATATCATCTTGAAATTTTAAAAAAGCCAAAGCATGCTTTTATTGTTTATCCAGGTTGCATTTGGACATAACAAGTCAACTAAGTCATGTAGAGGCAACTCTCATGCAGATTAATTTTAAATTTGAACTAGGCAACTCTTAAATTAAATTTCATCTTCCAATTTTTTTCTTTTAATTGAATCCTTTTTTTTCCTTTTATTTTTAGTTTGTCCTTCGATATTTGATTAATTTTGAATTGATCTTTATAATTTGTTTTGGTTTGCTTTATATGAAATTATCGCAGTCTCATACAAACATCCAAAATTTTGATTTATGCCTAATTTTACAAATAACTATTTTTCTAATCATATCAATAAGTAAGAAATTAATTAAAAAAATAAAATTATTAAACTTAGTGGAGTCCATGATTCAGGTCGTGAATTTGATAGTTTAAGTCACAAACCCTTATTGATCTAATATGTTGTCATCTCAATATTAAAAAAAAAAAGATGTAATCTTGAAATTTTTTTAAAGTCAAACGACTATTCTTACCTGCCATCCAATTTGACTTTTGAATCTATCAAGTTGAATGAATCACATTAAAGCAACTTTTTTGCGGGTTAATTTTAAACTTAAGCTAGCTAAAAAGTCAGGTCAACCCATTGAACTGAGTTTAATAACAATGTTAAATAATTCCTTGCACTTGAACAATTTTTTATAAGTTAAAAAAATTTGATAATTTTGCCAAAAAAAATATATAATGGTAGGAGAACTATTGCAAATAATTTTTGACAAGTTTTTACTTGACTTCTAATAAGCGAATTCATTTGCGATAGGCAAACAAGATCATAGCTATAGACAATTCTACTCGACTATTTTTTTGTCCGAAGAGAAACAAATAGACTCCCAAAATTTCTTTTATCAAAATATAGATCATCAGTTTTTTTATGCCACAATCTAGCATCATCAACAATGAATTATAAAGTACCAAGTGAAAAACATATGTGCTTATTTTTTTATTCTTACATACAACTATAAATAAGCATAAATTTAACACAAGTACAAGGTCGAATTGAACACAAGTACAAGGTTTAGGAAACAAAAAGAATAATTATAAGCAGTAGCAGCACTAGAAACTTAGTATAAGGGGAAAATTGTTTAATGAAGTTCTAAAAAAAATTAAATCATTTAAGGGATAACTAAATTTCTTAATGCAAAAAATAATAAAACATTCATTAAATACTGTGGGCAATCAATCTTCTTATAAGATGTTAAACATTTTTCACTAACTAATAAGGAGTCATGTTTAATTTGGCCTGAACTTTTTTCTGGATTGGGTTCGATCCCCTTGCTGCTTGCTAGAAAACCCAAAAACTTTTCTCTTTTGATAGCAAAGACATATTTGGAAGGATTAAGTTTCATTTGATGGTGGGTCAACTCAAAAAAGACTTTTTCTAAGTTCAGGAGATGTTGCTTGAAGGTTATGCTCTTCATTAACACGTTGTCAGCATATTCCTCCATAATCCTCCAAAGTTGATTCTTGAATATTTTATTAACTATTCATTAGTAAATAACTCTAGCATTTTTAAGTATGAATGGCATTGCTTTATAACAAAAAGTTCCTCCTTCAATTAAGAAAGCTATTTTTTCTTTATCATCTGGGTGCATGGAGATTTGATGATACCCAGAATTGGCATCCAAGGAGCTCAGTTATTCAAAAAAAATGCAATAGAGTTAACCAAATGATCAATTTTGGAGAGAGGATAGCTATTTTTTAGGCAAGCTTTGTTTAGATTTGTAAAGCTGACACTTATCTGCCATTTACCATTACTTTTCTTGACCATTACCATATTAACTAACCAAGCAGGGTACATCACTTCCCTAATAAAACCAACAGTTAGAAGCTTAGTTACCTCTTGTGTTATTATTTTCTATCTCTCACCCTCAAAATCCTCTTCTTCTAAAGAACTGAATAGCCATTTGGGTCCATTTTTAACTGATGAGTTGTAATTTTAGGATCGATTCCTGGAGTTTCAGAGGTGCCCATTGTAAAATTAAACCTTTAGATATAGAGTAGCTTTGTCAATGATTGTTATTGTGTTTGTGTCAGGGTAAAACACATTTTCGTAAAGGCTTGCTCATTTTCTCCCAAAAGAACATCCCTTAATTCTTCTACAACTTCAATTCTAACCTCCACTTTCTTTTAAGGACCTTTATTGGTCAAATACCAGGGCCTTTTTTTCCCTTCAAGCAAATAGAGGCACATTACCTTAAGATCACTTGATTCTCTCGCACTATGACCATTCTCTTTTGAGTTGGGAATTCCAGTGTCAAATACCTTATGTTGATGATTGCATTAATCTAATATAGAAGAGGTCTACCATGAATAATGTTGTAGGCCAAAGTCATGTTAATAATAATAAAGGTTTTTATGGAGAAAGACACATTTAAGAGGAGTGCCAATAGTAACTGGAATTTTTAGAGCGTCGTTCACCGATATGGCTAAGCCTTATATCCTAATAAGAGGAATTCCTTATTAGGTTCAATTTTAAGGGGGATATTCCTATCCGGACCATTACTTCACGTGAGAGGATGTTGATCGCATCGTTATCACCCACCAACACTCAATATACTTGATGGTTATAAATGATTGTATAGATGACTAGGGCATCTTCACATGAAAATTTATTCCTATTCCCTCTCTATCTTCTGGGTTGAAGATGATGGGCTCATGCTTTTAGTTTACAAGATAAACAGTTGTAAGGACCTACTTCTTATACTTTTTTTCTTTGTGCTGAAATCACCTCATGTAGAGGTTTCACCCAATATCATATTGATTGTGAGTAGTACCAGTATGGATTGATTGGGCTCTTTCCTGGTTTGCTCAAGATGGGAGTTCCTCTTAAAAAACTAACGTAGATAACATTTACCTATCAATCTTTCAAGTTCATTCTTTAATACATAACAGTCCTCCATGTCGTGTCCTTTATCCTTATAGAAAAAACAGTACTTCTTAGATATATGGGTACTGGGTGGTGATTTCATAGGTGAAAGGTGGTGAACAAATTCCTTACATTTGATGGTCATGAAGACTTCAGTAAGGGTAATGTTCAATGGAGTAGTACATATTTCAAGGTAGCTTAGGTGTTTCAAGATTAGTCTTTTTTATTTTTCCTAGTGTTATCATCCCTTTTAAAAGAATAATATTACTTGGGAGACCTCTCGAGAAGTTGTTTTTTAGAGAAATAAAGAGAACCATGGCGTAACACACTGACCTTTTTTACTTGAATATGGTTTTTCATGTCTTGTTTCACTTTTAACAAGCTCTTGTTTAGCATACAATTCTTTCTATAAAGCTCTTCCTTTCACTCTATTTATAAGGGCTTTAAAGGCCATATGCTTTATTAATTCTTCAACCTTCAGCATTTTCTCATTAAACATTCTCAAGTATGCTCGTGTGTACTCATCATCTGCCTGAGTGACCCTAAAAAAATCTATTAAACTTGTTTTTACTAAGATGCTTGTATTGGATCATGCTACTAATTTGGTATAAAGGTCAACAAAGTTGATGATGAAGCATAACTTTAAATTGTTATATCACACATGCACCAACCTTTTAAAGATTGTGGGGAGGATCTTGCACATACTATAGCTATCCTAAATGACCAATTCCAGGCTACCTAGCATATAATGTACATGTTCTTTTAGGTCTGTAAAACCGTTATAATTATCTAAGGTCATTTTGAAGTATATTTAGTCTTTAGAAATACATGTACGCAACACTCATATAGATAAAAGAGAGCCCCAAATCTGATGGGGGGTGTTGATATCCTTATGCATATATTCCTTTATAGGTTGTTTTCTACTCCTATGTCTATAAGGTTTTGGAGAGCTCGAGGTTTCTAGCGTGGGATAATAAGATCGATGGATAGCCTTTTTCCCATGATGACTAGATAGGCTTCTAAAAAACTTGATATGAACAAGAGAATCATGACGACAAAAATGTCCTTTGGAAAGGCTGAACAACTTTTGAGGGCGAAAATCTCTCATAGATTTCATTTTTCCTTTATTCCTCTAGGTAATGTAATTATCTGCAAACACTGGGTATGGCTCGCTATTATAGAGGTGTAAATGAGGGTGTAGCTACTGGTTAAAGTGGTGTTGAGACTTGTTAATGCAATGTTTCTTTTGTTTAATGATTAGCCAATATTACTTGGGTGATGAGTTACACTTGATTGATGAGTTGTTGAAGGGTTAGCTGGGCATTAGTTTTTGTTGTGGCAGGGAGAACTATTATATGTCTCATTCTAAGAGTGTTTTGATTGTCTTCCATTGCTAATGATTAGGGATATCAATAATCCAATAGAAAAATTTATGACCTTTTGTAATGTTTTTCACAGATGGCGTTAATTAATGATGTTTGAAAATCTGATATGCTCAGGAAATGAGGTTATTTGATATTTGTATAGGGGTTAATCACATGTTCATATCAATATTTCTTTCTCCATAACTTAGGAAGTATGTGATTGTGTGGTAGAAGTTCTGATACCGGCAAGACAGTCCCTATTAATAGGGTTCAGGGATTATCTAACGATAAAGTCAATGACTTTTAGATAGAGAGAATGCAATAAATAAAATAAAAGAGCTTTAAAATCCAAGAACAATGATGTTTGTTCATGTTTTTAGTATGATAAATGCTCTAAGAGTTAAGGTATGAATGCTTAAAGGGTAAAGATTGTGAACTTTTTACCCGAGTGGTTTAGGAGGTATTTATACTCTCTAAACCTTGTCGTTTTGATGGAGTTAAGGGATTAGAGAGTCATTTTCTCTAGACTGTATTAATAAGAGATAAAAATATTTTAGGCATCATTAATAAGATGGAAATATGATAGGCCTTTATAAAACCTTTCATACACTTACAAATATAGGGAGATAATTATTTCTAATATTTTATACACCTACAAATATAGGTAGATGATTATTCCTGACATGAATAGGTTATATCAATATTATTAAGATAAAACCCTATGGTCCTAACATGGATCTCTAAGATCAATTGGGTCTGATATATAGCCAAACCTAAAGGAGATGGATCTGAAAGTTCATCAGAGTCATGATGCATTGGGCTCAACTCGTGGCTAAACCCAAATATATTGGGTTTAGCAACTTGCCAGACCTACGGTTCCTTGAGCTTAGCTCATGGTTTACCCCAAGTATATATTGGGTCTGGCAACTTGCGAGACCCATGTTGCCTTGGACTCAGCTCATAGTTGTCCCCAAGTATATTGGTTTCGTTAATTTTCTAGACTCATGGTGCCTTAGACTCAGCTTATGGTTGAACCCAAGTGTGTTAGGTCTAACAACATATTAAACCCACGGTGCATTGAGCTTAACTTATAACTGAACCCAAGTATATATTAGGTCTGATAACTTGCTCGACCCGCGATGCCTTGAACTCAACTTATGATTGAACCCAGATATATTGGGTTTAGCAAGTTACTAGATTTATGGTGCCTTAAACTCAGCTCGTAGATGAACCCAAATATGTTGGGCTTAGGTTCTTTCAAAGTATAAAAATATTTAGTCAAAAAAACATACTCATTAAATTCTTAGTCTAATTAACTAGTCAATTCCCTCACGCTCTACAATCTACAATGAGATATAGCAATGTTTTTTTTTTTTTTGCAATGGCCAAAAATAAAGTATCACCTTGTATCACTAGTGGCCACAACAAGTTTTTTTAAAAATTAAGCTTGTGTAAGCATTACATGCACTTTCTCTACAAGCATGAATTTAAAGGGCTAATAATGTTCTTGCCAATTTTGTTTTATCAACATGCATAAAGGCATAACACGTAAAATTGAATTAGTCAAAACTCAAAATGACAAAAATAAATATGAGGCAATGATGTATAAACTTTTTTTTGTTAAAAAAATTAAAGCAATGTTATTTTGCTAAACACATAAAAAGGATAGGTCATGGATAACTCTTTGACAATGTCCTTAAACTTGACCAAATGAGTTAATGTTGAAATTACGTGCTCCGTTACGGGGTAGAACAAATTTATTTTTACAAAATACCAAAAAAATATGCAATTATTGTTAGTGCTTGCTACAACATTTTAAGAAATTCAAATTGTGTAACCAAAAATAAATTATGTGTTTGCTAAAAAATCATGAAGCATGTGCATTAAAAAATATAGATTTTTTAGGTGATGTTCTTTATATAATTAAGACTGAAATGACTTAAGTTTAGGGTGACATTCTTTTAATATCAAGATGTCAACATATTGAACTAACACCGAGCTACCCATGTTAACCTTAAAATTCTTGACTCGGGTTATGGACACGATTACAAAACAATAACCTAGTTGGCTTCTATCTCTTTCCTTTTCATTTTCCTTCATCCCTCCTAATGTTAGGCCTTAATTGGACTCGAGTTGGATGAAATCCTACGTTAAATTAAAGAGTTATTAATTAAATAAGAACTAAATTGAAAGAAGAGGTCTTGGTTTCGAGTGGAATAAAAGTCGAGTCTCAAATTAGAAGTTATAATAGAATCAACGTTCAAAGTAAAACAAAAAGAAAAAAGATTGTACATGAATATCACGCACCAACGTGTGGGAGGTGACAATAATCTTTGGGAGGCGCATGTAGAGTTATCTTTTTCTTTCGTGCTTCTAGAACCGTCTCGATGTCCTCATCATGAAAAGATGGTGCGTGTTACTCAATTCCTCATGACATCGAGTTGACAATGTTTTTTTCCTTTCCTCTTTTTTTTTTATTCTCTCTCCTCCCATTGGATTGCCCAATCTTATTTTTTTCTTCCTTTACAACCTTTTTATTTGTCAATTCCAATCCCTCTAGTTTAATTCTTTTTTAAAACAGAAAACCTAACCAATTTTTCACATGATTAAGCATAAATCCAAAGCCGAGATGTTTTCTAAGTACAAGAGAACGTCTCAAAAAGAAATAGAAACAAAATACCTAAGCTAATAGCGAAATAGATTAATGTAAAAGGACCAGGTAAAAAAAATCTAAAATAAAAAAAAACAAAACAAAACAAAAATACATTATTTTAATTCACAGTGCAAATGGCATTGATTGCAAAGAGAATTGCCTAAGTTATTTAGTTTTTCTTAATATACAAAATCTCAATCAAATTCTAATTACAACATGATTTCTAATCTACTTTGTATACAAAATTCTACTAAGAAATCATATACAACATTTCACACTTCAATTAAACAATACACAATATATCACATAATGAAAGAGTATTCACTAATCTTAGATGGCTCGCTCTGGAACCTCTATTTAGACTTATGTCCTTAGCTTTTATATAAAAAAACTATATAATTTCTACATTTGTATTCATTTTAGATTTTTACTCCCCTTTATTTTATTTTTCTAATTTTTATTTCATAATCTTTTCACTAGAGCTTATTCTTTATCAAGTGTCATAAAATGACATAAACATCAACCACTATCATACCTAATTAATAATGAGCAATCAAATGAAAAATAAACACTTTAGTACTTAATAGAATGGAATACAAAAATAAAATAAAAGGTCAATAAAAAAATAGGCTAAATTAAAAAAAAAAGCACTCAAACATAAAAATAATAAAAGCTTAGACACCAAATGTACAATTTCGCACTTTTATATAGATAATCAGATTGCAAAATTTTTTATTTTACTAAACATGAGTTTTGAATATATATATATATATATGATTTCCCATGTTTATAAAATATAATTGTAGTGAGAAAAAACACTCTGAGAAATTAATTGACAAAACCCCTAAATTTACCCTTTGTGTCAATTATTCGCTTTATCCTTGCTTTTTTATTTGATTAATTAACCATTATGTTCAATTTATTGTAAGATGACTTCTTAAATCCATTTATATCACTAGATAAATTATTTTTTTAAGAAAATTAATCAATACATCAATTTATTTTTATAATATAATTTATTTGATAATATAGGCTTATAAGAACATAAAAATTCATCTCATGAATTAAAAAAATATCACTCGATAGTTGATATAAATCACGTGTTATTTAATTTGATAAATTTAGAAATTACAAGGGTTAATTGAATGAATTCAAAAGAATATAAAAATTAATTGATAAATTAAGAATCTAAGAATAAAAATAAATAATTGACTAAAAAATGAATGAAGTTTTGCCAAACAAATTTTACGGATAGTGACTAATAATTAAACAAAGGTGGGAAATACGAGGACCTTTTGTTTCTGCCGTGTAAAATCGTTCAAAAAAAATCGTTGGATGTGTAACAAGCTGTATGCCCATTACTAGGCCTCCACTCGTGTCCCACGCCATGTGGAAATAAAGATGCACGTGAATCATTTCATGAAAATTTTCCTATTGACAAATACTTAAATTATTTTTTTATATTTTTAAATTATATTTTTTTAATAATATTAAAAATAATTTTTTAAAAAAATAAAAAAATAGATTATTTTAATATATATTAAAAAAAAACTTTAGAAAACAATAACTATAAAGAGCTAATATAATATTTAGAAATATGGTTAAAATTATTTTTAAAAAAATTTAAATTTTTTATAGTTTTAAATTATTTTCATATATATTAATATAAAAATAATTTTTAAAAAATAAAAAAATATATTATTTTTAATATATTCTTAAACAAAATATATTTTAAATCACAATCACCGCCAATCACACAATGCGAAGCACGCTAAAAAAATCAATGGCCTACTTAACTGCCAGCCTCAACCAACAAAACACGACACTTCTTCCTGGGGACGGTGTCACAGTCCCCTAGATTCTAAGACGTACAATTTGCGCCGTCTATTTGGAACATGTTCATCCACTGTTGGATTTGAAACTCATCAGCCACGTAATAATACCTTATTCCAAGGGCACCGGGAATGACCCCCTCACAGTCACTCACACACTCCCTTTTATTTTTATATAATATTGCCCTGGTGTCTGGATTATAGATTTTAAACCTTTTGATGGCTTCTCCGGTTCAACATTCAAGTTTTAGGTTTTGATAGGATAATTGGATTATCAAAGTTAATTTTATTTTTTAAAAATAAAAATAATATTATTTTAATAATAAAAAATTAACAGGTTGCAACTAGAATTTTTTATCAGAATTTTATCAGATCACCTATCAACCTATCAGGTTTTTTTATTTTTATTTTTTAAACCCGGTTTAATTTTAATTCCAGGTCAGCAATGTCCGGGTTTAAAACTATATTCTTGATCACTCCTTTTGGACATCTGGTGGACCTGACGAAAGTGCTTTGATCAGATCTAACGACTTAGGAGAGACGTGACCCCACTTTAGAGTGTAGAGGGAGTCGTTGAACGAAATGGGACGTCTTACAACTATTCTTCTTTTCTCCCACCTCATCTCCGTCTTTTTCCTGCCATTATACAGTGTGTGATTTTTTAAAAATCTTTTTTTTTGAATGATTTTAAGATATTAATGCTGAAAAGATATTAAAAAAACACATGAAAAACGTCGATCCAAATATATTCTCATAAAACACCTTTATCTTGTTATTAAACACATATACTATACTATTACTATTCCAATATTGAATTTGCACACCAAACTCGTGCTAGATTGAGGGGATTCATACATAAATTAATTTAAGAAAATATATAAGGCATGTGGTTTTATTATAACACTAGATATAATTTACTATGAGTTGTTATAATAAAATTATTATTTTATCTTTAAGTGGAAAAAATAAGAGCCAAGGCATTTTAGTCTTTTTAAATAATTTATTGGTCCTTAAAATATTATTAGATGGTATATTCATTTATTTTCAAAACAAAATCACAAAAATACTAGCCATTTGAACTTAATCTCAATTCTAAAATTAACATAATTCAAGAAATTTTTTATATGCATATACACACATCATCCCATATTACATTTTAGATTTATGTTGAAATTTCAACATAATCTTCTTTTTATTTTAAACAGTTTACGTATCATTATCAATCAATCTCACCATGAAAGATTAGATGAATAAAAAGTAAAAAGTATGGAAAGTTGGAAGGGTATATTCTTGAATGTTTGGAGATGATGGGATAGTCTAAGATAATTGGACCATTGAGTACAGTGTATATAGTATGAAAAGTTGGAAGGGTATATTCTTGAATGTTTGGAGATGATGGGAAAGTCTAAGATAATTGGACCATTGAGTACAGTGTATATATATATATATATAGATGATGGGAAAGTCTAAGATAATTGGACCATTGAGTACAATATATACACACACACTGTACTCAATGGTCCAATTATCTTAGACTTTCCCATCATCTATATATATATATATACACTGCACTTAATGGTCCAATTATCTTAGACTTTCCCATCATCTCCAAACATTCAAGAATATACCCTTCCAACTTTTCATACTATATACACTGTACTCAATGGTCCAATTATCTTAGACTTTCCCATCATCTCCAAACATTCAAGAATATACCCTTCCAACTTTTCATACTATATACACTGTACTCAATGGTCCAATTATCTTAGACTTTCCCATCATCTCCAAACATTCAAGAATATACCCTTCCAACTTTTCATACTATATACACTGTACTCAATGGTCCAATTATCTTAGACTTTCCCATCATCTCCAAACATTCAAGAATATACCCTTCCAACTTTCCATACTTTTTACTTTTTATTCATCTAATCTTTCATGGTTTACCAAATTAAAAGTCCATGATTCAAATCAAATAAAAGAATTTGAAAAATCAATATGGTTCAACATCTTTTTTATCTCTTATTTTCTTATATGATTTTATTATTTTATATTATTTGTTGTTTTAAAAAGATTGATTTTGTTTTTATTTTCAAATTCTTTTCTATCGATTTATCTTAGTCTCATGTTTTGTAGATCTTTTTTGAATAGATATTTTTCAAAAAATTATTTTGTTTATGTTTTATTTTTGAACATTTTTTCTTGTTTTATACATATGAAATTTATTTTTTAAAAATATTTATTTTAAAATAATATTTCTAATATATTTGGCCTTGTATAATATTATTTTGCCGTTTATTTTATTCAACCAGTTTCATGTGTGTTTTTATTTTTATTATCTTTTATTGATTTTAATAAAAAAAATTAGTTGACACAATTGGGTAAATATCTTATTTTATAAGGTCAAATATCTTGATCTACATTCATTTCTTAATTTTTCTAAATTCTCTTTTAGTTATTGTAAATAAATTTTTATTTTTATTTTTTACATATATAATTATTGATTTATTTAATTATATGCTTGCATAAATTTCTTGATTTATATTTTATTTATCTATTCATGTAAAAAATATATCAAAATAGTTTGTATATCTAATTATTTTTTTAAAAAATATTTATAGCTCGTATCAGAGTGCAAGTGAAATAACTAGTTTAATTAATCTTGAGATGGAATACAAACATTTTTCTTGGATTATGATCATTTAATTAATTGAAGAATGAATCAAATCCCCCCTACTCCTCAACTTTTGATTTCATTCCACAAACTTCCATCAAAGATGCCAACCCATTTTTTTGATGAAAGAAAAAGGACGGTGGGTGGCATTCTTTTTATCAATAATGTGTGAGGCATTACTTATTGAATAATCAGGTTTATTTATTTTTGTGTTTAAAAAAAAAATAATTTTTTTATTTTAAATTAATATTTTTTTATGTTTTTAAATTATTTTAATGTGATGATATTAAAAATAATTTTAAAAAAATATAAAAAAATATTCTTTTAATATATTCTTTAAAAAAAAATACTTAAAAAAAAAACTACTATTACGCTTTTCAATACATGATAAAGCCGAGATGAAGTCCTGTTAAAAAAGGGAGTGATTCATTTTGTGGAATATTGGTAAGAGGGGGCACCAAATATATGCTTTGCTGTTTTCCTAATCACATGTTTATGGTCTCTAGGGACTCCTATTTGAAAATATATTTTAAATCTTGCGCTATCCTACTTTTTCAACAGATCTGATTAGGACCAAAAATGCCTATTTCCTTGATTAGACTAGCAGCTCAGAATTGTTATGCATGTCCATTTGTAAAAGTTTTTCCTTTTCCACATTAGGTTTGACACGTGGATTTAAGTGTATGGATTTGTAATCCTTAAAACCAGGACTGGATTATTAAACAAGTATTTCATAAGATTATATTTAACAACCACATCAAAATAATATAAAAAATTCTAAAAAAATTTAATTTTTTTTAAAATTATTTTTAAAACACAAAAATAAATATAAACTAAATCCAACTAATAGTTAAACCAGCTCAAAACTTGAGTTGCAGGTTTATATTATCTCACATCAACTTTCAATTCTTTTTATATAAAATAAAATGGTATTGTTTTTGTTTAAAAAATAAATAGATAGTTAATGAATTACAACCAGATTTTTTATCAAATATTTTCATATAATCTGGATATTTGATCGAGTCATCTAAATTTTTACATTCCCTAATTTTTTTTTAAACAGATCAGTTTTGGACCGAATTCTAGATCTACGACAACTAAACTTGTTCACTTAATCAACTCTAAACTTGTATACTAAATAACATTCATTTCTTGAGACCATACAACGGGATTCTACAAAACCAGATGCATGACCAGTCAAATAGCGGCATGAAAAAAGTCGTTGTGATGCGTGGTTGATTCATCTCTTGAAGAAATTGCAGCAGCAAGCAGTCACAACAAGGACTATAATAGCTTTGAGAATGGAGCTACCAACAAGTGGTTTGACCCATAGATGAAAAAATTTCAAGATCGGCGAAGTGGGTTTGACCATGGGGTTCTAACATAAGGTAACCTATAAATATGTTTTTAAGATGAATTATCCTTGTTTTTTAATCTAATTTGGGATGAATTGTCATACATTCCAGTTTATATAAATAATGATATTTGAGATACATTGATTCATATGCCACAAATGACAATATGACTTTTGTATTATTATTATTATATTAACATGGGTGTTTGGGCTAATTTGTGCGTACCTCGACTAATATTACGGATTCTAAAGTTAACAACCATGTAAACTTCCAGTAACCATCATATTAGCAACTACAGAACTCGAACCTAAGACTATAGGGGGAATAAACCCCTTGATCCCAAATTTTTATCACTGAATCACTTATTAGATGATTTTTATATTATTTTTATTAATTGGATATTAGAGAATATTCTTGGGTCATTTTTCATATCATTCAAGATAAATTTTATTTTCCAACGTATCTTAAAAGCACATTCTTTTAAAAACACATTTTTATTGATATAGAGCATTTATTTATATTTTAATAATTTTTTCTAAATACTAGGTTAGAGATGATCATTTTCGGTTCGGTTCGGTTTTTATTAAAAGAATAACCAAACTGATTTTTTTTTAAAAAACCTAAATCGGTTCAAACCAACCGGTTTCAACTCGGTTTTTTAGGACAAAAACCAGTTTGGCTCGATTTTAACTTGTTTTTTTTTTTTTTCCTGGTGTGGCTCAGTTTTTTCTATCTAGCTCGGTTTTGGCTTCTTTTTTTTTTCGATTTGGCTTGGTTTTTTTTTCTGGTTTAGGTTTTGTTCGGTTTCAAGCTTAAAAATCGAAACCAAACCTGTCAGTTTTTCGAAATTTTAATTATTTTTTTTCACGGTTTGATTTTTTTTCTGATTTTCTCGGTTTAATTGGTTTTTTAATTTTTTTGCTCATCCCTAATACTGGCTCTAGAATTTGAACCCAATTTTTTTTATTTAAAAAAGAGAAATACATCTTTTTAATAATTAGATTAATCCTTTAAGTTGAACTTTCATATTATGTTGACTTATAAGCTAACATTGCCTTATGTATAGCTTAATTCATTAGATCATCTATTTGATATGCACTTTTCTCACTCCACAAAATTAGCTTCCCTTTTTTTTTTGGATAGTTTTTTTTTCTTTCACTATAAATAACTCATAGATGCAGAAAAAAGCACGGGTTAACAATTCCGATATCCACTTTTATATACTAATTTAAGAATTTCTTTTATTAAACAATATAATACAAATTATGTATATATAAGAAACCAAAAATAATATGTTTTTTTTGTAAAAACAAAATATTAAAGGCTTGATTAAATCATATTTTGTCGTTATTTTTCTTGTATCTTTCCCATTCTCAAAGGATTTTTTTTATGAAACTTACGAAAAGCTTGAGAGTGGGTCATGGTAATAGCAATTTGATAGAATTTTAATGGGAAAAAATAGAAATTGATAATCATGAAAAAAATACACATTTACTCCAGTTTTATAAAAAAATTAAATTAATATATATGTATCTAAATTAAAGATGTTCATGAACATAATCGAATTGAGATTTAGTATATAATTATAACCAACTCAACTTCTCATAGTTTATAAATTATCAACTCGGCTTGTTAATTTTTTGTTTGAGACTAGAGTAGGTTGGATTATTTAATTAGATTAATTCTGTGTGGGTATTACAAATATCTACAAGTTGAGTATATAAAATCTCTTATTATTCAATTATCTAAAAAAGATATACTTATAAAGACAAATAATTAAATATATTACTTTACAATATACATTTAAATTGCTTGTCAGACATATGCAGAACCCTTATCTGTAATTTGCATAACAAGAAAACAAAATTAATCCATTAACAAAAAAGAATAAAAAAAGTAACCATGTTAAAGGAAAGATGAAATTAATATCTACAATCTCATGTCCATAAGACACAACAAGCTTCTCCACCTGCTAATATTTTTAGCTAGTCAAAAAATAATCAGAAGGAATTTTTAGAATCTACAACACAAACATAAAATTGCATCTTAGACGACACTAGCACAGAGTTTATAATGTTTCAACACAACTAAAATTTCATTTTTGTAATTAAAAAAAATGCATGTAAAATCAAAACATCAGTGCAGTAAAAGAATAATTTAGCAACAAAATTACTAATTCTTAGACAAAATTCTTATTATTTAATTTCAATGGCATGCAACATGTATTGTCCTAGAAAAGGAGCAAAAGATATGGGTACATGGTACTTTCTAGAGTTACTTACACTTAATGGTTTATACGAATTGGGTCGAGTTAGGTGGGTTTTAAACTTTTTGACCCTTATTCAAACTGTGATATCAAGTTATTAAGTTTTTTTGATCCATCATTATTTATAATATTCACAGTAACTGACTTTAACATGTTGGGACGGGTTGAATAATATAAATTTTATAAATACCTTGGTTTCTTTAACGCCACTAATCTAAATTATGAGGATTGACAAACTACTTTAATATTTACTTTATTGTTATTTTAAGTTTGAAAAATCGAAGTGAAAGCATTTGAAACTTGAAAAAGAGGGGTCGTATGTGAATGAGAGTGTAGCTAGGTCGAGTGAGTTAGGGATGCAGAAAGATGCGATCTTCCCAGGGCAGAGCCACTAGCGTTTTCACGGGAGAGGTTCATGGCTACGTGGAACTTGAAGTTCTAGCTTCTGAGGAAATTTACTAATCTCATTGTAGACCTTGTTGGAGCCCTTTGATTCTTTCCATTGAGTGATTCTCCCTTCACCTTCTTGTTTAGAAATCTAGCACTCAAACTGGGCTTAGGCACGTCTCGAAAGAGAACAGAAGAACTTTCATTTCCTTTATTTATTTTTTTTAATTTAAATTCTTTTTTTTCCCTCAACCTCAACCTCGTTTTTAATAATTATTTATGATACATTTAAACTGATCAAATTTACTGTATTATATTGAAATAATTTCTAAATAGTTTAATTTTAAACTTGGATGAGACAAGGAGTTGAGTTGAGGTATATTCTTTTTTCAATTTTATCATCATATTTTTTTTATTGGTTGATTGGGTTGTTTTTAAACTGTCCAAGTCGATTATGTCATGTCGAGGCAACTCCAACATGCTTTAATTTTAAACCCGAGTTAGACAAGAAGTTGAGTTAAAAAGTTTATTTTTCTATCAATTTTATTATTTTCTTCTTAATTTTATTCTTAGATATTTATCACTCGACGACTAATTTGCTTTTAGACTATTAAATCCGGTTCAATCATATCTAAATCATATTAAAACAACTTCCACACATCTTGATCATGTGTAGAAGTAAGGTTGAAGTCACTATGAAATTTCCAAGGCCTATCAGCATCACATTTGCTCACACATGATGTTAAAGTCACTTTTTGAATAGTCTGGATCTCCCATTTAATATAGACATTTAAATTAAAGTTGTCAATTTTATTTTGATAAGTATTTTTTTAATTAAAATAAAATATTTTAGTTTTAGAGTGTTTTGATGTGTTGTTTTGGGGTTATATTATTCTCTCTCTCTCTCTCTCTCACACACACACACACATATATATATAATTCAACAAACATAATTTAAATCTAAGATAAATTAATTATAAATTATGCAATACAAATATAATATCAAACAAATATAATTTAAAATTTAAAATATTTCTAAATAGTCAAGATTAATTAGATCTTTAACTTCAAGTAATTCAACTTAAATAAAATATCAAAATATTATAATAATCAAATGTTTTAACACAAATATTTTAAATATAAAGTTAGGTCAATGTTATCAAGGTTAATAAGATCTAAATCATCCTTTATTTTGTTCAAATTCCTACAAAGTATAAATATGAAAAAAAACATGAATATAAAACCATATATATTATTGATAAATCTAATTTTAAAAAATCAACATTATTTTTAATAAAAATAGTAATAATATTTTTCAATATCATTGTTATTGAAAATAATAATAAAAAAGAACTTTTTATATTAGGATGGTTTAATTAATTAAATTGAACCAGGTTCAATTTAATTCAATGGTTTTTCAAGATCAGAATGAAAAATGTAAAATGAAATCGGAATATTCCGACCAAAATTTAGCTAAAAAATTTGAAATACACTGAAATTTAAAATGAAATAATTTTTTTTTAATTTTTAAATTGGTATGAGGAATGATATATTTATAAAAGAAATAATTCTTTTTATTGGCTTTAACTCGTGATTGCTCATCTTGTCTTGTAGCAGGACGAGTCGTCTGGTTAATTACGAGAAGATTATTATCGTCATGCTCACATGCATACAAGAAAAGGAGTAGCCAACTTGGCCACTCTAGTTATTTTCGTGTGGTTTAATGGATTATTAAATCATTTTAAACTCGAATTGTACCATTCGACCTGCCGTCTTCAATTGGAAATGGAAAGCGAAAGGGTCACTTCATGGCTCTTCAATTCCACAAGTGTGGCTGTTCACTTATTCAAAGGGTTTAGTCACTGTCATGCAGCTTTTCCCAAATCACGAAGGTCGTCGCTTTGTGATAATTACCATATTGAAAATGCACCGAGGATATTTGAAGCCACGCCTTGATAAAGTTCTACTTTATTTATTTTCTTCATTTGTTCACTAGAAATTGGGTTTTAGGTCACGTGATGAGATGTAACCATTTTTATTATATTATTATTTTTTAATGGAGAAAGTTGGAGTTATTCAGGCTTGAACTCCTTTTCATTATACTATTATAAATAAATAAATTATAATTATTAAGACATGTAATAATATTTATAATAGGTGTTTATTCTGTTCTCTTTCCCCCAATAGTTTGGATGTCACGGCCATCATTCATCAGAGAGCCGAAAAGGATTGGAGATTGTAGTGGGCCGTGAATGCGTAGGAGGTCCTTATTGGGCTTTAAAATCCAGAGATTAAGCCTGCTGGCTAATTAGATTGTGAGCTCTCTTATTGGGCTTGAATTTCACAACAATAGATAGGTAGGTTGCTACCAAACTTAATAACTTCTTTGGTATTTTAATAGTAATTACATTTTTTCCTGAAGCAAGTAAAATATGCATGGTTGTCTTGACGATAAAAAATAATATGAAAATAATAGTGATAAAGACTTGAGCTATCTTCAACAATGTGTAGGTTGATTTCCATAAAAATCCTCAATTTTCTTACAAGACATTTTACATAAAAATGATTAAGTAACACTTCATCTGGTTTTGGAGTTGAAATATGCAAAACATGAGAATTTTGTATCGAGTATTAGAGAATAATATAAACTATATCTTGAGATTTCATTTAATATATAATTTAAACTATTGGGTTGAAATGATTATTTGACATGATATTAAAGTTTTAATGACCAAGCGGTCACGAGTTCGAATATCACCATCTTCATTTATTTGATAAAAATCAAACATAAGGTAGTGTGAGCCTGTGCAAGTTTCAAGCCTAAAAGGCTTTCA
The DNA here is from genome assembly GCA_018804465.1 of Populus tomentosa. NCBI lineage: Eukaryota > Viridiplantae > Streptophyta > Magnoliopsida > Malpighiales > Salicaceae > Populus > Populus tomentosa. Next base: position 3,620,188 of record CM031981.1, read on the forward strand.
CTTGAGATAGTGCGTTAGAGAATAATATAAATTATATATTGGGATGTCCCCTAATAGTTTAAGCTATTAAGTTGAGATAATTCTTTGACATTGAATAAGTAAAGCAATTGTTATTATTTAGTTTGAGATCTCATCTAATAATTTTAGCTTTTAGGTTAAATTGGTAGCCTTAATGATCAAGTGATCACGAGTTTAATTTTTACTATTCATATTTATTTGATAAAAATTAAATATAAAATAATATAAATATATACAAATTTAGATTATTTAGTTTTGTGTAAGTAAAGCAATTGTTTTCAGGTATATATACAATAATCATGATGCAGAGTATGAGATGGAATATAATCGTACGAGGAAATTAACTCGCATCATCCTTACAGATCTTGGAGAACATTATTATTATATAATCAAATTATAATGTTAATTAAAGGACCTAAAATTTATACCTCATCATGGTCTTCTAGAATGAGGAATTTGTTATGGACTTTCAAAGCGAATTGAAGAGGTTAGGTGAGATTATCGAGTGTTAATCTAAGATGAAAGGGTGAGGTCTCTATATGCTCCTATGAATATGTAGGCGGGGCAGGTTTTTCCACTACCATATTCGCCATGATACTAAGAGATATGCTTGATATATTCCACAAAATATAAAAGATAGCAATATATAATAAAGTTTTAATAAAAACATAATAAAAGGGGTTATGTCACCTGTGAGGACCATCTCCCCATCTGTTTTTCTTTTTTTCACATAAATAATACATATCATAGTAAAAGCCGGGACAAATAGGGTGATCAAGCACTCTATTTTTCTTATTAGTATTAATATATATATTTGTTTTATGGTTAAGTTTAAATTTATTTTTTACTAAAAATAAATTTATTTTATATATTTTGAGTCGTTTTAAAATATTAATATTAAAAATAATTTTTTTAAAAAATATTATTTCCAAGCAACCATTAAAACTCAAGCAACCATTAAAACTCAAGTACTTCCATTTTCAAGCAATAAGTTAAGAAAATAAACGAATCTCGAAAAGTGGTCAGTCAATTTGAAAATTTCAGTTCAAAAAGGCAGCTGGTCGACCTCTAATTAAATAACTTCCATGCATTAAGCACTTTAAGTGGAAAATCAATTAACAAATCTATATTTATTTATGCACTAATTTAATAAACAGTATTAAAGCCGTACACAACGCATGCTTGAAGTTGCAAATTCTCAGCAGAACCCACGAGCATCTGTCTCCGTATGAGACCAAACCCAAAAAAAATAGAAAAAGTAACCGTCTTAAGCAACCCTTTACGTACGACACTCTATTATTATTAATTAATATAAAAAGATTTGGAGGGAGGAAATGTATCTTTGTCGTTGATGATAAGAAATAAAAATAAGATCCAAGATCAGCCCATAATTATTAATTAATACTATCAAATTAAGAGTATGTTAACTGGTGGGGTCAAAATCTACTGATCATATCGCCTTGCTTGCTTTAAACTAACTTAACGACCACTAAACATGTCTCAGTGCACGTGGGACCGAAAGGCTTCCAAGCTTAGGTTTTATTACTGCTCCACATGCATCTCAGAGGCGAGGGCAAGCCATGCCGGTAGTTGCATGCATTACAGCTTGAAGATTCCTTCCTTACGGCAAGGATTGAACTGAATGCTAATATATATATATATATATATATATATATATATATATATATATATATATATATATATATATATATATATATATATATATATAAAAACACAGTTAGGCTTAATTTAGTCAAGTAATACTGAAATCTTGACAATTGGGATGTGCTTGTATTCCCACCCTAGACTACAAAGGAAGTACGGTGATCAGTAGATGATTATTCTACTTTGCAGTGCTTCCCACACCTTGCTTTTTTGATGATTTTTAAACCGAATCTTTTCTCTTTTGCCGTCCATGTACATTATACAGGCCTTTATGAACTCACGAGGGAGGAGAGCTAAACGGGAATGGCTTTACAGTACTTATATGAACCATTCCTTTAAATTTAAATGTCTAAAAGTATTTCATAATATAAAATAAAAGCAGAAAGCATATTAAGAAATACAATATGATCACCGATATATGTATTTAATTTGAATTTTTAGGTTGAGTGGTTGTTCAAGCAACAATATTAAGATCAAAGATGGGTAGATAGCAGCCAAAGGGACGCCAGATCTTATTTCCGATTCACTGGAATATAAATGCACGGGGTCTCAATCTTTGATTCCTGGGTTCAAATCCTATGAGAACGAGAGCATAAGATTTTATTGGATGGAAATGCAGCCAAGTAGCGCAAAAGCTGATAAGATCCCAATGAAGCACGCAAATCGAATCTGAAGTGATGTGATAGTATAAATGCTCGATAAATTTCTTGGCACCAAATTAACAGAATAACAACTTGCATCGTGAGAACATGAAAGAAGTGGTGATTCGAAAGCTTACCAAAAAAGTTGCTGGTTATGGTGTTTTTGTTAATATTGAAAAGAGAAAGAAGATGTCTAGGGCTTTATGCCCTCTTTCTAGCGAGAAAGAAAAATGAAAAAAGAGAGAGCGAAGATACATATAGCAAAAAAGATGCAGGAAACAAATGCTGAAAAAAGAACTATGCTCGTTGACCTATTTACAATTCAATCTAGTTATAGTTTAAATCTCGATGTCAAGGCATATTGATTTCCATCGTCGTCAGCTGCCTCTTTCCATCGGTTAATTAAGTTGATATAACTGCATACAAGTCCTGCAGCTTCCTTTCTTCATAGTTGAAACATAGTCTCTTGATTTTAAATAACTGACCAGATTGATTTATATTATTTCATTCTTCAAATGGATTTTATTGATTCCAGCTCCATGCTAAGTCTGCACAGTTCTCAAGGCATGCATGTTCAAAGCATGAAAGAACTTGTTTCAGTGATCTTGTTCTTCTTCTTGGCAATATCCTTCCTTAATTCATAATCTGGAACTATTTTTTAACTTAATATATGTAGAATGGATCCACAATCAAATAATAGACTTTCGGGTTGAAAGTGTCAATTCATGCATATAGACTTTCGTGTACGTATACCCATAAAGAGACCATATGAAATCCAAACTTATCCATCAAATTTAGTAATTAAGAAAAAAATGAGTTGAGTAGCTTATAATCTAATAATCTAGGTTTCAGAAGACTGAATTACTGCCTACAAAAACGCATACGGACTGCCCAGTGCACATCTCTACGATCATTTAGCTCGGACCTTAGCTCTCCGATCGGTTAGCTTGTAAGAGTACGAGTATAATGATCCGTATATTAATGATGGAAAACGTATATTTTCAATATTTCTTGAAATGTCTCGATTACCTTGTACACCCACGCATTGCATGTATGTTCACACACACACACGCTGGGAATAGCATATGTATATTCACGTAGGGCCGTAAGCTTTAGATCCTGAATAGTAACGATTCTCTTGGTGATTCAACCTTGTCATAATCCTCGCATATCATCCTAAAGGTGCCAACATATATACTGATATGAAGGTTATTTCAGCTATTTGAAAAGATATAACTGGTAGGAGTAATGCTAAATTACTTTTAATTAAGAAATTATTCAGATTAAGAGAGACTGAATGCTTAATTAATTGAGAACAACTTAATTTATGTACATTCAATTCAGGGAAAATAAATAATCAGAAATGATCAATAACTTGTCCTTCTGCCCACCATCAAGACTTCAACCCCAAGCAACTGGCGGCATCGTTCGTTCAATAAGAACAAGAGTTAGAAGTTCAATTGTTGACGGAGTGACCAACTCCCGGACTGTGACCTGGTTCTGTGGGTCGAAAATCATCAACATACTTGACCTTACTTGTTTGCTCTTGACCAGCTGCCAGTCCGTGATTACCGTTTTCTGGCACATTCTGAGAGTTATCATTATTTGTTGAGCATTTCTTACACAGCTCAGACTTTAAAGGCCTTCCCTCTACATGAACAACTTCATGACACAAAATCAAGAAAAAAAGAACAATACAAGCACCCGTAATTACTCTAGTGGTGGGCATAATGAAGAGAGGTTTTAAAGTCAGGCTAAGTAAGAAATTGAGGGCAGGGAGAGGAGACTGTATGTTATGATCTGCTTCCTCTACTGTGATATTTAAGTGTTCAGAAAGTCGACCTAACCTCTTCCGACACTGTGGTACTATTTATATGCTAGGGTTGCAACTTGATTGAGGTTTCAGGACATAAGCATGTGAGGGGTCCTCACAAGTGGGAAGATTCCATCAAATTTTTGTTGAAGAAAAACAGGAGCATGAGAAAAAAGAAACATTGGACGGTTTAAATCAACGGTTTAAGCCCTACCTCTCGTGATTGCAAAAGGTTCGAACCATCCAAGCTATGGTTAGTTGTCTATATTCTTCCTGCCTCCTGGCCCAAGCAGTACATGTGTCATCATTTTTACTTTGTTCATTTGCGGCATCAGTTTTTTACTCTGTTCACTACATATTTTACTGAAGCTAAACTGGATGTGTACTTGTATTTCCTTTTTAAATCACCACCAGTATACATACTTCAAGATTTTGAACATACGTAGGACTCTTGAAATTTATGCTTGAAATTTGAAACTGTTGACCTTACCTTTGCCCAAAGTACACAATATAAAATAAGATCCTCCCACTTCGATCTTTAATTATTCTAACTACGTATAAAATTAACTCTTGATCTTCTCCAATATCCCTTACCTTTCAAAACCTCAAAGGTTGCACTAGGGTTTATAACAAAAGAAAAAAAAACCCAGAAAGGCTTGTACTTTCCATCGCCCACCACTCCCATGCAACTGCACCCACTAGCCTTCCCATTACCTCGAGGATCATGATTACACTGTTTATTAATTTGGACGGTTACAACCAAAAAGGAGTGCACTAGGGTTTAAGCCCCCCCCTTTTTTTTGTTAAGTAAAAAAATCAACCTTCAAAAAGCTTGCGACATTGATCATTAGCCACCAAAAGAAATCAAAAGATTCCCTCGCGGTTAATGGCAAAATTGAACAAAATAATCAAAAGGATGTCTAACGGGGTTTGGGGATGTTTTAATATTTTGTCCTTGAAAAAACAAGAACATAAATTCCCAGACCAAAATTAGTGGAGCCCCTTTTAGTCACTTATGTCCATTCTTATTGGAACTTAATATATTTATGTCTCTGACATATTTTTGACTCTGGTGTTTTTGTAAAGATCCTATTGCCTTTCTTAGATAATTTTACTCACTTCCTGATCAATGAGCTTCGAGCTATCTCGACATTTTTTACAATGAAAGACGAGGAATTTATTTATAAACTGATTTAGTTACGAGCAGTCTGGTTACCCAGGAGAAGATGAGTATCAAGAGATAAGCTATAAAACATTCAAAATAAAATAAAAATCAGGAAAACTAAACTAATCGCCCTGTTTGCTTAATAAAAGCAAAAAAGTTAAAATATAAATATATAAAAGAAGCTTATAGCCACACAACCAGCTCATCTTCTCTATGAACTCCCAGCTGTCAAATGATTCATTACATGATTACTATTTCTATAAAAATATGTAAAATTCACAAGAAAAAACCTAAGACAAACATTGGAGATGCCCTTGAACACACATTGTAACTGCCACGGCCTCATGTCATTGCTTCAAATATACAAGTAATTGCATTATATGTGTCATAACTCAATTTTAATTAAAATAATTTTTTTTTTTTGGACACATTCACATCATTTTTGTCACATTCAACATCTTTTCAAAAGATTTTAAAATTCAAAAAATTGTTTTAAATGCGCTCAACTACTAATGCATTCATTTAAAAATATTTATTTATTTTTTCTCATTAAATTGATGTTGGCGTTGTCTTGCTAAAAAAAATTAAAATTCAAAGAAATAAAAAAATGAGAAAAATAAAGAAAAAGAGAAAAATAGGCAAAGGGACCAAAGACACAAATGAAGAAAATGAGGGATCAATATGAATTTAAATTGCTCAGGACCAAGCAATTGGAAGAAAGAGACAAAATTACATTGCCTATAAATAATAATAAAAAAGTAGGATAGGAAATTAAAGGGGTGGGGGAGGGGCATCCAAAAAAATAACCTAAGAAGGGAAAAAATTAATATGAAAACCAAAAATGCTAATAAAAAAGGGGAGACCCTTTATCCTTAAAAAAAATTAAATAAAATCCCTAGCCTCTTTTTTCTTATAAAAAAGCAACACAATCACTATTCTTATAGGGAAAAAAAATATGCACGCATTTATCCCCATTCTAAAAAAACCAACCTCTCACCTCCTACAAACCATAATACACACACTCAAAATAACCTAAATTCATAGCTTCATCTCTCTATCTTTTTCAAAAAAAAAAAGGCCACAAGATCAAGAATGACCCCTGCCATCCCTTTCCTAATCTTTTCACCATAAAAGACCAAAACCCACATAAAACTCCATTTTCATCCTCCTTAAACTATTTTCTTTTCCATCATAACCACGAGTACCACCAAACTCCATCACTGATCGGCCATCCATAGTCACAATATCAAAAATGTTGTGAACAACTCCCCACACCTCTCTCTTATTTTTTTTTTTATATATCAAATCAAACTAGTCCATAGCCTAATTTTCTTCCCTGGTTAACCAAACTTCTAGCCACAAGCACAATTCATAAGTACTGGCAACACCGTCGACAACCACCAGACTAACGACAACAATAACCATCACCTGTGGTGCCTTTCCTTTTTGTCTAGTTGTTGTTGTTTTTTTTTCTTTTTAAGAACTCAATTATCTCTCTTTTATCCTTTTAAAGATAACTGCTAATAGTGCCTCCATGGTGACAATAGTCATATCTTAAACCACTAAGCTTGCCTCCATCCTCCAAAATAATGATTGGTGGTGGTGAAAACTAGTAGACAGAGAATGAGAAGAAGAAGAGAGAGGATTGAATCTTCAACTAAGTAGATCTTGTTTTTTTAATGTCAGTTTGCCTTACTGCCAGTCAAAAAACTGAAAAGAAGATAAAGGAGAGCTTCAGATCCACTAGCTCACTCTTCTTCAGCAATGACGACATGTGAGTCCATGCATCGACAATGATGGTAGTGCATGGTACATGCATTGCCACCGTTATAGCAGGTCTTTCAACGTGATTTCAGTAGATTTCGAACACACCAACCACTTTGAAAGGTCGATCCATAACCTCAAATAATTTTTTAACAAATAGTTAAAAAATTGTGAAATTTAGGACAAAATGCTCATTGTTTTGTGTATAATTTTTGGATTGATTGGACATTGTTAAGTTGGATTATTGTGTGTTTTGATTTGAGATGATTTGATACTCTTGTAGCAGATTGTGAGTCTATTCTCAAAGTTATGATTGATAATTGAACATTAAATCTTGATTGATGAATTATGCTTGGGTTATGTTGATTTGTTTGAATTTATATGAGATTTGAATGTAGTTCGTGAAATTAACAAGACTTGTGTTGAATTTTGGTGTTGTTTGATATTGAGTTGATGAATGATGAATAAATAGTTTGTTTTGAGTTGATATCTTGATTAAAATAGTCAACATTTTTAATAGCTATAATTTCTGTTTTTTTTGTTTTACTAAACAAACTTTAGTTTAATTTTTACTTATTTTTAAATTTTTGAAGGATTAAGTTACAATTAATTTTAGGCTTTTTATACAATTTTTATGTTTTTGTATTTAATATTTGAGATTGTAAACTTATATGTAAGACATTTTTATAGTATTAAACAAACCAGTTTTTCAAAAAAATTAATTTAGAAAAACCAAAAAAATCTTTCTTAAAAAATATAGATTTGTGTTTTAAATTGCATATGACCAATTTCTAATACAATCTTTATTTTAAAATAAAAATAAATTAATGGATTTTATAAATAATTTGTAAATATCTATAAGAACTTGGCCTAAATTTTAAATACACCAAAAAAACCAATTTTTTTAATTTTAAATATCAGAATTTATAAACTTACACGTAATGCGTATTTTCAATATTAAAAAAGGAAAATTAAGCCCATAATAAATAAAATAACCCCCTTATCTCTTTCTTTTTTGTTTACTTATAATATTTGGGAATTATGAACTTATACATAAAAATAATCCTAAGAGAAACAAAAATATAAAAAAAATAATAAAATAGATTTTGTATTTAGAATGACTAGGTTTGACCCATAAAACTATGGTTCACCTTACTGAGGTGGATTTGCTTTAATCAATAGATAGACCAACAATTAAAAAAAACACAATAAAGCCTTTGTAATAATTAGACAAATAAATAATATAACTTACTTTAGGTAGGGTATATTATGGGTGCTACTGTCTTTCTTATACTTAACTAGTTCCCTTATCCATACTCTATAGACTACTTAGGATTCATAGTGATCAAAATACTAGGTGATGACTCCAAACCTTTTAAGTATAAAAATAACAAGAATCCCTTGTTCTTTCCATACTTAAGAACCCAATTTAGTAGAACGATCACTACAATGCTACACACGTGTGATAAAATAACAATTCCACAAGGGATTTTTCCTGTGGATTAAGCTTTGTTGTATATCTGATTATTGTGTTTTATTTTGGTTGGTCTATATATTTGTTTTGAACATGTATTTTATACATATTGCTTATGCATTGAATTTTAGATATGAATTAATGCCTTTATGCATCACATGCTTTAATTTTTGAAAGCACATAAAAGCTTCCAAATTAGGTGGGGGGATAACGATTTACCCTATAACTATTGGTTTGGGACTAGGTTCGTGAAATACCTAACTCAGATCTAAGTGATTGCTAGGTAATAGTGGGCATAAATGCCTTAACCATTTCTTACAACACCCCTACATAGTCCTTACAAGGACCACCATTAGATAGATATGAGATTGTTTTGAGACCAGGTAGAAAACCTACCAATGTTTCACTTAATGACTAGAATTTGCCAATAGGTGTATGCTAAAATAATTAAATATAAAAGTTATAGATAAGCTTAGAAGGGCTAATCCATATCTAATATACATCCTCATAAGCATACATAAGCATTCATATACCAAAATGTCTTGAGTTCTAAATGTCATGTGTGCATATTTAGGATTGAAATATAAGTTCTCTTTTAAAGCAAACCTACAATACCTAATCTAAAAAGAAACTGAAAAAAAATGAGGAACGAGCTTGTTGGAAGGCTAAACATTAGAAAGAGGTGGAAAGCCTTAAAAAAGACATAGCAAGGCTCACCAGCTTACTTGAGCAAACATTAAGGGAAAGATATGTAGAAGCTTTAGCTATTCAATCAGCATTAGCAACTCATCCAACAACCACGACCCCTTTCAACAATAGAATCCGGGCCCTAGTGGAACATCTTTGGAATCCTAGTTCATGGGCTAGTATCCATATATCTAACCTGCTTGTCTTATAAGCCTACCCCTACAATAGACTTCACTAGAAAAGAAGCTCTAAAAGAAAAAACCCGTGGAAGAAGAGTCTTATGAAAAATGGGTAGCTTTAGAAGAAAGGGTAGGATGATAAAAATGGTCTAATCTATATGACCTAGTAAAAGCAGCAGAGATGTACCTAGTCCCCAACATCAAAGTATCGAAGGAATTCCAAATGCTCGAGTTTGTAAAGTATATAAGAATTCAATACTTGTTGATCCATTTCAAATCATATTATAATAAGATGGAAAGAGTTGTCCACGATGAGAAACTGCTCATCTATTTTTTCCAAGACAACCTTAGCATCTCTGTCTTACCTTGGTATATAAGGCTTGACAATACCAAGATTAAATGTGGAAAGACCTAAAGGATTTATTTGTGAAACAATACAAGTTTAACATGGATGTTGCCTTTAATAGATCAAGTCTATTAGTGATGGAGAAAGTAAATAAGGAATTAGTCCAAGAATATGCTCAACGATGGAGAAAAAAAGTTATTTAAGCTAGCCGACCCCTACTTGAAAAGGAAATGATCAAATATATTTTCTAATACTTTCAAAAACCTTTATTTTGATCATCTGATGGGTGCCCCAACCCAGCACTTCATTGACATAGTGATAATGGTTGAGAGAATTGAATAAGCTATAAGAGTAGGTAAAATTACTGATCCAGCTAAAAAAGGGTTCATTGAAGACAATAAAGTCCACTAGCAAGGATCTACTTAAAATCAGCTAAAGAAATAATGGAATAACACATAGAAGTCAAGGTAGTAAAACAACACTCCTTGTGTCTAGTTCCTAACATCTACATTTGTTTAGTTCCCTCAAAACCGACTAACTCTTGGTCAAAGTAGTAAAACATTATATGGACATCCACAATATACCTTGCCCTTTCTCCCTTTACCTTTGAAAGAGGTGTTGGAGAAATTGGTCAGTATTGGACATATCACTTTAGTTCCCTAGAAATTGTTATAACCACTATACTCAAAGTGGTATGAGCATGACCAAACATTCAAGTATCATAATAGAGCAACATGACGTAATAAAAAAAAATTCCATTTTTTTAAAGACAAGCTTCTTTAGCTTATTAAGGTTGGGTGTATAATATTTGAGAGCCAAAACACCTCCAAAAGCAATACGAAGGGTTAAATAAGTTGATTGTGAAAGCTTCAGGTGTTGAAGGGAGAAGAGAAGTTAGATGTTGTAGTCAACATACCTTGTCATTTAAACTTGGTGAACAAAGTCTTTAAGACCATGCTTTGTTTTGAGATGTTTTGCATGTATTTCAAAACTCAACCATACATTTTAATGGAATGTACCTTTTTATAGTCTATTTTTTCCTTAAAATCAAGAAATGATTTGTTATGAAAGGCATTTAACATTATATTATTGTCCATGATTAGATAAATATAATGCTAAAAATGACTGAACCCTAAGGTGTGCTATGTAATATAATCCTTACTCTTTTGAAACTTATAAAATTAACTCTTATAATTGATCCCATGACTCTACTCAAAACATAACCAAAACAAACCAAAAAGGATGCCCCAACATAGCTATTGTAACCCAATTTTGGCCCATTGGCTTTTTAATTTAATTTTATAGGGTTTAAAATGTAAAATTAAAAGATCAAAGATTTATTTTGATGAAAAGTGTGATTTGTCAACTTGCGTGAAAACTAGGAACTATAATATGCTTTTATCATTCTACCCTCATCTTCAAGATAATCCCTATTTTTAAGATAGTCATTGTCTTCAAGATAATGATAGCTATCCATTTTCAAATTTGATTCTTAATCAAATTCAAACTTCAAAGAAGAGAATGAGTTTGATTAAAACTTTGTTTCTCACATGCGAAGGGACTTTAGCACTATAAATACAGATCTTAGTGTATGCATAAAAAGAAGACATTAAAAAAAAAATAGGAGACAAAAAAAAGAATTTACAATAAAAAACATAAGAATAGAGGGGGGACCCTAGACTAGCCACCGTAGCTTGCCTCATCAGTTTTCTTTCCTGGTCTCAGTCTCTTCCCCATCAGATCGATTTTTCATTCTCCAATCTCAACCCCAAGGATTGTAATTCCTTATAAAAAAAATATAAAAAAAATTCTTTCTCCTTCCCACTCACAAACCTTCAACCTCTCTTCCCCTTTCTTCATAGCTCCCTTTCTATCACAGTGCCATCAATAGCTCCAGCAACCGGGAGCAAACACAAGCCAGCAGCAACAAAGGGAACCTTTCTGCCTTTTCCTCTTCTCCTAAAGCAGCGCCTACTAGCATCCACTGCGGTGCCCTGCATGTCCAGCAACAACCTTTCTTTCGGTTCAGCAGTAGGAGCAACACCAGCATCGCAGTGCAACAACAACAAATAGCACAACAAACTGGGTCTTCAACCACGAGTAGTGCCTGACCGTCTCCCTCAACTTCACCTCCAGTCACATCAACACCAGGTGAGTTCTCCTTCTTTCCCTGTTTTGCTAAAATTAATTAGCATGTTACTGTTGCTTGTATGCATGAATTGTTCACGTATGTATGCAACAGTGGCCATAACAGGTCATTGGTTTAGACTAGTGACCTTTTTTTTTTTTTTTTTTTAAGTTTTGAGACTGGGCTACATAAATAAAAAGAAAAAAAATAATTTTTATTTCTTTTAATATAGAATTTTGTGAATTTATTTATTAGCGCTAGAGTCAGGAATACAGTACTTTTTAGGTTGCTCTATATTTACCAACGCTAGAGTTGAAAATACTCACTGAGGCCAGAGTCAGGAATATTATAAGAAGACATAGGAACATAACAAAAATAAATCTTTAGCAGTTTAAGACAAAACTAGCAATGCAGCCTACCTCAGGTAACCAGTCCCGTACGAAAGAATCTTTGTTGACCAATTAGGATTCCTAGTGACTATAATACTAGGATGATCATCATGATGCCTCACATATGCGAGAATATGAATTAGACTCAACAGTCCAATTCTTAGAAGATGCATAACAATAATCAGTACTAAAAAAAGATCTTTTCAAATTGCTAAAACACCAACTTTATTGCATTCCCTAATACCTGTAGAACAATAACAGATACAAATAAAATTTTCCTAATGGTCCCTTAGAACATCCCCAATTCTTAAAGGTTGAGGCTTTCCATTTACAAATGCATTTGCATTTCATTTAAACATACCTCAAAGAGGTAGAATCTATAATGATTTACTATGCATTTTTGCCTTGTTTGTCCATATAAGAATGCCATTTGATAATCTTAGCAAGTCCATCATAATATAACAGAAACTCCCATCATAACATTCTTTCCATGTTGCAACTTTATTGAAAAGCAAGTAATATTTATAATTCTAATATGTTTCCACCTTATTGAAGATTAAATTATTTCAAGCATTCTAAATGGACCAAACTATTCCAAAAAAGAACAAAGACCACACATTTCTTTGCATATATCCCAAGATCATTCCACACCACTGTAAGTAAAAATCATCCAATGGCTTTGGTAAGATCCATTGCTGGCCTAACAAAGCCACCACTCGTGACCATAACTACGTGCAATCTCACAATAAAGGAAGAGATGTTTTGTATTCTTAATTTATTTTTTACAGAAAAGGCAACTTAAATCATTAACTTATAACATATCTCATCGATAAAGAAAATCTATTGTAAGTAGTTTATTCATAATTGCAAGCCAAAGATTAAACTCAAACTTAAAAGAAGTAGAGGAGGACCATAAATTGGACTGAAATGACTTATCTCTTGGAAGAAGAATTATCTCAATAAAGGTTGAGCAACATTTCGTATAAAAAAAATACCTATCAGTCCTGATCTCATAATCTTACTATCTACAATATTTTTACTTAAAAAAACCATAGATAATAGTTGCAAAAGTTCCATTTCCTTTTTTTTTTTACCCAATCCCATAGTCTTTTTCTTTATGATAATGACCAATCCTAGGAAAAGTCATTTCATGTTCCCATCTTAGAGATTAAAGCATTTGTATTTGCACACTCTATATAAAGACCAGGAAACCTGTATTTGAAAGCATAATCTCTTAACCATTTTGAAGTTCAAAAAGATGTTTGAGCTCCATTTCCAACAACCATTGAAATAACATTTTGTAATCCAATAAAATAGTCACCTACACTATTAAAAGTAGCAAAAATACCATTCCAAACAGGTGAAAGAACCCTTGTAAATCTTGAAACCACTCCGATATTGTCAAGTTGATATTTATATCCAAAAAATCCTCTATGCTATTGAAACATCATTATTGTATCGTCATAACCATTTAAACAACGCTATTCTTCTTTTTTTTTTTTTTTTTTACAATAATAGACCCAACTCCTTATCCACATTTAGCTTTCGGCCTAGATAGGCAATTCTAAGACACCTTATAGATATATTTTTTATTCATATCTCCACCCTATAAGAATTATATTATACGAAAACAATCTTCTTAATTAAACCTGATGAATTTTAAATAAAGACATATAGTAAATAGGAAGATTGAAAACAATGATTTTAAGAAACAAAGTCTTCCACCTTGTCGTACCCTCTCAAGAGCTCGATGTCGAGGCGACTCTTTGTGGTAGCAGGAAATGATGTTGGGGTCTTTGTTCGGTAAAAAAGGGAGTTGCCACCTAGTATTATGGTCACTAGAAAACCTAATTGGTCTTTCAGAGATTCTAAGGCAAGAGACTGGTTGCGTAAAGGGAAGTTTTTAGCACCCCTAGGACTAAGGGTGTTCACGGTTCAGTTCGGTTCGGTTTAGACTAAAAAAACCAACCGAATCGAATTACAGTATTGTTGCAAACAATGAACCGAACCGGACCGGAAACCGGTTCAAACCGAACCGGTTTGGTTCGGTTAAATCCGGTTTTTTAAGAAAAAAACTGGGAAACCTAATCCCATGGATTTTTTTGGTTTTTGTTTTAAAATTGGCTTACGGTTTGGGAAGATTTAGCATGGTTACGGTTTCAATTAAATTAAGCTTCAAAATTTAAAGCAAGTTCAGCTTTTAAAATAAATGTTAAGCTAATTCACATGGCTAAGTTTTAATATAAATTTACTAACTTTCAATATAAATGAAAATCTAGACATGAATTAGGACAATAATTAAAATCCTACAGAGATGCAAACTTTTAATATACTTCTTAAAGTGCTAAATCAATGCAATATGCAAGATGCATGATCAAATTTTAAAACCTCAAATTAAAAGTCTGTTCGCACTAGAAAGATACAAGCGAATACATTAGCAACCAACAATAAATTATCATAAACATCCGGCATAATTTGAACTTTGAAGAAAAAATTCCACCAGCACCAACATCCAGAAATTCCAGCAACACCAGCACCAACATCCAAAAATTCTAGAAATTCTAGCAACACCAGCATCCAAAACTTCCAGCAACACCAACACCAACATCCAGAAATTCCAGCAACTCCAGCAACACCAAAAATTCCAGAAATTCCAGCAACACCAGCATCCAAAAATTCCAGCAAGGATAATGCTATAAAAAAACACTAGCAAATTAGCAACATATTATAGTTCAACTATTGAAAGAATTAAGTATGCGAAATTTAAAGGGAAATTAACGAGGTAAAGCAAATTAATTACCCAAAACAATTGTATTCCAAGATTGCACCAAGCCACCAATACTACTTACAAACAATCAGTTGAGATTTTTAAACTTTCACCAAATTCTACAAAAACATATATTAAAATGTTAGATTAAACATATGCAAATAAACAATATTATAAAATAACTAAAATTTAAATTTGTAAGAGAAATTACTTGACTTAATCATCTCAGAATTTTCAATATAATCCATGAATGTTCTAATGTTGATTGGAATTGGTGCTAAACTCAACCAATTCTGACAACAAACAAGTGCTTGCATTGTCGATGGAGATAAAGAGCTTCGAAATGGATCTAATATATGACCGCCAGTACTGAATGCTGCTTCAGAAACAACTGTAGATACCGGGATGGCTAGCACGTGTTGTGCCACCTTAGAAAGAATCTTGTATTTTGTAGCATTACACCTCCACCAACCCAAAATATCTAATTTAAAATCATTCGGATCCTCACAATCATCACCCAAATACCTCTCAACCTCATTTTTTTTTGGACACTACCCTATTTCTCTAAATGTTTTTTGAATTGAGAAGCCAAGTCATCCAACATATCATCATTTACCACCATTAAATCAACATTAACATTTTCATTTATACTTGTTCCAACACTATGAACAACCTCAACATTCTCATCAACATTCATGTAATGCTCAAACAACCTTAGCAAAGTATCTTTAACCTTAATTGTAAAATTTTCAGCCTCTTCAACATCATACAATCTTCCAAAACAAAATCTCATATATTTCAATTTGAAACGTGGATCTAACACAACAGCCACATACAACAAAAATTTTTGTACATCTTGATCCCCCTAATATTTTTTTATACTTTGCCATCATATTCTTCGCCATTTTACATACATAAACATCTTCACTTCTACAAAGTTGAGATATGCTTGTGTGCATAGAAATCAATTCATGAAAGAAAGAATTAGATGTCACATACAACAAGCCAGAAAATTTCAATGTAACCGTGTAAAATAATTTCAAGAACTTCACAAAAGATCTAGCCTTTTCCCAATCTTCTAAAGCAGGAGGACCTAAGTTTTTTTTTTCCCCTTGTGAATCAACCTCAAAGTAACTCAAATACCTAGGATCGGTTTCTTCTAACCTCATAAAAACCACATCAAATTTAACAGCCGCATCTAGCATTATATATGTAGAGTTCCATCTAGCTGCAACATCCAAGCAAACAGATTTTTTACTCCTAATTTTCAACCTTTCCGCACATTGATTAAAAACAAGTTGTCTAGAAGGAGAAGATCTAACAAACCTTACTACATTCCTAATTTTAACCACTGAATCATCAATATCTTTCAACCCCGCACATACAATAAGATTAACAATATGTGCACAACATCTAACATGCATGAAGTCATTTGACAATATATTAGTTGCCCACCCAATTGTTACTCTTTTCAGATATTTTATTGTCAAATTATTTGAACTTGCATTGTCTACAGTAACTGTTAAAATCTTATCAATTCCCCATTCCAATAAACAAATCTCAATCGCTTGGACAATGGTTTCACCTTTATGATTAGAAACTTGACAAAAGTTTAGAATTCTTTTATTCAAGTTCCAACCTTCATCAATCCAATGAGCAGTCAAACACATATAATTAATATTTTGGATTGATGTCCAAGTATCAGTTGTTAAACATAAACGTTGATCCTTAAGAGCTTTCTTTAATTTCTCCTTCTCAACTAAATAAATTTTCAAACAATCTCTCCAAATCATCAAACGAGAAGGAACATCAAATCTAGGCTGTATTACTTTACAGAATAATTTAAATCCTTGGTTTTCTATAAAGTTAAAAGGTAGCTCATCAAGTATAATTATTTTTCCAAGGGCTTTCCTACACTTTTCATAATTATAACCCACTGCCTTAATAGTCACCAAATTTTCCTCTCCATTATCACCCCCCTCTATTTTAGGCTTAGGTTCTAAAATTAGAGTTTTTTGTTTTCGATCAATGACAAAAGGAAATTTTTTGCATACACCTAGATGTTTCCACATGTTACTAGTCCCATTAAGTATAGTATGACATGCATAGTCTTTTCCACAATACTTACATGCAGCCCTAGGAGTTTTAGCATTACCATCTAGTTTTTTAAAGTGATCCCAAATTTAGGATGTTTTTCTTTTATTACATCTAGAAGGTGGATTACCTTCTTCAGTGTTGCTGTTTGTGCTGGAGGTAGTAATTGGAAGTGGAATAGGCAAAGAATTTGATTCTGAACTTGAAGGATTTGACTCATTCGATTTAGGATTTTTCCTATTATCCATCTGAAATTAAGAAAACAACAATTTAAAAAACCTGCATACTGTAAATTACACATGCAATGAACCTGAAAGTCTGTAATGGACCAATTTCAATTGCAAAAAGTCTGTAAGGGACCAATTTCTGTTCTAAAATTGAAGGAAAGAGCAAGCAAAACCCTGAAAGTCCGTGGCATTTACACATGCTGATCCAACACATTTACTGTGCATGTCACATAGATCACAACATCACATTTATGATTTTATCAAAGAAAAGCTACCTAGCAGAAAGATGTAAAATATTCATTGCCATCAATTTCAGTGCTCTTGCATTTGTTGTGACCTCCACACATGATTCCAAATAAACCAGTTACTTCGAAAATAAAGTCATCAGATCAAACAACTATCACACTAAGAAAGATCCAAAAATGCCCACATCACTGACCCATCCATCCCTTTTCTTGAAGGGAAAAAAAACACAAGCAAACCACCCTATTTTGCTCTCTTCTGGAATCTGACAACTCCAGATTTGGAGCAGAGCAGTTCCAGGGCCTTTAATGCACTAAAATTATTGCTTAATAATGTTTACAGTTTACACAACTGGTAAATCCCAGTTATGAGCAAGGATTATTACTGTAAAAGAAAGAATACACCATTGATGCTAAAATACTAAACATACATCAACCAAGAACAAATAACACTACCTTGAATCACCAAAATATAATTAAAATTTAAATAATTCTTAATTTCAATAAAACAAAATGAAGTCATGAACATACTGCCAGCAACCTAGAATTAATACAACAGAAAATGGATTGATATCAACACAAATCAACAGAGATCAGAGATCAACACCAATCAACAGAAATCAACACAACAAAGCAATCAATAACTTGATATCAACACAAATCAACATAAAGGAGAGAGAGCCAGGGAAAGGGGGTGAACCTAAAGAAAGATGCAAAAACCCTAGCTGCAAGCCTGCAAGAGGATAGAAAAAGAAGCAGAGGTCAGAGATCTCTAATGGAACAAATGTTACAAGAAAAACTTACAAGCTATGAAGGCCAGAATTAACACATGGATAAACAGTAAACTTTACCTCTTTGACTCTTTCTGTTGCAGGTGAAGAGAGACGCCAAGGGTTGGGTTTTGTTCGGGTTTTTTTTCGACTGCAAGTATATTAGATGGATGCGGAGATCTGGGTAATTTGCTTATTGATCAGCGAGAGAAGAGACGTATGCGGGGGCAAGAGGCAGAGAAGATGAAAATTGAAGGGGAAACTGGAAAGGAAGAAGGGTCTGGTGTGGGGGGCGGCGGCTGCAGAAGTAAATTTAGGTTTAGCCTTTAGGTTTACACTTTACTAGTTTACTGTACCATTTGCATTTAGTATTTATACTAGGTCGTTCCTGGCTTTATTTTTAAATTTTATGGGTAGCTGGTTCGGTTCATCGGTTTTAGTGGTGAAACCGAAACCGAACCGAACTAGAAAGATTTTTGGTTTTAGTAATCGGTTTTTCATCTCGGTTCGGTTTTCTCGGTTAATTTTTCATCTGTTTTCTCGGTTTTTTTGGTTATTCAGTTTTTTTGAACACCCCTACCTAGGACGCCTTACCTAAGATAAGCTGTTTGGTGTTTGGTTTGCTTATAATTGCTATGGTGTTGATGTTCTCTAATTCCATCAGTTTCGTAGGATAAGTCTGCTATGAGGTACGAACTTGGCTTCAAAGTTTAAGGGAAAGAACCCTTGGCCAATATGGACCATACCTTTAGATATGTCTATAGAGTGCCAAAGAGAAACGATACAGATCTCCTGAAGTCTATGCTTGATTTGGAATAAATTTAGAATTTATGAATTAAAAGATATCTAAGATAGAAATCTAAGGACATTTAATGTGCTTAAGAGCTCATTTTTCCCTTAGTATTTCGAGTGTTCGTGACTCGTAAATCGCAAGGAAAAGAAAAGAAAAAAACTAAGTTAGAAATCCAAGGAAATTCAAAGAGCTTTAAAAGCCCATTTTTGCCTTAGTATTTCATATTTTCGTGACTCATAAATTGTGGAATCAAAATTTGAAATGTCTCTAATTATAATTGAGGCTTCTTTCCAAGGATGTGCAAATAAATGGTTCTAAATAAAATTTTAGGCATAAATCCGCCCTTATGTTAAAACTAAACAAGTTGTATTCCTATTAACAATATTTTGGACATTTACTTTTCATGGGTATATTTGCCCTTATATTATTGAAGGATAATGACTTGTTATTCTTAAAAAAATATTTTTGATATTTACCACTTGAAGTTTTTTTATCCAAATATTAACAATGAACAATGACGAATTATTCCCAATAATATTTTGAATATTAACCCCTTTGGGGTTTCTTTATCCAAACATTTGTAGTGAATAATAAAAAAATATTTCTAATAATATTTTGGATATGAACCCCTTTTGGACTTATTTATCCCAACATTAATAATGAATAATAACAAATTATTTCTAATAATATTTCGGATATTTATCCCTTTTGGATTTTTTTATCCAAACATTAATAGTGAATAATAATAAATTATTTCTAATAATATTTTGGATATTTATCCCCTTTGGGATTTCTTTATCCAAACATTAATAATGAATAAAGACGAATTCTCAAAAATAAGATTTTTATATTTTTTGAAATATTGGCTAACACTCTTTGGAATTTACAAACACGTTGTAAAATCCAAGATGCAAGAAAATATTTTCTTTTTATGTTTAAGAAATCCATGCTAAAACACATTTTTTGAAACCTCGAATATTTTTTTTTTAAATAATAATTTAAAATATGTTAAGGTATTGGTCGTATGCAACACACAAGGAAAATTTTATGTTTTGTCGAAACACAAACAATCACAATTAAATCAAGTATCACAACTAAAGAAACAAGCCGTACACATCTATATTTCAAAATTCATTGGAATCTTGAAACAATTCAAATCAAGCAAAGCCTGATATAGCAACTTAAAATTGAATCCTGAATATAAGTCTGTCCGTTAGTCTTAAAAGAAAACACCCATCCGCATGCATAAAAAAAAATTTGAACTCAAAGCCTTTCACATAAATAGAAACAGCAACTGGGTTTAGTGCCTATCATCTTTTTCTAATCTCTGACGCTGCCCTGCTGGTTTCATGCAAGAGGCAAGAAACCAGGGAAGCATGCCTCTATACCTTGTATATTCAAAACTGAAGTAGATAATCAAAAGCAACTGGCCCACTGAATCACCTTCAAAGAAAGATAGGAAAAAAAATGACCAACCAAAACTGCCTAAAAGACCTCTAATACAGAGGAACCCCTCTTGCATTTTTCTTTATGGGTAAGCTTAATCTATGTGGAAGGCATTTCTAATACACCTCCCAGTCAAAAAGGCACTGAGCCGAGGAGGGGAAGGATGGTAAAGGCCCTTGAAACTCACGGTCCCTTGCTGTAAAAGAACCAGAGAAGAAGTATGCAGCTTTAATATAAGCAAAAGGAAACCAACTCAGAGCCATGGATGGAACAATAGGTAAACATACCACCTTTTGTCCCAACATAAAAACAAACGTCTAGAGCACAGGAAACAAACAGTTCTGGAGCATGACAAAACACATATGCACCGGTTTGAATATAGCAAAAAAAAAAAAACAGAGGCTGAAACCTATACCTGCAGATCTTGCTTGCAAAAATGGACAACAAAACGGTGGGCATGCAGTCCCTCACAACAAAAAAGCAACAAAAACACAGCTCTAACAGTAATAGAAATCTAGACTCAAAGTTCTGGATATAACAATGAGAAAGCATATAACTTTGTTGCTGATGGAAAATGACGTCCCTAAATAGAAGTAGAAACAGATTTTTAAAGGAAATAAAATAACAAACTAGTAGCTTTACATATGTTAAAGCAAAGGCAAGTCCAAACTCAATACCTGCAGATCCTGCAGAAGATGAATATGTAGCTGATGGCAAAGCTTCCATCTTTTTGCCTCTAATGACCCGAAGCAAGCCTTCCTCTTTTTTTGCCGTTGGGAGCTTTTCAAAGACCTCTTAGAGTCTTTGTCAACCCCGGTTCGACAAAGTAGGATATACTCAAGGTAATCTCCTCTCGTTCTCAATGATTTTTGGTTTTTCTAACCTCAGCTAGTGTAGTTCTATGTTTCTTTTACTCTCCCCCGCCTCTTTTTTTCTCTCTCTCTGTCTTTGAACTCTCTCTGTCTCCCTTCACCCTTCTCCCTTTTTCTCTTTTCTCTTTTTTTTTCATCCTTCTCTCTAGCTTGCTTATATAGCCAAGAAAACTTGGAGATCAGCCCCACCCCTTCTTATCCTAGTCGTGTGTCTTAGGGGTAAAGTCCCAGTCCTTAAATGGTCCCTTTGTCTTCTTTCAACAGAACGTACACGACCATTCCCTTGCCAAAATTGTTTTACTTGCAGCTGCAGACCTGGCATACAATAGGTGGCGCTCGTACAAACCAAGCTAGCCTGAGGATGCAAGGATGAGGGGATAAAATAACCAGCAGGAGCAGCTACAGAGGAGGGAAAGAGTTGCAGAGGGGGAGGTACTGTTCTGAAACAAATAAACAGTACCATAATGGGGCTGTTTTAAAATGGCGTTGCCTTTTTTCTCAGCAGAAGAAAGTAAAAATAATGACGGTTTCGTTTGTTTTTTTTGAAAAAATAATACAGCAGTAGGCACGTAATTCATGATGGCAGATTTGCTAATCCTATCCTCTTTTCTATTTCTTTAAAACTCAGCCTCTTCCAATTTATATAAGCAATTAACTCTCTTATTTCAGTCTTTTTTCAATTTAGTCCTGCAAACTTGGGGGGCAAAATCCTTCCTGCGGCATAACAGTTTTGCGGCAGAATTTTTGCAGCAAAATTTTCACTTCCTCATTAGATATTCAAATGTGAATATCTTGAGCTTCTGATATCAAAATAAAACGAGTAAAAAATCCAAATTCATCTAAACATGTAGGACTACAACTATCATGAAGGATTCAAGGTGAGATAAAATCGTTTTACAGAACAGAATCGGGTCGCAATCTAGTTGGTAAAAAAAATGATTTCCTGATCTGATTCAAAAACCGACGAATGCCGAGCATCTTGATATGACTAGGAGTATAACCTAAGCATAACAACCAGAAAAATCATGATGGAAGCAGAGTTTTTAGTGCAACTCGGGTCAGAATCCTGCTCGCGGTAAAATTCTCTACTTTCACGTCAAATATTCAACCAAGAATATCTTGAGCTCTTGTCATCAAAATCAAGCGATTCGAAAACCCAAATTCATCTATGCGTTCAGGAATACAACTTTCATGAAGGATTAAGAATGAGAAAAATTCATTTTGAAGTACAGAAATTGGCTGCAACCTGGTTGGTTAAAAAGGATCCCCTGATCTAAATCAGATAACTGACAATGCCAAGCATCCTACTTTGACTAAGAGTCTGCCATAAAAATAGCAAGCCCTAGGACCCAATAAAAGTGTAGGTCAATTTTTTAATATGTCATGAGTGACAAAATATAGCCAGGATGGTCGGATATTGCATGGAACTAAATCAGAATCAAAGCCTAAGTTGGAACAAAAAATTATGACAACGGCAAAGACAATTTTTAGTACAGCTTCTGAGGGATTTATCCAACCTTAGAAACCAGATAACAAAGGAAAAATTTATCATTTTAAAGACTCCTAATTAGCCTAAGAATCCTGACAATTTTGATAGCAAAGGGGAAGGATAAGGAGAGCAGATGCCAGCTGAAACATGGTTCGAAAAACATTTCCTTCTCCTTTGTTTTTGTCAATCTCTCAGCAACATTGAACTAAACTCCTGCCTTCAATTTAAAGGGGATATACACCATCTCCATTAGCATGTATGGCTCAAAAAAATGAGTAACAACACACCTATCGAAAGAGAGTCTTGCCTTTCCAAATCTTGAGACAAGATTTGATCTTTTCTATAATTGGATTCCAAGTGGAGCATAGTCTCAAATTTGCTCCTAGAAGATGGCATAGGTAATTCACATGTAAACAATTTAATTTACATCTTAAATAGTCATCCATTTCTTTAGTAAATTCCAAATTAACATTAATACCAATTAAAATATTCTTATAAAAATTAACTTTCAAACCAGAGTACTCTCTCAAAATATAAGAAACTTGAACTTGAGGCCTTCTAGATAGGAAATATTAGCTCTAATACTTCTAATCGAGAAGATCTCAAGTTCAAGTTTCTTATATCAAGCTTTTGATATTTTTAATTGTTTTGTTTACAACATTATTTATTTAACCTTCTCGTACTCAACTTTCACTTTGATTAATCTTTTTGACCAAGAAAAATTCAAAATTTAAAAGTTTGGGTGCTGTTATAAAAAAAATTGAGAATAAAATAAAAAATGATATACTATAAAGATAATGTATAATTTTTGAGGATGCAAAACACTTATTGTTTAAGAAATAAGTCTTGATTTTAAGGATATGATTAAAGAAATTTCAAAATCTTAAGACTGAACCATAAAATTCTCAAAGTTTGGAGGAGCCATGACATGTTGACATCCTTAACCTTATACTATAAAGGCTATTTGATCTTTTATAATTTGTTAATCAAATTATTCCCTATTCGATTACAATATATAGCTCAAAGGGTACTTGAAGGTTGCACGATGAGGTTTTAAAATAAAATATAAAACATCAAGTATGTTTTATAGAATTCCACTTAGTGTGGCCACTAACCGCCATCTTTCACAGGCAGTGATCACAATTTTATTTAATCTGGAAGGTTTGCTTATCCCGAATTAAAAAAAGAGAGACCGACAACCTAATTTGATGATGCTTAAACAAAGTTCAGAAAGTTTAAGATCCAAATAATCAATTAGCATGATCATTAGCCGCCAGAAAGAACAAATTAAGATTCTCTTGAAGTTATACCGAAAGAAAGAAAAGGTCATAAACGGAGAGGTCTCCCTGTATTTGGGAGGGATGCATGTTTATATGCATGGAGCAGAAAAACATAGAATTATTTTCTCTTATGATGGGAATTCTATCATTTGTATTTTAGAAAAAGATTTTATTGTTCTTTCTTTTTATTTTTTTGAAGTGCTATATCAGTAAACTTCAACGTTATTATTCGATTATCTCTAAGGCTTTTTACCTTTGGTTAGCAGGTGACATGTTTTAATTCATGTCTAAAAAATTGGGGCATTTTTTATTTTTGAAATGTGGATTGCTTCATAATCCCTCGGAATATATCTGCAAACTGCAAAATAATTTTATTACTTAAATATCGACGAACGAAATTGTAGTAGGGTTCAGTTCTGCCTCTCGAGTTCTCCATGATCCTAATATTTTCTTCCTGTGCAAGCGAATATCATAATAAAAATCTTGAGGGGTTTGTTTGACTGCAATAATTTTGTTTAACTGTATACTCCAACAATGCATGCAAGTTATTTCAATATGATCCTCATATTTATTTATTTTTTGATAAGCAAAAGAACAGAATAAACAGCAAAGTACATAATCCACAAGGCGAAAAATCCCCAGCTCAAGACAGCAGAGGAGATTTGCGAGTTATTTCTCTAACCAAAATGGTGCAAGGAAGGATTTAGGTAGTGTGCTAATTCTCTTTTCTAGAATGAGGTAGCTAGGTCTATCTTTCTTATAAGATAGAAAAGAAATATATCTTAATTCATAAAACACACACACACACTCACGTAGCTAGTGAGTTTAAAATTCACAAATAAGAAAGCGAGTTCAACTGATAAAATCACTTGATGTATATACCATCTCAACTAATCATTTCTTGCATGCAATTGCTAACAAAGGGACTAAGAGAGGGCAAGACACTCTCCATTATAGATGTAGCCCAGAGTTCAAAGGGCATTTCAATGATTAGAAGAAGAAGACAGAGGAATGGAGAAGAAAACATATTATGTAGAGAGTTACCAATGATCAATTAATAATACAACCTTTTTATTAAAAAGTGGAAATACATATATACAACCCGCGATTAAAATCTCAAGGAACACAAACCCAGAACCATAAAAGTGACATAACAGCTAATCATTGCCTTGATTAGTTGTGGATGGAATGGCCAACACCTGGGCTATGACCAGGGTTTGTTGGTCGAAAAGCCTCCACAGATCCATCACTAGTTTTGACAGTATGGTGCAAGTGATTACATGGGCTTGCACCATTTAATATAGTGTTTCTTTCGATGCTCTTCTCTCCAGGATTGCAGCGTTTGGCATGCTTCAAAGCTTTTTTCAGTTCTAAACTCCTTCCTTCAACACAAAGGATATTGTAAGACAACAGCATTAGTAAGAAAAACAAGCAAGTGCAAGCTGCATTGGCCATGCTCAGATGGGATGAAATTATCAGAAATTATTAGAAACTAAGATAGAAAGAGGTCAGAGAAGATGAAGATACTCATAACCCTTCACTTCCATCGGTATTTAAAGACTTACAAAGCTGCTGCATGTGAGGCCCTAGACAATCTAAAAGCGAATAAATAAATAAAGATAAAAATAAAAAAATTCCTAACATCAAGGAAGATTCCTTAAGGTCTACTAACCTAAATTTAAAGGTTACTAGAGAAGAAAAGGGAACTGAACCGCTGTAAGTTGTCTGTAACCACTATTTTTTCCAAGTCTTTCCTTTTCCCATGTTCAACCCCTAGGGCAGGAGCAGTGACAGCTTTGCTTTCATGTGACCTGGCTGTACATTATACAAATATGCATGTTACACGCAAATACTGCCTCTTTATGTAACCTTAACTGTACAATGAACTCAAGGGCCATTTTCATTCTCCCTCCTCCCTAACTACATCTTTCTATTTCAACAAAATAATCTCCCTAATATGAAGATAAAAATGTTCTAAAGATCAATAAGTTCACATTTTAAGGTCCATTTGTTATTATATGTTCCACACTACCTTCTTTATATATTAAAAAATTAGGTTGTTTCGTTTTTTGTTTGCTCGAAAATATTTCATGATATTTTTTTGAATATCTTGCTTCTTCATTCATAAAATAATTTATCATATTGAAGTATAATTTTTAAATGTACTGTTAGGATATTATAAGCATATGAAACGAAGAATGAAGACAGTCGATCAAGCTTGTCACTGCAAAGCTATTAAGGTGCACGGGGTCTTACCGTCTTGCCATTGATAATAATTTATCATTGTAGTATAATTTTTAAATGTATTAGGCTAGTATAGGAGTATATAATGAAGTATGAAGAATTTTTTTGGAAAAAAATACTCGAAAAAAACTAATTTATCTTACAAACGTTAAATAGAATTTGGTCATTTCATTTTTGAAAATCTATCTTCTGTACTTTCCCTTGAGATGTTTTTTACATCATCACTACTGTTTTTGTTGTTATAATTTTAATAAGCAAGTAGACCATTATACCAATTTTAAACTAATTAAATTGGAGGAAAGAACGAAAAGATGCTACAGAAGAGCATCAACATAGGATTCCATTGGAGTAGTTTTGGTATTGCTTCCATATATGCTTTGTTTAAAGTAATCACACACACACACACACACACACACACGCACACACATATAAGTTAATTATTTTAAGCAAAGGGGATTTATATGAATACACACAAATAGCACAATCATATTATGTTGATTAAATTGAAATTCAAATATTTGGAATGGAGTAGCACCACTGAAAATGTACAAGTTTTTTTTTTCCTTTTATGATTAGCAGTTGTAGAATCTATAATATATTTACTGCAGTATCATACATAGGTTATGTTCTTATATTTATAGTAGGAGATGGATATATACAAACGGGTAAGAGATAAGCTAGGAGGGCTGAGATACACTTGAAGTGATTTTAGCTTGATCCTTATCTCCTTCTGCAGTAGTGGATGAGCTGAGTGTAACTGTATTGTTGGTGGGTTTGACTAGGTCTCTAATACGTCCCTTCAAGTACAACGGTATGGGAAGAACGTTGAGCTTGGACCGCAGAACACCAAAACGTGTGGAAGAGAGTGGCTTGGTGAAGATGTCGGCGAGTTGGTCTTTGCTGGAAATGAAGTTGATGGAGAGAAGTTTCTTGGCTACCATATCACGTACAAAGTGGAAATCAATTTCCACATGTTTTGTTCTTGCATGAAATATTGGATTTGCACATAGATAGGTGGCGCCGATGTTGTCACACCATAGAACTGGAGGTTGAGACATACGAATGCCAATTTCGGAGCATAATGACATGAGCCAAGATAATTCAGCAGTAGTGTTTGCTAGTGATTTGTATTCTGCTTCCGTGCTTGATCTGGTAACTGTTTGCTGTTTGCGACAGCTCCATGATATTAAGTTCTTGCCAAGAAATATGCAATAACCCCTAGTGGATCATCGATCATCGCGGCTGCCTGCCTAGTCTGCGTCAGAGAATGCCTGGAGATTAGTGGATGTGGAAGCGTAAAAGTGAAGTCCATGTTGGATGGTTTGCTTGAGGTATCGAAGTAGATGTTTGACAGACTGCCAATGAAGATCAGTTGGTTTGTGCATAAACTGAGATAGTTTATTGACACAAAAGGAAATGTCTGGGCGTGTGATGCAGACATATTGAAGTGCACCAACGGTACTTCTGTACATAGTCGGATCCAAGAGGAGATCACCTTCAAAACTGGAGAGATGAGTAGAGGAAGCCATTGGAGAGCTGATTGGCTTTGCATCTGCCATTTTTGTTCGTTTGAGAATGTCCATAATATATCGTTGCTGTGATAGGATGATGCCCTGGTTGCATGGCATAACTTGAATACCAAGAAAAAAATTCAGTGGCCCTAAGTCTTTGATTGCAAAGTCATTGTGTAATTCTCAGAGCAGTGACTGAATGGCAACATGATTGGAGCATGTGATAATGATGTCATCTACGTAAATTAATACCAACATGAGATAATCAATGGAGCAAAAAATAAACAGAGAAGTGTCTGACCGTGAGCTGAAGAAACCAAGTTGAATCAACTTGGAGCTTAAACGTGAGAACCAGGCCTGTGGGGCTTGTTTTAAGCCATATAAAGCTTTGTGCAGCTTGCAGACATGAGACTAATGTTGCGGATGTAGGAAACCAGGCGGTTGTGTCATGTAGACAACCTTAGTTAACGTTCCATGTAGGAATGCATTTTGTATGTCAATCTGGTGTATAGGCCAGCCACTGCAAAGAGCAAGAGAGAGAACCAGACGTACCGTAGTTGGTTTAACCACAGGGCTATAAGTTTCATCATAGTCTATTCCCGGTTGTTGATGAAAACCTTTGGCGACAAGTCGTGCTTTGTAGCGATCAATGGAGCCATCTGCCTTTCGTTTTAACCGGAACACCCATTTACAGCCAACGACGTTTCATGCTTCTGAGGGGGGGACTAAAGTCCATGTTTGATTTTGCAGTAGTGCATCAAACTCATTATTCATTGCTTTTCTCCAATATGGATTCTGCATGGCAGTTGAGTAACAAGTAGGTTCCATGGATGGTTGGGTAGATTCAGTAAGAAGAGCTCAGGGTAAGGGATAATGAATAGTGCCATCTGTATGAATTTTAGGTTTGGTGATGAGGTTCTTTGCACGTGTGGTCATAGGGTGAGTTGATGAGGGTATGTGCGTCTGTGAGTTGGTGTTTTGGATAGTTTGAGTGGGCGGTGTAGGTGGGGAAGTGAGGTTTAAGGAATCTGAAGAGGATAGTGAGAGATGGTGTGATGGTGTTGTGGCAAAACTTTGTTGGATGATGGTTTCTGTTGATGATGGAGAGTCCAAAGAGGGAGCTGCCGTGGCCTGATAGTCATGAGGAATGAGTAATGGACTTGGATTGTTGAAAACCTGCACAGATAGGTTAGGGGACAAGGAAGATGTAGGAGAAGCAGACGTGTATGGAAAAGAGTTTTCATTAAATACTACATCCTGAGAAATATAAACTCTATTTGACGGTAAGTGAAGGCACTTGTACCCTTTGTGAAGGGGACTATACCCTAAAAAAAGACACAGTATAGACCGTGGTTGGAGTTTATTTTTATTATAAGGACGTAAGTTCGGCCAACATGCACAACCAAAGGTGCGTAAAAAGGAGTAATCGGGTTCACAATGAAAGAGAGTGTGAAAGGGTGAATTATTTTGAAGCACAGGGGTGGGCATGTGATTTATAAGATAGCATGCCGTAGAAAAGGCATCATCCCAAAATTCAAGAGGAACTTTGGCGTGAGAAAGTAAGGCTAGGCCAATTTCGACAATATGGCGATGTTTGCGTTCAATTTTGCCATTTTGTTGATGAGTGTGGGGGCAAGAGACACGATGGGAGATACCGAGTGTTTGAAGGAGTGTGTGAAAGGGACGGTATTCACCACCCCAATCAGATTGGACTGTACAAATTTTTTCCTTAAAAAAGCATTCAACATAGTTCTTAAATTTATGAAAAATTCTAGTGACATCACCCTTACAATAAATGGGATACAACCAAGTGTATCGGCTAAAATCATCTAAAAATGAAACATAATATTTAAAACCAGATTTGGAGCAAATGGGGGCAGGGCCTTAGACATCTGTATGGATGAGCTCTAAAGGACAGTTAGAGCGAGAGAGAGATGCAGAGAATGGTAATTGTTTGGACTTGGAGCTGAGGCACGCGGAGCATGGATCAGTGACTTTGGAATTGGAAACTGGAAGTTGAAAGGAGGAAATAATTTTACTGACTAGCTTGAAGGAAGGGTGGCCAAGCCTTGAGTGCCATTAAGGAAGAGAGACGCGTTCACCAATTAAAGCGGAAAGGGATGTTTGATTTTTAACAAATGGAAATTGATAGAGACCATGACTATTCAGGCCGTGAAGCAACAACTTCTTCGAACATCGATCCTTCAAAAGAAAATAATTTGGGTGAAATTCAAAGAAGGTGTTAGTATCAGATGTGAATTTATGAACCGATAATAAATTCTTGGAAATTTGAGGAACATGGAGAACATTCAGAAGATCAAAGTGAAGATGTGGAGAAAAGAGACAGGTGTGTCCAATATGATGAATGGACAACCCTTTACCATTGCTAATTCGTATTTGATCAGGGCCATGAAATTCTTCCGATTTGAGGTTGAGGTTTTTCATGTCAGAAGTGACATGATGAGTTGCACCGGAGTCTGGATACCAATTGAGATCAGGACCATGGGAAGGAGCTGAAAGGTAGGCTTGTGGTGGCTGAGGTAAGTCTCTGGAGAAGGACTCATTGTAACGGTTTGAACAATCAAGAGCAATGTGGCCCACACTGTTGCAAACTTGGCAGATTGGACGAGAAAAAAAGCCACGGCCTGGAAAGGAATGAGTGTTGCGCCCCCTGCCACGTGACTGACGATTGTAATATGGCCTTGAAGGCCCTCTACCAGAGGATGGTGCACCAAGGATGGAGCTGTAGCCGCTGCGAGGAGGTCGGAACGAATTTCCTCTACGTGCAACATAGTGAGCCCCAGTGACAGAGAGGTCAAGGGATGAATGATGGTGCTCAAGCCTGAGTTCATGGGAGAGGAGATGGCCATAGATTTCTTCTATAGATAGAGGTTCAACACGCGTTGTAACTGACGTGACAAAGGGATCATAATCAGGTCCTAATCCAGCAAGCATGAAGGCCACCATTTCAAAGTCATTAAGAGGCTGACCCACGGTAGCTAGGGAATCAGTAAGAGTTTGGAACCTTTGAAAGTAGTCTGCAATAGAGGAGCTGCCTTTTTTTAAGGTTGCCAATTGATAGTGAACCTGCATGGTGCGTGCACGAGATTGGGACGTGAATAGTGTCTCCAAAGTTGTCTAGACAGATCTGGAGGTGGTGCAACATGTAACATGAGTGAGCATTTTTTCAGTAAGAGTTGAATTGATGGCACTAAGAATGATTTGATCTTGTATGGTCCCGTGTAAGAAGGCAGGGTTTGGGGTAGTGATAGTAACACCATCAATGGTGGAGGAAACAGTGGATGGTGGGGGGGGGGGGAGTAGTGCCATCTACGTATCCAAAGAGGTTTCCACCTCTAAGATGAGGAACGATTTGAGGGAGCCATAAAGGATGGTTGTCCCGAGTGAGTTTTACTGGATTGAAGTTGGTGAAGGTGATCAAAGGAGGGGTTTGAGTGGAGGAGAGGGTTGCTACTGCAGACATGGTTTGGGATGAAAGAAAAGAACAAAAAGATTGACGTGAGTCAGGTGTGCTCTGATACCATGTAGAATCTATAATATATTTACTGCAGTATCATACATAGGTTATGTTCTTATATTTATAGTATGAGATGGATATATACAAACGGGTAAGAGATAAGCTAGGAGGGCTGAGATACACTTGAAGTGATTTTAGCTTGATCCTTATCTCCTTCTGCAGTAGTGGATGAGCTGAGTGTAACTGTATTCTTGGTGGGTTTGACTAGGTCTCTAATAGCAGTACAAAATCATCTATATACAAGAGACTTTCTTCTCAACCAACACCTTCTTTCATTGGAGCAAGCTTCATGCCTGTTTTGTGCATCAGACATAGAGTCAACAAATCATCTTCTCTTTTAGTGCTACTTTGCTTGGAACTATGGACAAAGTTCCTAACACGGTGGGTGTGGGGGGTTCTTGGTGCATTCCAAAGACTATGGAACCTCCTTTCATATGACATTGCTTGAAATGAAGTTTTGGTTAAGCAGGAATCACCTAATCCTTAACCAAATATAACCGAACTGAGAATCATGTTTTTCTTTAATTCTCCACCAGTTGGTTAAAGAGCTGTAAATGAAATTTTGGATACACAGGTAATGATCTGCTAATAAGTGCATGCAGAATTTACAAATGGTCCAACTAGGACCTTGGTCGCTGAGCTTCTTGGATAGATGAATTAATACTATAATTTTATTTTTTTCCTTCTAAAAAACAACTAGTTTACTTTGACTCTTGTTTTTCTTTCTTAGCCACACACTAAATGGCTAGCTTACATCAATAATATTGCTAGATTATCATAAAAAATGGAATTTGAATGAAAAGTTTTTGTTTTAACACTTAAGAATAATTTTTGGTAAATTTTTGCATATACATTGAGACTAAATTTGTCTTAGGTTATATGAAGGGATTCGCATTTGGATCATTAGTGCAAGTAAAAAACATTTCTCTCTTAACAATCTTTGAATTCAAATATAAGATGATATTTAAGAAGAAAACTCGAGCTTGTTAGAGAATAATATAAATCATATTTTGAGATCTCACATAACAGTTTAAACTTGTAGGGTGAGATGATTATTTGATATGGTATCAGAGTCTTGATGACCAAGCAATCATGAGTTTGAATCTCACCATCCCTATTTATTTAATAAAAATTAAGTACAAGGTAAAGTAGGCATGTGCAAGTTTTAAGCTAAAATGGCTTTCACTTGAGGGTGTGTATTATAGAATAATATAAATTATATCTTAGGACCTTACCTAACAATTCAAGCTTTTAGGTTGAGATGATTCTTTTATACATCAAATGTTGATATACTTTGTTGTTACCCATTTTATAGCCCCAAATAAATAAATAGAAAAAGGGAAAATACAAAAAAATATATCAATAAGAAGAATATACAAGAATGTCCAGAAAATTGCTAAACATTGGTTGAGAAAGATAAAAATATATAAGATTAAAAAATTTGATAGTGTATCTTTGAATGATAATGGAGCTATTGGAAAAGAAAATTCAATTTAAGAAGGAAAATTCAAAATTGAATGTTTAAAGACTCAATTGGAATTTTTTTAAGGTTTAATTCAATTTATTGAGGGTTTAATTGCAAGAAACATTGATTTTTAAAGTCAATTTAGGCTTTAATTGGAAGAAATTAAAGTCTAGAGGTCGAATTACAATTTTTAAGAGTTAATTTGGTTAATTCAGGGGCTTAATTGCACAACTATTAAAGTTTGACAGGCAATTGAGGAATTGATTGAAGAAATCCAAAACTAAGGACCAAACTAAAAAAAATATGTTAATGTAAGCTTTGAAATTGACCACATCTAGGGCCAAATTGAAGAAATTAGATGTTTATTGGTCAATTGAGGGTTGAAATGTATAAATTCAGAACCAAGGACTAAAATGAAAATAGCTATCCACTTCACGGCTGACAATTGAGTTTGGCAAGGGTGGAGTTGTATGAAATGAAAAGTTTAGAGGCAATTATGGGTACAATTAAAAGCAATTGAAAGAATAGAGACTCAATTGAAATTTACCAAATCCTAAATTAAGAACCCTAAAAAACATGTCATTTAGATTTAATAAAGAGAAGGTGAATGACACATCGTTTGTTAGCTTGCATCTTTATTTTGACAGTTTTGGTTGATTAATATGGCATCTTCAAACTAATAAATGTAGGCTACTGACCTCCAAATTGAGCAAAGTTGGATCTAAATGAAAGTTGTGAACCTTTTTTATCAACTTCAGGTGGTCTCAAGCGGCGATGATGCTAGAATTTCTTTGACGAGACCTTGAAGGTGGACAACTCAGCCATCTCTATTAGTGCAACCATCATGAAAAAACTAATTTGGTTTTCGTTTGTTCATACACAAAGGCTCCTTAATGGGCTCTTATCAAAAGTTTACAACACTTCTCTCACGATAAGAGGTTATAAATAGATTTAAAACCTCCCAAAACCCTATAAATACCCTCCTAAGATCAAGAAAAAGGATGAAAAGAAAAAAGAAGAAAAAAGAAAAATAAAACAAAAGATAAAAAAGAAGAGAAATATCAATAAGAAACACAAGGGTAGAGATCTAAAAGCCTAAATAAAAGTTTTCTTAAGCTTTATAAGTTTACGAGGGCCAAAATTTTCCAAAAGAAATCCAAGAAAGAGTAGTTGTTATAGGTATATATTGTTGATTCAAAAGTAGTTCATTTATGGCCTACTTAAAATCCACAATGAATCAGAACACGGATGCCATGACCATAAAATTTAAAGAAATATAACTTGTACTAAGAAGAGGGAGATGTTTTTTTGGGGGTTGGTTGTTTGCAGTTTGGAAGGGGAGAGTTGGGATGGGGAAAAAGAAGGAGAAATATGGGAGGAGAGGGTTAGCATAGTGGTGATATATTAACTTTTGCCGATTGAATCACCGACGAACTGCTTTTATCATAGATTCCATCAGCACTTCTGATGGTGAATCGGTCACGTCACTATATGAAGATCCCAGTTTGAATCCCTCGGTGATTCCATCGATAAAATTGCTTGCAAAAACTTCCACATCAGCGAACCACCTTTTTTTTTTTAATTCTGAATATTTCGTTTGTAATTCTGTTAATATATACCGAACGAAGTATTCTGTCGGTATATACCGACTGAATTACAGACGTAAAAGATTCCGTCGGTAATTATGACCACAAATTACAGACAGAATTATTCCATCAGTAATGCCGTTGGTATTAAGCGAATTTCTAGTAGTGTTTTTGTTGTTTTTATTTATTTATTTTGTTTTATATTTATGTTTACAATCATAGAAAAGAGGTTTGCAATTTTTAACAAATGATGGTGCATTAACCTCTTTATTATTGTGATTTTTATTTAATGAAGTTATTTTGAAGTTTTTTTGTTGTTGATGTTTTTTTATGTATTAAAGTTTGTTTTTAATATACAATATTTTAGTTTTTGTTTAACTTAAGCTATGCACGTTAAAGCAAGAGTGTTTACCATGAGTTTGTTAGGTTTGTTCAAGCACAAAATGGGTTCAAAAAACAATTTTGAATCCATGTTGCATGAACATTTATGTTGTTTTAAGTTGATAATTTTTTTTAATTTGGTATCTCATGCTTGATTTTGATACTTTGATGTTTTTTTGTTCAAACATGTTTTTGTATGATGTTATGACTCATTGGGATAAAAAGAGCATGTTTTAAAAGCAAAAAATATCTATTTCTGGGCTTCGTAGAGGCTTCCTTGGCTGGAAATTTTCTAGTTTTTTTTAGGAAATATTCTTTATGTTATTGGGAAGAAAATTGCCTTAGTTCCTAGGTTTGGACCAAATTTAGTTCATTTATTTGCATGGAACCCTTCATGCTTGATTAATCAATAATCTAATGTGTATTTGTATCAATAACATGATTTCAATGGTTTTAAATCCTAGAATTTTGGTTTAAAACTGAAATCCATTTTGATAAAATTGTGATATTTAAGTGATAATCGAATGGGTGCTAGATTATTGATCATTGCGTGATTTTCAACATGTATATGCTTTTGTTTTGACAAAATCTGGTATGTTTTGGGTTCAATGTTGCCGGGTTGGTTTCGATGTTTTTAACTGTTCTTGGTGTTCTTTATTTTTCTTTTGTGTTTGATATATTTTGTTAAGTTTTTTTTTTGAGTTTTTGGGTGGCTCATCTTTCTTGGCTTTGGTTTTGTTTTTGGGTTGTTTTCATGTCAAACAAGGATTTGTGGTTTGGTTTATGGCCGAACCAATAATTTCGGGTCAACCCAATCAAGTCAACTCAGTCTGGTTAGGTAAAAAAATATGGGTCAAACAATTTAATATCCTGTTTGGTATGCCATAATTTTTGTTAAAGGGTTTTTGGGTTTAAGAGTGTGTTTGGTAAACTCTTTTTAAACCTCTTTTTTTGGTAGTTTTATTACAAATAAAAATGAGTTTTTGAATATATTTTTTTCCTTGCATATGGCTAATTAAAATCCTAAAGTTATTTAAGCAATTGTTTTTTTTTTATAAAATTCTAAAATATTTTGTCATGTTTTTTAAAAAATATTGCAAGGATTTAACAAAAAATTTATAAAATTCCAAAGGATTTTGACTCAAGTTTCAAAAAAACCAATTTTTTTTTATTTGGTTTCTTTTAATATGCATAATTATGAATTTATACATAAAATGAATTTTTGATATTTTTTTCTTTTAATAAACAATATTATGAACTTATATGTAAGACATATTTCTGATATTAAATAAAAAAAGTTTTTTTTTTAATGTTGGCATTAGCATAGTTAGGTTTTTAATTTGATAAGATACATTTCTTTATCGAAGAGGACTTTTCTCAAACTTTTGACAAACAAATGGTTAGAAAATATAATATTTTCTTAGTTTATATTAGATAAATAGACAATGAAACTTAATTCATGCAAGGCATACTAGAGGTGTTAATACTTTTTTTTTATGCAATCAATCCCCTTACTAAAACTCTTAGACTAGTTAGAATTTATAGCGATCAAAATATTAGGTGATGACTTGTATATTTTTTTTTTTTACTAATAAAAGATAATAATTCCTTATCCTTTTCACCCATATCATTCTTAATGATCCCGATCTAAAAGGATAATCGTTGTGATGCCGTATATATATAATATATTTAAAACAATAAAGAATGAAAACAAGCAAAGGGAAAAACCCTTTCAAGGATGAATTGCATTCCTTGCCTTATAAAAAAATAAAAATAAAAACAAAATAATAATAGAAAATAAAAATTGCATCTCCTACTTTTTTTTTTCCTTGGGGCCATGCCTAATATAGTACTTGAATGAAATAAATATGAATAAAAATTATACCACTTAAAGCACTGTTTCGTACTTGCAATATTGTATCTATATTTTGACTGATGATGATAAAGGTTTCTGAATCTAATCTTTTAAAAATATTAATTGTGGACAAACCTTAGACCCAAGAAGGTGGAGAGATTCTCTCGGCCTACTTTCGTCCACTATAAAGAAGATTTCGTTTTAAGGGTTTAATATAGTTAGACCTAATTAACCACATATATATTGGCAGCTAGTGATGTAAATTCCCAGTCAAAACACTTGAAAATTTTTCTCCTCTGGTCTTTAGTATCTTAATAACCACTGTAAAATAATACTGCTAGAAAGGCCAAAAGCAAAAGCAGCGCATGGAGTTTAAAATCTCCCTGTGATTCCCTTCGACAACTTGTAAGCTATAAAGAAAGCGTGTACGACACCAATATCCTCTCTCTCTCTCTCTCTCTATATATATATATATCTGTCACACAGCACTCCTATGGGAATCTAGCTATAGGATTCCAGTGTAAATCATACCTTTCTATAATTTGCGGCTGGCTAGCTGTTTAATGCCAACCAAATTATAGCAAGTTGGTGCTGTTCTTGTTTTCGAACCTTATGATTGTAATATTTTCATGGCGCTTTGGGTCATATTTCACATGGTATGTGCTACTTTTTTTCCGATCGTTTCTGTAGCAAAATAAAGCTCACTTCTACCCAAGATATCATGCCAGACAAGTTCTTATTCAATTGGGAGTGCTCGATTTGCTTTTACAATGAAGATTCTTTAATTTCCTCATAATTTTAAACAAAAGATTCTGTCCACCAATTTTTTCTTTGAACAAACCTTTTTTTTTTTTTTTTTTTATGAATAATGCTCAAGATACCAACACTTTATTAACTAAAATAATGTTATTGTAATAACGAAAAGTTTTTAAATCATTTTATAATATGGATTTACCACATTTACTGTTTTTTTTTATTAACGTTATTTGATGAATCAATTAATAAACCAACCACGATTAGTGTAGGATATAGTAGATTTTGTGATAAAGGATATCATAGATTTGGAGGATATGGACTATTTTGGCTGGTATTTTGTGTGTAATACTGAAAGATTATGAAGGATATCATGGATTTTATGATGCACTGATGTGTTTAGCTTGTCAAGGGTAAGCGAAAATGATTTGCTGGGAAGCACTTGATCTTATAGCTTTGACTATTATTAGAAGATCCTCCAAGGACCAAGTGCCACGACAAGGGAGTTGTGCCTTGCCAGGACTCTACTAGACCTGCTCGCAACAGTATAGACGTTTCCGGGAGGCAAACCTCTTGATAACTCTATGTATAGGTAGCTAACTGCTCTATTTATTATTCTTTTATAAGGTGTAAGGAATATATGTTTTTATAAAAAGGTTTTATGTTATTGGTTAAATTCTAACGTTATAAATTTTGAATTTTAGTATTATATTTTTTACTTTTTATATTTTTAATACTTGAAGATATATTTTATTGTATAATTTTATACCCTATATATTATTAAAATTTACATCTAAATCCTAAAAAAAAAATTAAAAAAGAGTTTCTATATCTTCGAATATTCCTCTCATCCCCTATTTATATAGAGAGTTATGTTTCCAAAATTAATTTTAATTAAAAAATTAATCAAACATTTTTTTTAAGAACTAAGTATTTATTTATTACAAACTTTTAAAATAATATCAAACTATTTAGAGGTCTTAAGGTTTAATACTTGATGGTTTTTTTTTTTTTTTTTTTTATTTTTTTTATTTATAAACTAACAGGTATTAAAAAAGATGGAAAATTGATCAGACAAGGTGAAAAAACCTTTACAGATTCAATGAATCTAGACAAGTAAAGAACATGGTCTAGAAAAAATAATTTTATGTACCAAAATATTATCTTACAATTAACGAATACCCAATCCTAAATCTAAAGGTATGCATATGGTTTTAATAAAAAAAAAAAACCTATATTGCATAGGTCATCTCTCTTTTAAAAGTTTTAGTGTCATATGGGCTTGATTTTTACATTCCAAGACACCACTCTAAAAGAAAGAAGAGAAGTTTGTAATCGTTCAATGTTAGATTAAGGATTTTGGGTTTGAGAATTTTTGCCAACTAAGAAATTTTTTAAATTAATTTTTCAATTATCCATAATTGATTTTAAACATGTTAATATTTCATGTGAAAAAAACTTATGATGGGGAATAATTTTCACCAAAATCTTGACCCTGAATGTGATTCAACCCCACTTTTAATTTGATGTTAAAATACGCCAATTAACTATGTTAAAAAACTAAAATTTCAATAATTTTCCATATGAATGGAAATTGTCTAACTATGAGTTGATTTTACATTTGTGTTACTTATACACTCATAACTACTCTATACTTTCAACCCTAGGTATATATTATTTTTTTAGAAACAATTACATTAATTAAAAAACTAAATAAAGAAATATAAAATTCTAGTTCACTTTATGTTGAGATTTCTTGATTTTTTGTGTAGAGATTTATAATTAATTTCTTAATTATTAGGTTTTTTTCCCTATATAATTAATTTTCTAAGTTAGTTTGATTAGTGTATATATATTATACATTTCTCATTCTCTCAATAAAAATATTAGAATAATATTTTCTTTCTATTGTTGTTTATTTTTTTCTTTTTAAGTCTTTGGATCCTTTGGGGAAAAAAGCCAACACATTGAATCACTCTCTCTTTGATGTATTAAAAAAAAAACATAATTTGTTTGTTTGTGAATATACTAATAAAAAAAAATGAAAAATTCATAATTTTCTAAAATAGTGATTTGGAGATTCATCTGGTTTTAATTGACCTTTAATTAGAAGCGTTCATGGTTTGATTGAGTTGAATTTTTATAGGCACATTTTCTAGTTACTATATGATGTTCTATAATTTAAATAGTGGATATCATATTTAAATATAACTAACTAGTATTTGTATTCTAGAATAGTAATCATGAGTTTCTGATTACACAAAAAGGGAGCAAAAAAGTTATTTCTTTTATTTTATAATTAATTTTGATTTCTCAAATGAGAGAGAGAGAGAGAGAGAGAGAGAGATCATAAGTATTCATGGACTCATCAAAAGATCATGAGAACTTCGTCTAGTCTACAAAGCTCGCTAAGCAAGCATAACGCTATCATGAAATTGTACATGTAATGAAGGAAGTGGAAAAACTTGAAGTTGAATTTGTTAGTGTATATTCCTTATAGCTAATTGGATGATTACACGTGACACTAAATGTATTTATTTAAAAACATATTTATCATTAATAAAAGCTTTTTTTTTAATCTTTAATAATTATTTATGTTTGATTAATAAATCTATAGTAAACGTAAAGTCATTGAGATATAAATGTTTTGTAAAGAAAATTATAAAATGGTTATATATAATTATGAGATTCCTAATTAATCAATTTTTTTTTCCTAGTCGATGCTTTATTTAAACTAGACATTAGCTAGAGTTATTGAGACTAATATATATTATATTATTTTTTCTATGAAAAAAGAAAATAATCTAATAAGTCGAGTTATAAGAGATACATATAATTAATATGTAAATGTTTGTTAAATGACATGTATACTAAACTTACCCGTATAAGGGTTCTATTTGTAGAGATCATCTATGTCTATGAAAACACTAAAACGACAGTTGTCTAAGTGATATTTAGACTTGAGATTACTAAGTTATCTTATATAAAAAATATTATACTTTGATTATGATTATACGTTGTCACAATAAAGGGTAACAGATGGGCAAACTTTACATATACATGAACTATATGAAAGTATTTGAGTAATCAAGATATGATTTATCATCTTAGGTGAATTATGAGAAATATTCTATATGTTCTCAAATAATATAAAAATAAATCAAGTTTATATATATGATTTTCTAGATATAAATTTGAATTTCAAAAATGATGATTCATAAGCTAGACAAGTTAATCAAGACAAAGGTGAATTGGACTTGAGTGATATAATTTTAAAACAAAGTCATGATGACACAAGAAGCTAAAAATATGGCTTCAAAAATGCTTTGTTCGAGTTAGAATTTCTTACAAATAATATAACAAACCGATAGAGTGTTGATTATGTTCCTAACTTAATATCTGAAACATTTAGAAAATTACCACATCATCACACTAGAGGTATTCCTAAACCCATATATGAATTTAAAATTTCTAGTAATGTCAAATATCCTATGAGTTGTTAAATGTCTAACCATCATTTATCATAATCAAATATGTCATTTATAAACCAATTATATTCTATATTTGTTCTTGATGGTGTGGATGAAGCCTTAGCTGATAAGAGGTGGAGAGCTATCAATTGAATACTGATGAATTTACATGATAAAGTGCAAGGATGAAGGCATAATTGAATGCTCTAAAGTATATTGATGATGAAATGTTATACTCAAACCCATAATTTCGATTACACAAAGACATTTATATCTATAAACAAAATCAACACATTTTGAATTTTGTTATCTTTAGTTATGAACTTAGATTTGCCATTACAATAATTTGATATTAAAAACATATTCTTTAAAAAAGTTTACATGGATCTCTAAAGCGCATCATTACTGGAAGGTGTAATTTAAAGGCGTGCATGTTTAAGAAATCAATGTATAAATTAAAATAGTTTTTGAAAGTATGATTTGGACAATTCACAAAACTATGATAGCTTTTGACTATCATCATAGCAATTCAAATTACATATTATTTTGAATAAATATTAAGAGGAGAAAACGTAGCCAACAAAGTAGTGGCTAAAGAGTACAAGAGTATAAAAGGTAAGAACAATATCCAAGCTACTAAATCAACATTCATATCCAAGCAATGCTTGCCCAAAGAATCTATCACTCCATTAGCTTTTATAGGAGTGTGAATGAAGGTAACCGATTATAGAGACCTCCATAAAGAAGAGATTTCATTGAACACGTTTTGGAGCCTCAAAGGTCTCCCATCATTTTTTTCCCTGGGAGCCTGAAAATAAGATAAAAGAATGCTGGGAAGAATAATAACAGAAGTTTTATTCCATTTGAATTAATTTCAACAGAGTTTACAATGAGAATATATATATACAAATACGTAGCTAGAAAGTAGGAGCTGTAAGTGATTAAGTCCAACTCAATCAGTTCATCTACACAACTTCAATTCCAGAGGATAATCTTTAGCAGTGGATCAACATCAGCAATAAGTAGATAATCTTCAACTGTGAATCTACATTAGCAGCAGATTAACTTTATCTGTTGAAGATCAACTTCTTCTTATCTTTTCAACACTCCCCTTCAAGTTGGAGCATGAATATTGAGAATGTTCAACTTGCCTGATAATTTCTTGAAATTGTCTCCCCCTAATGCCTTGGTGGATATATCTGCTAGTTGAAGATAGGAGGGAACGGATTTTGTACCAATTTGACCTGCTTGAATCTTTTCTCTCACAACATGACAATCAATTTCTATATGCTTTGTGCGTTCATGATAGACCGGATTTGCAGTAATATGAAGTGTTGCTTGATTGTCATAGAATAAAGTGATTGGTTTTAAGGGCACCTGTAGATTTTTAAATAAGCATCGAAGCCAAGCAAGTTCACATGTTGCGGCTGCCATAAACCTGTACTCAACTTCGGCAGATGACCTGGAGACTGTTTTCTGTTTTCTTATCTTCCACGAGATGAGAGAATCTCCAAGAAATACACAGTAACCAGATGTAGATCTTCTTGTCATAGGATAATTTGCCCAATTGGCATCACAGTAAGCTCTTAGTTGCAGAGAGCTGCTGGAAGAGAATAATAAGTTGTTACCTGGGTTGTTCTTTAAGTATCTTATTACACGAAGAGCAACGTCCCAATGAGGTTTTCTTAGTGCATGCATAAATTGGCTTAAGATGTTGATAGAATACATGATATCTGGTCTAGTAATTGTAAGATAGATTAATGACCCTACCAATCTTCTGTAGTGTGAAGCATCATTCAATATCTCACCTTGATCATTAGTGAGCCTTAGATTTTGTTCCATAGGAAAATCAACGGGTTTAGCTCCAAGAAATCCAACATCGTCATAATTTCCAGTGTGTATTTTCACTGAGATATAACTATTCCAGCCTTTGATCTTGCCACTTCCAGTCCGAGAAAATACTTCAGCTTACCAAGATCTTTTATGTGGAATTATTTTTGAAGAAACAACTTGATATCTTGAATAACACTGTCATTGTTCCCAGTAATGATTATATCATCTACGTAGATAAGAACAATGGTTAGAGTAGAGCCTTTTTCTTGCACAAAGAGAGAATGATCTGAGTGTGATTGAGAGAACCCAGCCGTTTTAATGGCTTTTGAGAATTTAGCAAACCAGTTTCTGGGCGCTTGTGTGAGTCCATACAAGGACTTATGAAGCTGACATACAACCTTCTCCCCTTGTCGGCAAAGTCCTGGTGGTGGAGTCATATAAACTTCCTCATGTAAATCACCATGGAGGAAGGCATTATTAACGTCCATCTGGAAGAGAGGCTAATTACAGACTGCTGCCAAGGCAAGAAGATAGCGAACTGTAGTTAACTTTGCAACTAGTGCAAAAGTTTCATGATAGTCCAAGCCTTCTTGTTGATTGAAGCCCTTGGCTACTAACCGTGCTTTATACCGTTCCACAGTTCCATCAGATTTTTATTTGATTCTGAAAACCCATTTGCTGCCTATGGAACGACAATATGATGGTAATGAAACCAGAGACCATGCTTTCTGATTTTCAAGTGTAGTGAGCTCAATTCTCATTGCTTCACACCATCTAGGATCATTGAGTGCCTGCTCATATGTTGTTGGTTCAAGAGTGCTAGTAATGTTGTTAATAAATATCTGATGAGAAGGAGATAAGGACTAGTAGGAAATAAAGCTTGATAATGGATATTGAATACCTGACTGTGAAGAGGCTGACTTGGTTGTGGATGCAGAGAGTTGTAACATACCAACTTGACCACAATGAAAATCACGGAGCAGAACAGAGGTTTGTCGTGGCCGATTACTGCGACGTAGAATAAGAGTAGGTGTGTTTGGTGTTGGAGAAGGAGAAGATTGTGTGGGAGTGGATGATGGTGATGATGGAGAGTCTGTAGAGGCAGGGGAAGATAATGGAGTGGCAGGGGTCTCGGTTGGTGAGGGAGAAAAAATTAATGGTTGTGGAATTGAGCTGTCATTAGGATCAGGAAGTATGGTGGGCAGAGATGGTTGTTGAGAGGAATCGACAGAAGTGTGATTTATGAAAGGAAATGTATTTTCATGAAAAACAACATCTCAACTAGTGAAAAACTGTCTAGTGGTAAGATCATAAACACGATATGTTTTTTGATTAGAAGGGTATCCAACAAAAATACATCGACGAGCTCGTGGTGAAAATTTGGTCAATGGTTGTAAGTTGGTGGCATAACAGAGACAACCAAAAGCACAAAGATGTGTATATATGAGTGGTTTTCCATATAGGAGTTCATATGGTGACTTGTGATTCAAAACTGGGGTGAGAAGATGATTTATGAGATAGGTGGCAGTGAGCAAGCTCTCTCCCTAATTTTGTAATGGTAAATTTGCTTGGAATCTCAAGGCACGACCAACATTGAGTAGGTGTCTGTGTTTTCGTTCTACAATATCATTTTGTTGAGGTGCGTAAGAACATGAATTTTGGAGTAAAATGCCATGAGTGGAAAGGAATGGCTTTAAGGAGATAAATTCCAGCCAATTATCACTTCGTATACTTTTAACTTGATAGTTAAATTGAGTGTGGACAAAAGTGATGAATAATTTTAACAACCCTTGTGTTTCAGATTTGAATTTCATAAGAAAAATCCAAGTAAAACGAGTGTAGTCATCCACAATAGTTAAAAAATAATGTACACCAGAGTGTGTTTCAATCTTTTATGGACCCCAAATATCACAGTGTATAAGCTCAAAAAATTTAGTACTTTGAATAGAACTTATGGGAAAGGATAACCTGGTTTGTTTTGCCAAAGAACAAACTTCACATGAATGTTCCGAATCATAAACAAAAGATGGAATTGATTTTGACAGAAATTGAGAGGGTAATTTTGATGGATGTCCTA
This sequence comes from Populus tomentosa, assembly GCA_018804465.1. Lineage (NCBI taxonomy): Eukaryota > Viridiplantae > Streptophyta > Magnoliopsida > Malpighiales > Salicaceae > Populus > Populus tomentosa. Next base: position 3,665,150 of record CM031981.1, read on the forward strand.
ATCTGTTATGCCAAACAACTCCTGATGGAAAAGAGACTTGATATGATTTTGTTGAAGAGGAATGTGATTTTAATTGTGGCGTAAGGTAGTATAGTCCCTTGCTCTGCTTCCCCAGGCCAATCATCATCTTCGTAGCTAGGTCCTGCAATATACAAAAAGTGGGAAAAAAATGAACAGAACAATTAAGAGCAGATGTGAGTTGGCTGATTGAAAGCAGATTCACATGAAATGAGGGTGCACAAAGAACATCATGGACATGTAGGCTTTTGGTAACATGTGCAAAGCCAACACTTGTAATTTTTACGTAGGAACCATTCGGCAAGGTAACTTGAGAGAACATAGGAACAATGGCTTTATTAATAACTGAAGTGGCTATATGGTTAGTGGCACCACTGTCAATGATCCATTGTAAAGCCTCAGAATTTTGAGTAATGGAAGATGAGCAAAAAGGAGTGGTATTACCTGTATAATTTGCAGATACAGTGGATTTTTCGGCTTGAAAGAAAGCTTTGATTTGTGAAAATTCTTCAGGAGTGAATTGAAGAGGCTGATCAAAGGTTTGAAACGACTTGATATTGGTGTGAAATGATTCAATTCCTATTTGGTTTGCAGCAGCTTTTTGAGCTCGATTGCGAGGCTGCACATTCTTGCCATGAAGAGCATGACCGGTGGGAAATCCAATCAAATAAAAACATCTCTCCACTGTATGTGTAGTTCCATCACAGTAGGTGCAGTGAAGTCGTTTCTTTGATCCTTGCATAGTTAATGAGCCAGACATCCAATTTCGAGAGAAATCTCTTCGCTGTGAAGTAGAACCTGATCTTTTTACATTTATAGCATGAACCTGTTCAGTAACTTTATGCTCAACCAGTCCTCTTTGCTTTTCTTCCTCACACAAGAATGAATATGCTTTCTTAATAGTTGGTAAAGGTTGCATGAGCATGATTTGCCCTCTAATGGCTGAATAGTTCTCATTTAATCCCATAAGAAACTGACCAAGTCTCATCTTTTCTTCATTGTTTGACAGTTGTTTCATTCCACCACATGTGCATTGAATTGTTGGACTGGTCATTTTCAATTCATCCCATAACGTTTTTATCTTAGTGTAATATGTGAAGATGGAATCCTGATTTTGCTGCAATTCTACTATGGAACGCTAAACTTGATAATGATGAGAAAAATTACCTTGTGAGAATCGTTTTTGTAGATCCAACCAGATTTCATAGGGGGTTTCAACATAGAGAACACTATTGGCAAGCTCTTGGTTTAAGGAGTTAAGAATCCAAGAGAGAACCATATCATTGCATCGTTGCCATAACATGTGTTTAGGATCAGAGTCTCCTAGTATAAGTATGGTTCCATTGATGAATCCCAGCTTGTTTTTTGTGCTGAGACTTATTAGCATGGAACGTCTCCACATTACATAATTGGTTCCATCAAGAACCTTTGGAACAAGAGTCATGCTTGGATGATCTGATATGTGAATAAAAAAAGGATTTGAAGGATCAATGGTTAAAAAAGACATGTTCTGAAGGGTAGTGTTTTGGTTAATACTGGTTGAATCAGTATTGTGCTCCATTGGAGGTTTTGCGAAAGCTTAGTTAATATGTGTAAGGTTTCATGTGCTCTGATGCCATGAAAATAAGATAAAAGAATGCTAGGAAGAATAATAACAGAAGTTTTATTCCATTTGAATTAATTTCAACAGAGTTTATAATGAGAATATATATATACAAATACATAGCTAGAACGTAGGAGCTGCAAGTGATTGAGTCCAACTCAATCAGTTCATCTACACAACTTTAATTCTAGAGGATAATCTTCAGTAGTGGATCAACATCAGCAGCAAGTAGATAATCTTCAACTGTGAATCAACATTAACAGTAGATTAACTTTATCTGTTGAAGATCAACTTCTTCTTATCTTTTCAACAGAGCCACTAAACAATATTCATTGAATTAATCTAATTCTAAAGTCCAACCCACCTTATTAGTATTTTTATACCATGTTTAATATTATGATAATCATTAAAATAATATTTTTTAAAAATTATTTCTATATCATTACATAAAAGTTTAAAAATATTAAAAAGTTAATTGCAAACATTTTTTAAAAACAACATTTCTACGCAAAAATAAACAAGATAAAACTATCGCTGAGATCCAAAGCTTTTCTGAAGACTAATACCTTCGTTTCATTGGATTCTAAATAAAATGTTTTTGTATATTATTTATTTTATTTTTAATTTATCAAATAAACTTAATAATCCGTTGAGCAAACTGATCTATAATGGTAAAAAAAATGTACAATTCTATGGAGGTGCATGATAGATTTTATTTTTCCCCTCCAAAAACGAAATAACAAAGGATGATACTTTCACCTTTCATTTTCAATCTTGTCACCATCACAAGCGTACTATCGAATTATAAAGTCGCAAAGATTTCGTGATGTTGGCGTAATGAAGTGGTCATGCCCTCTATTTTTTGTACTCTTCATAAAAAGAATTTTGCTAATTAATTATAAAGGCATGACAAAGAGATAAAAGAGAAACGAAAAAGAAGACAAGCAAATACGAAGATTTTTATTTGAAGCAAATTTGGATATGAAATGGCTAATTTTACATGGATATATATAGATTTATAGACCATATTGCTTTATACATTCAACCCTAGCTAGCTATATACTATTATGCAGAGACAACTAATTTAAAGGGCTTAGCTAGGAATGAAAGGATTTTAATGCACTTCACAATCTTGATAATTTTGACAGGATTAATGGAAATCACTTACGGGACTCTGACATTTACGTGTCTTAGTTACCAAATAATAATGCTTAATATATATGCAATCGATATGTCCATGCTTCTTTATGTTTATTCCTTAGTATATACCCTTTCATATGAGACATCCACATTCCATGTCTTTTAGTTCTTCGTTTGTGCTTGGAAAACATGACCAACCCCAGGGCCCTGAATTGGTACCGCGGGCCGGAAACCACCTGGCACTCTAGGGACGGAGTGTTCAATGTTGGTTGCCTTTCGATCGGTCTTATCAGTTTGATCTACTGATGACATATGGCCAATGCCAGGGCTGTGACCTGGTGTTGTGGGTTTGAATGCTGCACCAGAACGTTTTATACTGGAGCCAGTACCGGGTGCCTTTGGATCAACATCTTCACTATCATCTTCATCTGAAAGAAAATGGCCAACCCCGGGACTATGACCTGGTGTTGTGAGAGAATGTTCAGTGTTAAAATGTTCAATTTCGGATGCCTTTGAATCGATTTTATCAGTTTGATCTACTGATGACATATGGCCAATGCCAGGGCTGTGACCTGGTGTTGTGGGTTTGAATGCTGCACCAGAACGTTTTATACTGGAGCCAGTACCGGGTGCCTTTGGATCAACATCTTCACTATCATCTTCATCTGAAAGAATATGGCCAACCCCGGGACTATGACCTGGTGTTGTGAGAGAATGTTCAGTGTTAAAATGTTCAATTTCGGATGCCTTTGAATCGATTTTATCACTTTGATCTACTGATGACATATGGCCAATGCCAGGGCTGTGACCTGGTGTCGTGGGTTTGAATGCTGCACCAGAACGTTTTATACTGGAGCCAGTACCAGGTGCCTTTGGATCAACATCTTCACTATCATCTTCATCTGAAAGAATATGGCCAACCCCGGGACTATGACCTGGTGTTGTGACAGAATGTTCAGTGCTAAAATGTTCAATTTCGGATGCCTTTGAATAGGTCCTATCACTTTGATCTACTGATGACATATGGCCACCGCCAGGGCTGTTACCTGGTGGTGTGGGTTTGAATGCTGCACTAGAACGTTCGATACTGTAGCCAGTACCAGGTGCCTTTAGATCAATATCTTCACTGTCATCTTCATCTTCATCTCCAAGAATATGGCCATCCCCAAGACTGTGAGCTGTTGATATGACAGAAAGTTCAGTTTTTGATGCCTTTAGATCAGTCTTATCACTTTGATCTACTGATGACATATGGCCAACGCCAGGGCTGTGACCTGGTGTTGTGGGTTTGAATGCTGCACCAGAACGTGCATTACTGGTGCTAGTACCAGGTGCCTTTGGATCATCATCTTCACTGTCATCTTCATCTACAAGAATATGGCCAACTCCAGGACTGTGACCTGGTGTTATGGGTTGGAAATCATCTTTGAAAGTATTGACAGAATTGTCACTGTTGTGGCCAACACCAGGACTCTGACTAGATGTTATGGGTTTGAAATCATCTTTCAAAGTAGTGACAGAGTTAGCCCCCGGTGTCTTTGGATGCCTAACACCAGGAGAACCGCTGAAGCTTGGGACCATAGGATGGGTCATTTCTTTTCTGCCTGCCTTGGAATGGTGAACAGTTGGAATGTGAACTGGGGGTGAAGGTAGAGAAACTTTTTGATTATATGCAGTGGTGTGGTGCAAGTTGGTGTTCGTACTTTGGCTGGCCATTTCTTTTAGCGCCTCTTTTTCATTGGTAACATGCCCCTGCTTATTCGTTGGCTTAAGTGACCTTCCTTCAATAAACAGGATTTGGAAGCAGGTAACAAATGCAAGAATAAGGAAAGCGCATTTACATGTTTCGGCCATAGTTAACTAAAGAAGAAAAGAGAAGGTTTTATTGTACGATGGTATGGAAAGGCTTGAGGAGCAATTCAAGTTGCAGCAAAGAGTAGTATTGGGAGAAGCAAAGATGATTAAGGTGCAAGCCACCACATTGAGAACAAGTCTTGGTTTGGAGTTGGTATTTATAGCCATAATAAGTTAACCCTGTGGCAATCCTCACCTCAAAAACCTGTTTGTGGACCTCAGAAAATGAATATAAATTTGGACGGTTTGTATGCTAAATGGTCCTCACAAGTTTGACAATCTTACAGATTTTTTCCCAGCTCTGCATGTCGCATGCACTTTCACTACTGCTTATAATTATGAAGGCCATTTTGCTTTTCACGACACTTTAATGTATAGTAATTACTTTAGCATGTAAAATTGGACTTTGCAGAATTTCAATAAATGTAAGATTAGACATTGATATATTTTGAAATACCATGCTCTGTTATATATAAGACGAAACGAATAATAGTGGGATTCATTGCAAGAATCATTCCAACTGTGTTTGAAATTAGTTTCGTCTAATATATTGACGAATTTATGCAGTATAATTTTTCAAAATTTAAGGACGAGTAAGACTATCTCGTATAGCTTAAAGTCAGTACTTAAACTCTGTTTTTGTGTTGCGAACAAGCTACAAATCCATTAGCTTGATAAAACTTTCCTTGTTAAGCCACAAAATGGTAAATCGAAGTTATATTGCTTGTAAATTTCTTTGTCAAATCACATGCAAAACACTCGTAGAAGCTTGTAGCTTGAGGCTTGATCCTTGATCCTTGATCCTTGACCTTTCATTGTGCTGAGATGTTGGTTTATTGTTTGAATACGTTACTAAGGGCGGCGATATAATTAAAATCAATACTTTTGACAATTAGGGCTGAAAATGTGTCGATAGTAAAGTGCCTCCCCCCACCACCAAGATACTCCAAAGTGACAGGGATTCTCCCTGTACTCTCCACTTATAGATGTATAGTATAAAATGTTGATGGTTTATATGCAAAGCTTACAATTGCTTTTCCTCGACAAGTTCAAGCGAAACGCATCTGTCCTTGGTTTGCTAATTCAAACCTCATTGTTTATGGTATTTCTAAACTTTCAAATGGGGTTTTGAATTATTACAGGCCGCTGAAAGTTAGAGATTCCTTTTGAGTGGTGACCATAAAAAAGAAAATCTACTCGTCGGTCATTCTTCTTCTTCTTCTTATTGACTCTCAAACACTTCTAACATGTATAGTGCATTTGAAAGGTTTCTAAGTGGCTCATAGTATAGACCACAGAATAGAAATGCTTATTGCCTTAGTTCAATTCAAACTCTTTGTAACTCTTAAAATCTTCTCATCATTGAGATAATAATGTTGAAAAGATTCTGATTCTCATATCACTTTCCTTCTTCTATGAAAAATATCTCGAGTTTCTAATATTAATTGCTAAATGTTTGTGTCATGACCATACCCAATATGCCATTTTTGTTCATTGCTAAACATAAATATTATTTCTCAAACACTAAAGTTAAACTTACCTAAAAGAAAACGAAAGACGAGCATAAATCATGAGGGATCAAACTCTAAAGTTTGGGAAAGGGATAGTGATTTAGACTTTGAGCTGTGGGACTGAAAAGGATACCCTCCTAATTCTCAGTGGATCGATTAGCACAGGTTGATTCTCATTGTTACACTTAAATGAAAAGTGGTATGCGTTGTACTGTCAAATATATGTAATGCTAGTTTTAGATTCTGTGTTCCTTGAGGTTGATTTGTTTTTCCTTTTAGCCTGTCTATTCTTCCAATGGAGTATTTGACAAATTCTATATACAACAGTAAAATGATCACTAGAAGCCATGTGAGTGCAAAACGTACACTCTGAGAAAACGATGCATATCTAATTAAGTTGGGACGACAACACCTACCACTGATGGAAAAGGAGAACGATTTACTAATGGATGGTTTATATGTCAGCCGAAATTTTGACGGCAGATCTTTGCCATGACTACTGGTCCATAAGTAATATTGGCATGACTTTTGCCTCTCGAGACTTTTAACAAAGAACAAGTTGACCATTGTATCTCTAGTACTTTAGATTATTAGTTTTTAAGGGTTTGACTCTTCTCAGCAGTCGGTGGCAACTTGTTCTTTCTACCTCTCCATTATATATGTTTTATAGTGTTTGATGGTCCAAATATATAGTGGTAAATAGAAATGATCGAGTGGAGACGAAACACAATATCCAATATATATCTTTTTGGGCATGCGTAATTAGTTGCTTTACTTCACCATCATTATCAGGCATATGCAGTAAGAAAGACTAGAATATGCTCTGTGGTTACTTGGAAAGTATAGCTAAAAATGTGTAGAAAGGGTTTTTTTTTTCTTGTTTTCTGTAAGAAATCATATTTAAAAACACAAGAATAGCCTCTCCAAATCAACACATATTTAAAACTCATTCGAAAATATTCATGATCGTTTTATATATTTTTTAAATAAGGGTGGATGCAGGCTGTGGACTGCACTAGAATGGAAAGAAATTATTGAACATTGTAATGATTTGATTAGGGTTTAATTTATTTGAAAGTAGGTTTCCCAATTTATTGTTAATCTTCTTTTCTTCGTCGACTTGAAAGCGGATAAAGACAGAAAATCAATGTAAAATGAGGAGCTTAGGAGGGAAAGGAAAGTTGGCATTTCTAAATTGACTTCTCTGGTGATAAGATATTCCCAGTACTCCGACTACTACCAGGAGAAAGATGAACTTTCAGAACTCATTAATTAATCTTAATAATTGAAGGAAGAGATTGTTCATTGGGAGTGGAAGAATTTTTAGTCCCGCTCGTATGTGAGAAATTCTCTCTTGATCTTCTGGGATCTCTTGACTGTGCTTAGTTGACCTCTTAATTTCTGCTCTAGGAGCCACCTCTAACAACTACCTACAAACTTCTTTCCCTCTTGGCTTGGCTTTGAATTCTTGAGATGTCCTATTCAAACACTACTTGTAGATCACGAGAGAAAGACTGTATATTCTTTCATAGCATTTATTTTTTAATATTTTATATATGATTAAGCAGAATACAATTTATTTTATTAAAAACATTAAAGTGGTGTGTGTCTATATATATATATATATATATATATATATATATATATATATATATATAGGGTGTATTATTAATAAAAGAAAGTTAGCCATATATGTGACTAACTAAGATAAAGTACAAAGCATGACGCTAAAGAAAATTCAAGATATCATAACCCGATTTTTTACTCTATTTTTCTTATTCTTTTTGAAAAATTCAAAAAATAGCAAAAATTTAAAAAATTTAAAAAAATATATTTTTGATATATTTGCGTCATTCTTGGTATTTTCAACATTTTTGAAAAGAGTTAATATTATATATATATATATATAAAAGACAGAGGAAGAAACACGAACCGATTGCATTGGTGGTGTGGCAGAGAAAGAGATCTACACCGGCAGGGTAGTAAAGGGAGAGGTGATTTAGGGCTCTGATACCAAGTTAAGAATAATCAAATGACTTGAATTATCTCTTAGCCAACATTTTCTATTTATATGTATGAAGTAGTACATGGCAGTAACCGTAGGAACTACAATATTAAAACAATTTTACAATAATTCATATATATATATATATACATGGCAGTAACCGTAGGAACTACAATATTAAAACAATTTTACAATAATTCATATATAATGAATTATTGTAAAATTGTTATATATGAATTATTGTAAAATTGTTTTAATATTGTAGTTCCTACGGTTACTGCCATGTACTACTTCATACATATAAATAGAAAATGTTGGCTAAGAGATAATTCAAGTCATTTTATTATTCTTAACTTGGTATCAGAGCCCTAAATCACTTTAAACTCTTTTTCTCCCTCTCTCATGGACTATTCTTCTTAGCCATCTACTACCTCTCCCTTTACTACCCTGCCGGTGTAGATCTCTTTCTCTGCCACACCACCAATGCAATCGGTTCGTGTTTCTTCCTCTGCCTTTATCCTGCCAACGTGGTCACTGCCACCAAATTCTGGCCAAAATCTTGCCAATCTACCCACTGCTCCTCTGATACAGCTTGCCTCCACTACTTCATCCATCCTGCTTCAGAGAGCAACATTGTTTTCCTCTCCAACACTCACCAAGTTATCTCCCTAAAATTGACAAACATAAATTATCTATATTAGAGAATGCAGATGAAGCCATACATTCTAGGCCGAGGAGTTTTCGGGTTTGTTGACGACTCAATTTCATATCCTCTTTCACATGTGTTTGTTGCCAATGGTATCTCTCTTAAGGTAAATCACTCATTTCTTCATTGGAAATAGCAGGACCAACTCATTCTAAGTGCTCTGCGTTCTTTCCTCTCCATGGATGTGCTCCATCTTATTGTTGATTGCAAAACTTTGCATTTTGTTTGGCACACGCTTGAGCAAGCTCTAACTTCTCCATTCAATTCTTGTATTATGCAACTTTATGGCTTCTTTTAATATCTTCGACAAGGTGATGATTTGGTCACTCAATTTATCCAAAACACCAAGGCCTTATTTGATGAGTTGGTCACTACTAGCAGGCCAGTTTCACTAGAAGATTTTAATTTATATGTATTTTATGGTTTTCGAGGCAAATTTAAAGACTTAGTAACAAGCCTTGTAACCAAGGCAAAACCTCTCTCATATGCTAATCTCCATAGTCATCTTCTCATGCATGAATTTCTTCACAAGACCTCCCTTCACTCCATGAGGTCTGCTACCATCTCTGCTCCTTTACTGCCCATGCCACCTTCAGCTCTTGTTGCTCAGCGTCAACCTTCTATAAATTTTAGCAGAAATAGAGGTAGATGTCATAGAGGGTGGCGTCCCAACAATGGCAGCAACAAAGGGAATAGGTCTGCTGCTTTCAAGTCTGATTTTCGCAGCTGCAACAGACCTTCCAATAATGATAGAAAGCAGGGCAATTGGCAGTGAAATAGGGGGCATCATGCGCCCTTCCCTCACTGTCATCAGCTTCAAACCATTGGATATGGATAAGAACCTAGTGCGAATCTGGCACTAAGTAATGCTTCCTCAACAGGTACTATCGATTAGCTTACGGATACAGTGCTAATCAACACATCACACCTGATCTTGCAAATCTGACAAGGTTTGAACCATATCTCGTAATAATCATTTGCATGTTGGTGATGGTAAGGGACTTTCCATATCTAATATCGGCCATACAAAAATAAATACACCATATCGCACTTTCACTTTGTCTAACGTTCTTCATGTCCCACATATTACGAAACCTCTACTTTTTGTTTAGAAATTTTATCTTGATAACAATGTTTATTTTGAATTTCACCCATTTGTTTTTTATGTCAAGGATCTCAACACCAAGGCAGTACTCCTTTCAGGCTAGAGTAAAGATGGTCTTTATGCTTTGACTAGGTCTTTCGTCATGTCAGTTCCTCAAACTTATAAGTCTCCTTGCATATCTACTTCTACTAATCTATAGCGTTGTTGACTAAGTCATCCTACTTCTTATATTTTCAAATTTCTAGTTTTGTCTAATAAAATTACTTGTAATAACAAGGGTTTTAATTTTTAATGTCAAATTTATCTTTTAGAAAAGTCATCGTGTTTGTCTTTAGAACCTACGGGTCACAAAACTTTTGCTCTAGTTGAATTAATTTTTAGTGATGTTTGGGGTCTTGGTCCTCTGTTTTCATCTAATGATTTTTGTTATTTTGTTATTTTTGTTGATGTATAAACAAAATGTATATGGTATTACCCTCTTGTTGCCAAGTCTGATGTCTACTCTATTTTTCATCAATTTCAAATTCTTGTTGAGCATCAATTTTCACTAAAAATTAAATCTGTTCAAATTGATTGGGGTGGTGAATACAAAAAATTATCCACTTTCTTTCAAACCATTGGTATTCATCATCATTTGATTTTTCCTCACACTCGTGAATAAAATGACATAGTAGAATGTTGTCATAAACATGTTGTTGAAACAAGACTTGCTCTTCTAGGATAGTGTAAAGTACTAGAATTATGCTTTTGAAACTTTAGTTTATCTTATCAATTGCATACCTACTCTTGTCCTCGAAAACAAATGTCCTTTTAATTGTCTATTTCAATGGTCTTTGGATTATCAATTTTTTGCGTACTTTTGGATGTCTCTGCTTTCTGTTTCTACACCCCTATTATATGTGTTTTTTGTTCTTCTCCATATGTATTTTTTAGGTATAACTCATTTTACCTTGGTTACCGTTATTGTGAAAATACATCTTAATGCATTTATATCTCTCATCATGTTCGTTTTCATAATTCTTTTGACAAGTCTGAATAGATTGCACAATCCTCATCTCCAACCTCAAACCAACCTGTTACTACCCTCCTACCAAATTTGCTACATTCCCTATTATTTCAAACCATTGTTGATTACATAAACAAACCATATGCTTCTACCTTTCATCGCCCACCTTTTTCTCACCTACAATAGCCCTACACATTACTTGTCTCATCACCACATGCATGTTTACCTAACTATCTTGTTGTAGGTACAAATAGAAGTTTGGCTCCCTCTAGTTTGTAGCACGATATCTTTGTTACTGCTAGGTCACCCAACTACCCTCCCTCTGCTTTATCTTTGTTTGCTAGGGATGCCATTACTATTGGCTATACTTCTGTTGCAAGTCCTCTGCTTATAATAGACTCTTCCTTTGCTTCTCTGACTGGATTGAATATGGTGGTTGATTTCTCATCCAATCCATTGCAACAGGATACCACTCTGTCATCTTTTTTTTCTACCTTGCCACTCATAATCAGCAGACATACTATGATCCTTCATCCATGGCAGCTGAAGACAGCAAATCTGAGAGTGTCTGCTGCCACTATTACTCCTGCATCTCGGGTAATGTCCTCTCCTACTTCTGAACCCATTGCCTTATCTAATGCTGACAGGTATGAGGCTTGGCATGATGCCATGCGAGATGAAATTCAGGTCTTGCGCTCTAACCACATCTAATCTTTAGTTCCCTTTATCCTTTAATGAATGTTATTGGTAGTCAAAGGGTGTACAAGATTAAGCTTTGTGTTAATGGCAGCATTAAGCATTATAAGGCGTTCCTGGTTGCTAGAGGTTTCACTTAGAAAGAAGGCATTGATTACTTTGAAACATTCAGCCTAGTTATTAAGTAGGCCGCCGTCATATTAGTATTTTTTATTATGATTTCTTACAATTGAAAGATCCATTAACTTGATATTCATAATGTTTTTCTCAATGGTGTCCTTACCGAAGAGGTTTACATGAAACAGCCTCCAGGTTTTGTTGACTCTTTTCTTCAATCTCAAGTGTGCCAATTGCACAAGTTCTTGTATGGTTTAAAATAGGCAACAAAGGCATGGTACACTCATCTGAGTGTCTTTCTGCTCTTTATTGGCTTTTATGCCTCCAAGTTTGACACCTCCTTATTTATCTTGTCAATTGGTACTAATATCTTTTATCTTCTGATTTATTTTGATGATATTGTGCTTACAGGTAGCAACTATACTATGCTACACTAGTAGAGTTCAAGCTTCATAACTTAGGTGCAGTTCATTATTTTTTGGGTATTGAAGTTCAATCCACCAATTTAGGTTTGATGCTACGACAACACAAGTATATTCTTAACATCCTTACTTAAGCTGGTATGACTTCTTGTAAACCTATTGATACTCCAGTCTCTACTTTGAAGGTTACCACACTACCAGATGCCCTATTTTATGATCCTTCACGGTTTTGCTAAATTATGGGTGTTATTCAATATCTCACCTTTATGAGACCAGATATTTGTTTTGCTGTTAAAAGAGTTTGTCAGTTTATGCATGCTCCTAAAAATTCTCATTGGACCGCCGTTAAACATGTTTTGCGTTATCTTAAGGGTACGACATCCTATAGTTTTCATATCACTCAAAATTCCTCTTTTGCTCTACATGGTTTTACATATGCAGATTGGATAGGTAGTATTGATGACTGAAAATCTATGAATGATTACCTTGTTTTCTTTGATCAGGCAAGCAGCACACATTTGCTCGTTTCTTTACTAAGGTTGCATATAAAGCCTTAGCAGACGACACTACTGAGGTTATCTGGCTTCAATATTTATTAATCGATCTATAGATTCCATCTAGCTTTGCTCCTACCATTTGGTGTGATAACTCGGTGCTACTTATCTATGTGCAAATCCTATCTTTCATGCCCATAATAAACATATTGAAGTTGATTATCATTTTGTACGAAACCGAGTTGCGAAGAAATAGATTCATATTCGTTTTATCTCCTCTCAAGATCAACTTGTAGATGTCCTTACTATGCCTTTTTTTTTTTCTACTTCATTTACTACTTTTCTATTCAAGCTTTAGGTAGATCCTCTATCTTTAGCTTGAGGGGGAATATTATAGAATGTATATGTAATATAGGAATTATTATAGGATTATTCTAATATTATAGTTCCTACAGTTACTGTCGTGTACAGCCTTATACGTATAAACAGAAAAGGTTGGCTAAGATATAAGTCAAGCTATTATATTATTCTCAACTAATAAAAATTCAAAAATTTACTTTCAATACATTTAGTTTTAATACTCTCATTTCAAAATTATTCATTTATTTTTCTTATTGTGTCGACATTGACATTTTTTTTTATTTAAAAAAAAAGATATTTGGACAAGGAGATCAAAAGTACAAAAAAAAATGAGGGACCGAAGTGATTTTGGATTGTTTAGTAACAAAGTTTACTTGGGGACCAAGCAAATAAGAAGAAAAAAATAAATTATTTTGCCTAGGGATCAAAAACATTTGATTTGGGGACCAAATGACATTTTGTTGCATTCACATCGATGAGATTTCTTCTAGATAGAAATTCTTCTGTATAAAATCAATTTTTCATAGCTAACCAGCTCATAATTTTCTTTTTAGAGGAGCCATGCTTTTTCATATATTAGCTATCTATTTATCATCACCTCTAAATTAATAGAATTCTATCTAATATCAAACTGCAATTTTTTATTATGTATAATTCCCATCTTTTCTAGCTTCCCAAATCTCCTTGTTTTACTTTGCTTAAGATAATTTATGTGATTGAATAATATTCTTCAAGCTTGTTCAAAAACCAATAACTCCCTCCTCCAAAAGATTCCAAATCTAAGTATCATCCACCCAAGTTTCTAAACTTGAAATTTGGCATGCTTGTGTCTTTGATACTGCAAACAATCTTGAAAATTGATGTGAGATAATTAAATTTTCTGCGATATATCCATCTAAAACCTCATTATTTTTCTCTTTCCAACAACAAATCTTATTGAATTTCTTAAGAACCTACCTGATTTCTTTTCTGATCCAATCACCGAATAAATGCCTTAGCATATTTGTTTGGCGACACCATTATTAAAACTTCTCATAACATTTCTTAATAGTATTTATTTATTTATTTATTTGTCCATTGTATTTGCTTTAATATATAACATTAACTATAAAATTATCACACAATATTTCAAAAATATGAGACGCCATTGTAGATAACAATTAAAATATATCATTTATTCGTTTCACTAATATTTTTGTTTTCAATTCGTTTAATTTTGCATTTTCTTGTGTATAAGAACTTAATTTAGAATACTTTAAAAAATCTCAATTAATGATGGTTATTAATTGATTCCATTGTAAAAAAAAAAAAAAAAAAAAAAAAGCTGCCATTGATTATAAGTGACTGGTCACCTTTTCTTACACAACAGGTGTACGCGTTGTTCAAAACTAAACTTATGGCAACACGCGATGAGATGGGCTTATCTAATACAAATGTTTACGTGGATTATTTGCGCCCTGCCTCGAGATAGTTTTCAAATTTTATTTTTATATGTTTCTATTATAATTAAAATTGATTTATGTACAAAATATAACTATTGGATTTGAAAGGAATAAAATGTTTTTCCAAATGGATTTTTCTTTTCTCAGTTTTTAATAAAAACTAAAAGGTGTTAAAATATTTATAAAAAAATCAATAATTTGAAATAACCATGTAAAATGTATGTTTTTAATTTAAACTTTATTTTTTATATCATGTATTTTTTGTTACACGCATAAACAATTTCCGACAGCATTTCTTTTAATAAAAAAACTTATCATGATCTTAAAAGAAAATTTAAATAAAAAAATATTAAAAATTATTTCTCAATATTTTATATGCAATTAAAGAGAAATAAAATTAATCTAAGAAAAATATGTAAATAATTTATAATAAAAATTGAAAATTTGATACCAAGATTAACTTCTTCTTTTTTTGTTGGAATGTGACCACCATATTGTTTTCTCTCTCCTTCCCTTATGACTTTCTCTCTTTTATCTCAAAATCAAGGGACTTGAATGATAAAAATAAAGTTTAGGGTTTAAAAGTAAAATTCTAAAACCAAAGAGATAAAAAAAAAAAAAACTTAAATGGACACTTTATTTATTTTATGAAAATCAAATAAAGAACATGTTTGTTTTTGTTGGGTTTTAATTTGTTTTGTCTTCTTTTAATTATTTTTTATACCATAAATTTAAATCCTTCTTATTTAATTTAGTCTAAATTTGAAGAATTTATCAAATACCTTGAATTCTCAAGAATATGAAAAGAAAAGAAAATCTAACCATATAAAATCTCACCAAACTTAACATTTAAGGATGAAATTAAAAAATAAATAAAGTTTTATTATAAAAATAAAAACTTTAAAAATGGATTTGTTTATGGAATAATGCTATCCATAATTTAGGCAAATAAAAAAAGTAATGCACAATAAAAATATGATATATTTTTGTGTGCTTATTATTTCTTTAGGTGATGTGAACCACTCTTAATATAAACTTCATTACCTTATAAGTGCATTTCTTAATTGTTTTAAGAAAAACTTGTTTTTTTTTTAATTAGAGTCATTGTTTTTTAAATAAAAGTTTATAGTATTGGTCTAAAACAAAGTTTAAATAAAAATATATTAAAATAATTCCTTTATATTTTATATGTGTTTGAAGGATAAAAATTAATTAATGTGATAAAATTATGCAAAACAAATATATTAAAAACAACAAGAAAAATGAAATTTTACTTTTGTTGAATATTGTTGAGAAAATTTCCTTATAAATGCTTTTTTTTTTTTTTTGCATATTAGGTATATAAAAATTAAGAAATGAATTTTTAATATTACCATAAAAGAACATCCAAAAATAAATAATAATTTAAATATCATTTTAATTATTTTATTATATTATATTTGAATGAAATATAAGTACAAAATCGTTTAAAAACCTATAGAATGAGGTCATTAACCTAAGCTTGCGAGGTTAGGCCCCACATGCACCTAGTCTTATAGTAGAAAGAAAGTTAGGTGTGAGTAAGCTTGCAAGACTAGGCCCACACACCTAAATTTTAATAAGATAGACAACACGTAGTCTGCTTTATTTTATTTTTTATTTTTTAAAATGAAAAATGTTTTTTTCTTGGTGACTTTTATTTTATCTTTAATAATCCATATTTTTTCAAAGGTGACATGTATTAATTCTTTCCCATTTAACTTTCTGTCTCCCAC
This sequence comes from Populus tomentosa, assembly GCA_018804465.1. Lineage (NCBI taxonomy): Eukaryota > Viridiplantae > Streptophyta > Magnoliopsida > Malpighiales > Salicaceae > Populus > Populus tomentosa. The sequence continues at coordinate 3,681,383 of CM031981.1, forward strand.
CTTTTCCCACCCACCGGTGTTCTATATCTTCTTCCATAAAAAACTTTGTAAGGAGTCATTCATATTGTAGCTTGATAGATGATGTTTTATGTGAATTCTACAAGCGGTATGTGATCTTACCACTTTCCTCTAAACTATAAAATGCACGCCTTTAATAAATCTTTAAAAATTTGAATGGTTCTTTTAGATTGTCTATAGGTATGTGATTAGTACTTAAAAGTGTATTTTTATCAAGGTTTTATATCATCATTTTGCACTTGAAGTATCAATAACTCCTTAATTAAAGCATGTTTTATAATAACATATCTAATAATATAATATACCTTTAATTTATGGTAAATGTTCATCTTAAATGCAGGCCTATCATATAAATGAAATGATTGATAGATGAGTTTAAGTGCTAAAATTGAAAGGACAAAGATATGGCCAAACTTAGAAAAGAGATGTTGGTTTAGTCTAAACTGGAACACTGTTTGGTAATTGGATCATATCTGGAGCTATAGATCTCGGATTTATGTCTGCTTCAAATGGATGGAAAGCTAAGACATAGGTCTAAAACTTTCATGTGGAGTCCAAGATTTAAAAGGGCCGTTTTCAAGTCCAAATTATAGCAACAACGAAGAAGTCTGAATCTGTCTTACAGCCCAGACATTGTTCAATGTTCAGCCTATATCTCGAGTTTTAGAAGTTCAAATGACCTTAATGTTTTTTCATGAAAAGCTGAGACAATTTCCTAGAACTTTCATGAGTAAAGTTGGTTCAAATTTGGACATTATCAATGATGTTCAAATTCAGACAAGAAGATAAGGTTTGTCACCAAGTCCAGATGTGGTCACCTACTCAACAATTAGTCATCAAATCAATAGTTTCAAATTTTGGCCTATAGAAAGAGGCATTTGTCATACATTTAGGCATCTTAGTTGTTCAAATCAAGATCATGGTCTTTATTTCTCTCTTTATATTTTTGTAATGCTTAAGTTTTGCTTTCATTAATATCTTGTTTATGCTTTTCATTTTCTTTCCTTTACTTAGTTAACTTGTATCTTATTTATATTTTTATCTTGTTTATTTATGTTTCTCTTCTTCATTATGTTTAGCTAAGCTTATTATGTCAAGGTGAAAAGGTTACACTAATGGTGTAAGAATAAGTATAATATAAACTCAATATGGACTTCAATGCTTATATCCCAAACAGCTTGCTGTTAACATGTCTTATTATTTTTATCTTATTAATTCTTAATACCTTACTTGTTAAATGGTTAATCTAGATTTGTGTTGTATAACACTTGGTATAACAAATACTTGGCACTTTTATAGCCCAACCGTATGGTATAACCTACACTTGTGCTATGAAAGGAACTCGATTTGTTGTTAACATAAGTTAGCATCATGAATTCCTAATAATATTTTAAAGTTTGATGTTACTAATTTTTTTTATAGACTTTAGGTAATGTTTGGTTTCTATCATTGGATATATAAGAGATAAAGATAATAGAGATAGAAATGTGTTTACTTGAAGACACGAAGACAAAAATATAAAAATAAATATGTCTGTGATAATTTTGGAGTGAATTTTATATTTCCAAAACAGGAGGTATAAAAAGGATATATCTCTAGAGACAATAATTTTTTTTTTAATTTCTAAAATATTATTGTAAAAAACTTTTAATTTCAAAATTGTTAAACTAAGAAATTTAAGGATAAAATAATTATTATCATAGTTTTAAAATTCGATTCAAAGGTCGACTCGGGGCGAGATCCAGGTCACGAGTTGGGAAAGTCAACTTGGGTTGACCTGAGTCAACATAAAAATAAAAATGATTATTGTCATAGTTTTAAAACTTGATTCGAGGGTCAACTCAAGACAATGCCCAGATAACGAATTGGGAAGGTCAACCCTAGTTGACTCATGTCAATGTAAGGATAAAAATTATTATTATCATAATTTTAAAACCCGACTAAATGGTTGATCATGGCAAGGCTTAGGTCACGGATTGGAAGAGTCAACCCATATTAACCCAAGTCATTGTATGGATAAAAGTGATTATTTTTATAATTTTAAAACCTAATTTGAGATTCGATCCGAGGCAAAGTTCAGGTCAAAGGTCGGAAGAGTTAACCCGGCTGACTCAATTTAAAAAAGAAATAATCAAAACAACCTTATTTGATGAAAATAAATTGTCAAAAAAATCAATGGGTTTTTGACCCGTGTTTTATCTCGAGATTTTGACTATGTTAGGTCAAGTCAATCCTTCCTCTCTTTTTTCTCTTCAATTCGAACTAGTTCGGGTTATAGGTCGGTCAAGTTCCAGGTCAACCCATTAGACCAGTCTTGGTTTTATAACTAGAGTTGTTATAATATTAGTAATTTTAACGCTCAATATAAACTAAATTAAAAAAAAAAACAATATCTAATTATTATTTTTTAAAAAAATATATCGAAGTTTGATAGTAATATATATTAAGAGTAAAATAGACTTTTTATATTTTATTATATCTTGTCCGTCATTACCAAATAGGATACAGAGATAGTCACTTTGTCTTGTACACTATTACTAAATTTAATTTTATTTTTGTCTTTTTTTTGTTTTGTCTTCTCTGTTTTTATTATTAATATCTTTTCTATTATAGAACAATAAACAAATAATATCTAATAAGTTAAATTTTATTTGGAATTCCAGTCTATATCCTCGAAAATATTTCAAACATAAGCATTAATTGAAACTTTGAAAATTAATTCAACTAAGAAACCTTTTACAAAATTAAACGGTGAATCAATGTATCTATATTCTAATTCAAAGCACGTGGCAACCGCATAATTCATTGAGAAAAGTCTTGGTCATGGGTCGAGATTTCAGCCAAAACCACCATGTACCATTGGAACCTACTTTCCAATAGCGTCAAGACTTTGTTGCTATTTGCTAGTTTGTTTTGATCGAACTAGTCAAATGAAACAAACCACAAGCTCCAAAGCGGCGCCGCCGAGCTATTCTCCTCCCTCCGTGTACATTGGAATTAATATTAAAACTGATAAAGGTCTTGCAAAAGGATCTTTCCTGTTGGCTCCTCGAATTGGGGAACCTCCCCACCCAGCCTCCACTCACTGAATCGGAGTAGTTAAAACATAGGATAAGCAACTAATTATTACACTGAATCAGACAACAAAGGACTATTTGATTCTCCCTTTGCTTTGCTAGGCTGTAATGCACGAGCATGCATTTCTCATCGTCGGTAGTTATTAAATTATATGGAAACGTGCAAAGTTTGAAGAATCTCCCACGTTGCTTTCGAACCCCAATTGTTCATGTGTTGGTTAATTATGGCCTTTGCCTTTTTGTTGATTCATTGGAAGTACTGTGGGAAAATATTATTAATTCCATGCTAGCAGCCTCTGCAGAAACATTCCCATGGTTTACAAGGTGATTCTATGGTCATGAGATCAATGGCCGATTTATTCGTAAATTCCGGAGTATATCATATTTATCTTTTGATTTTTTTTTTTTTATCTTTTGAATAAATCATACTGATTTATTGGTAAACCTGCTAAATATAATCTTATACAATACCATATAAGAATTATATTTTTTTTCTACAAGCTATACATTACTTGAAAGATTGGACAAGCTTAGAAGTATAACACCAAAGCCACCAAACGTTTATTGATGTGTCATAGATCACTTCAAGAAACAAGAGGAATTTGAGTTTGAGGAGAATCATTCTGTCCATTTTATGTATCTATGTCTAGACTAATTGGATTGACTAAATACGTAGTATCTTAATTGTCAATTTTTTAATGATTTACATATTAGTACTTTGTATGAATTTAATTATATTGCATAATTTATTTTGGTAAACAATTTATTTCTTCAGATGTGCAAGATTAAGATGCAGTTAGCCCCTAGCTAGTACTTCAGTCAGCCTCCCTTCAAAATAACAAATGAATTCTTCAGAAACATTGATGAAAAGAAAGAAAGAAAGAAATAACTCAACGTTCTATACTTATTTTGAGATTCCGTCCATAACGAAAATATGAAAAATAAAGAAAATAAAATTTCATTATTGACGGAATATTCGGCTTTTAAAATAAACTTTTTTTTGTTAGATTATCTGCTTAATATTTAACAAAATATATCAGTCGTTGAAAGGGTGCTGAAAATATAGTGGCAGCAAGAAACTACTGCTGTTTTTAAAGCATCTCTTAAACGTACTTTGATTTTAGATTCGGAAATTCGGAAATTATAGTTAAAGATTTTTCCGAAAGATGAACGATTGCCAACCATCAATTTCTTATAGCAATTGCTCAACATGCAACAGTAACTCGGTAAAAGGTAGCTGAAACTCCACTAATGAATCCAAAATATATGCTAAGAATAAAGAAGATGAACTCATTTTCCAGCCTATTAATTTAGATAAATATATTTAGTGATCATTTATTGCATTTGTATACACGAATACAGCAGAAGTCAATCTGCTACGAAGTCATTTGCCGAAAAAAGAAGTAAGGGATGGCCTTTACATCTTTGAAAGCTACATATGGTAGCCTGAACAGGGAAAAACCCAAAAGGAAAAAGGAAAAAGGAAAAGAAACTGCTATAAAATGTGCACCATGAGAATCTAAAAGGAAAACAGTAATCTAATTTTTATTTATGATCATGACTTGGAAAGTACAGCAACAATACACATAAACAGATTAACAGAATCCAAAAGTACAGCTAAAATTCCATCACTCACATTTATGTTGAGAAGAGGAAGATCAATCAGAAATAAAATCTCAAACTAAAACCCAGAGAGTTTATTTTATGCACATCTTCATTTTCATGGGCGATGACCTGAAAGCATTCACAAGTGTCGTAGGATATAATATGAAACTATATCCTAAGGCTTCAACTTTTATCTTGAGTGGTTTTTTGACTTAGTGGTAAAACCTGCTGAACTTCAAATAGATCCTATCATTTCATTCTTTTACCTAAACGTAATTTTAGCATGAGAAATGAAGGACCTGTCCAAGTTTCAAGCTTTTAAAAGCTGCCCTAGTTTTGTAAGGAATGCCCAACACCAGGGCTGTGGCCTGGGGCAGTAGGTCTGAAGTCATCTACATGGCCTGGTAGGGATGGATGGGGCTCGCCAACAACCGGAGCTGGAGGTGCCGGTGGAGACACTTTGGTAGCACTGACTGGGTTATCGAGGTTATCATTAACATGTAACTTGCTATTGCTCTCAACAAGTCTTCTTATTTCCTTCTGAAGGAGCTTGTTAGAGGTTTTGAGATTCAAATACCTTCCCTCAGTGAGCTGAAGTTCATGGGAGAACATCAGTACAAGGAAAACAAAGGCAGAGAGCAAATTTGATTGGGCCATGAAGCAAGAAACAAAGAGGAGGGTGGGAAAGATAGAGAGAGTCTTAAGCAATTGTCTCAGTTGAAGAAGAGAGCGAGGCAATATATAGGGTAAACCAGCTAGCGAGCAACTTGCATGCTAACACTTTCCTCAACTTCGGTATTCGTAGAGCAACAAAGACAACAATGCATGTGAGGGCTGAGGTACTTTCTCTGAGTAAAATATACTGGAGGCAGTCAAGTGAGCTTCGACAATTACATCTAATGATGCTATTGTTAATTTGGCTTACATGGACGGTTAAAACCTCAAAATCTCTATGTCGAATTTGAAATGCATGCCATTATCAAGCCCACCAGTGTTTTTTTTTTACTTCCTTTCGTTCAAATTGTACGCTTCAAAACTAATAAGCATGTGATATATTTAAGGACAAAAGATAGTCTAATGACACCAAAGATCTTAATACCTTAACAAATATAATCATATGATTCATAGTTTGGTATGAAAGGCAGCGGTCAAACTAATTTTTCATCAAGTTTGGCTTTCAAAAATGAATGAAACGTGTCATAACTTGTTTTTACCCCTCTTTTCAATATATTTTCAAAAAATACAAAAAGTTCCCAAAAAATACATTTTTGACCCCATTCAGCCAATCTTCAATAGTAGTTTTCAATCATTTTATTTATCATTTTTCATGTTAAAAAATTTTTTCAAAAAAAATGCGATTACAAAAAAAAACCAATAAAAGTTTTATTAGTGAGTATAATGTAGTTGATGAAAGGATGATGACCAATTTAAACATTGGAAACCCCGTCTCCATGCAATTCAAAAATAAAAAATAAAAATAATTAAAAGGGATAGATATAAAAGAAGAAAAAGAAGGTGGTGGAAGATTTGAGAATAGAAGAAGATAGTAGAGAATTTGGGTGTGCTACTATAAATAGGAAGGTGTGTACAAAAACGATCATCTAATAATATTTAATAAATTATAAAATGATGGAAATAGTGATGCAACACATTTAATGGTGTGATAAATTTATAGTTTTTCATAAACATGATTTTTCAATTCTTTCTATTTTATTACATAAAATTTAGTCTTTCCAAAGTTTGTCCTTGGAATTTTTAAAATATAATAAAATAAATAGCTAGTTAGAAAAAATATTAATTCAAATAATTTTTTTAATTACTTTTTTATTATTTTTTATATTCTTAATTATTTTTATAATTGAAAATAAAAAAAAATTGACATGAGACATTTATTTTTTAAAATCAAATTTAATTAAAAATTAGTTTGATGATGGATGGTGGGACAAACACCGGAACTCCACACTTAACTACAAAATTTGGAACCAAATGATTATCTTTGTCAACAATATATATAAAAAAAACATATGGACCTATGTGGCATGGAATATCATGAGATTGTTCGGTAATGGAATAATAGTTATTTTTAATAATTATTATTTTTTAAAATATTTATTATTTAAAAATATATTAAAATAATATTTTTTTTATTTTTTAAAATTTATTTTTATATCAGTATATCAAAACATTCTAAAAAACTTAAATTTAAATTTTTAAAAAATATATTTTTAAAATATAAAAATAAACAAACTATTAATTGATGAATATCCCAGTTTAAAAAAAAAAAACCTAAACACAAAACCTCTCCAAAATGGCCTATCTCCTTCGCCCACTACCCTAAACACCAGTACTCTACCTTCACCAAAACACAGCAATACCTCTTCACAATCCAGACTCTGTAACTCAGATTTATATTGAGAGATTTTTCCATCATGGTCCGATTACTGGACACTAAGGAAAACTTTCAACAAATATGGAGAAATGACTTCAATGTTCATAGCTTGGAGAAATAAGCAAAGGAATTGAAGGTTTGGTTTAGTTTTGATGAAATCAAAATCCCCAGAAACTCATCTTCTTCAACAGATTAACGATCTATGATTTGGCACATATAAGCTGCGTGCAAATCTGTAGCGTATGAAGCCGAATCAGGAGGATCAATTCCTACCAGTCAGAAAAACAAATCAGTCCTCCGCATCCAGGAAGCTATGCAATGGTTGTTCGTGTGGGAAATGATGCTGTTCAGGAACCCAAAAATAACAGTGGAACTGTACCATTGGTCATACATAATCCCTCTGAGGGAGGAGGTTGCTTGGATGAAGAATTGTCTTATGGGTGTATTTAGTGGAGGTATCATTTTCCAGAGACATAACGAGCATGATAGATTTAAGCTTAGGTTTGGCACGCTGCCAAGCTCCTTCGTGGCTGGACTTGATACATTATCAGGCCCTAACTAATAAATATATATAAAGATATATATTAAAAATTCTATAACACTAACTAATATTATCAAAAAATTGATAAATATAAATAAAAATATCAATTAAAAATTTTCATCAGTAGATTCTAGTGAACTTTATTAATAAAATAATCTCTTACTATATTCCTCAATAAACACTGATGAAAATGTTTTCTTAGTATATATAAAGGGGATTACAGTGAAAAAACAATGAATTAAAAAAATTCAAAAGATACAATAATATGTTATTTATAAAGATAGAAATAATAATAACATTAATCCGTTGGTGAAATCCATTAGTAAATTTGTCAATAATAATTAAGTTATAACCTGGCAAACGATCCTTCCCTCTCCCATTTCTTCTTCTTCCTCCATCATCTCTACAACAAAAGGCAGGCCCCACCCCCTCTATTTTATCATAAATCAACATTCCACCACAAATTTGATTAACTCAACACTTAGTTTATCAGTATCCACATTCTAATTCAATTTCTTTTTAGAATTTCTTATATCAAGTAAGAAAAATTTTCTATTTTTTTAACTCAATTTTAAAATATTAATTTTTATTGTATATTTTTATAGTATATGTAGTTTATTTATGTGTTTTACAGCTTTTTTTCATAGAAATTTATTGTATGATTTTTACATGTTAGAGCTTGTTTGAGATTTTAAAAAATTATATTTGTTTGTAATTTGATGAAATTGATTTTGAATTTGTGACTTAGATATTCTTTAATAAAATAAATAATATCTTATTTAATGGGTCTATTTTATATTTTGTCAATTTTATTGTTAAGTTCAAAAATTTCTATACATAAATAGAAATTTGAATTTATAATATATAGATAATTGATAATAATTTAATATTATTAAAATAAATCGAATATATTTAAGATAAATTATTGTTAATTAGTTTATTTAGTTTATATAATTAACTAATATATAGATTTATATATAGATTTGATATAAATAATAAATTTTATTTTTATAGATGTACCAATAGACCTGGTGTCTAATTACCTCACATCATGAGCATGGGTCGTACTCAAAGCAAATGGAAATGAGAAGTTTAAGCCCAAGTCCATCAGAGGTTAGTGTGTTAAAGGCCCGCACAAACCTAAAGTCCGCACAAAAAAAATCTATTTGATGAATACATGTCCAAGATTGATGGAAATAAGTCTAAGAAGTTTGTCGGAAAGGCAAGCATGTGATCTTGGAGTCCAATTGGGGCTCGTAAGTCCAATCTGAAAATCTTATTCCGAGCTCCACAATTTGATACTGATTGAAAAGCCATCGGAGGCTTATTTGGAGGACAAAAAATACTCTAAACGCCATTTTTAGAGATTTCATTAGCCAAAACATGTCCAAATTGCTCCTATTTTATAATTATATCTTTCTGGTTTATCATTTATCTTATTCCAACATATGTTTCTATTATTTTCAATAAAGAGAAAAAATATAAGTTATAAAGAATTAATGAGTAATAAACGATTCCATATTTTACCACCAAAAGATCAGTTCTATCTCACACGCACATATACACTTGCATCATCAAACATTTTTGCTTATGTGGGGGTATAGCTTAGAGTATCGGTGCTCTGTCAACAGTTTGCATGCCCCATGCAACCGTTAATATTTTATACGCTCCTTCTTTTAAAAATCACTTCGAGAGCAAACGTATCTTGCTCTGATCTGATATACTATTAATTAACCATTCCAATCTAATTAAAATCTGAAATAATTAAGGCCACGGCCAGCTAAAAGCAATAAGAATGGTGCCCAAGTCCCACCATTCACATTTTCAATTGATGCTCTTTCTTTCTTTCTTTCTATTCCTATTTCTTTAATGCAAAATGGTGGCGTTTCTTGTCCTGAGGCCGTAGAAGCATGTTGTAATAAAAGTCAAGAGGTAAGGTGGACAGCTTGCCAGCCACGAACCTTGGGAGTGCTGGCTTGCAGCTTTTTGAATGCATGTTATTGCTAGATGCTAGCCGCGCCTGAGTTCTTAGCGGCCAATACCACATCGCCTCGAAAGTTGTTTTGGCTTTTAAGCTTTATAGTCGGCACTGACATTCTGCTGGTCTCCTGTAATTTTCCTCGAAAAGTATATGCTAATGCTTTGCAAGATGACTCTATCTTCAAGTTGGCTCACCTAAAACTAGCTAGGTTTGTTTACTTTACTGTGTGAAAAAAATAATTATATATATATATATCTTCAAGTTGGCACCGAAAAAAAATAATTATATATAGGGTGAATCTGGTGGGATGACTTATTTATGTAATTTAAAAGGGATATGTTTTTTTTTAATAAAAAAGGTATTCTTATATCAACTTTTATGGAATGACACCAATTTCTCTTCTATTGAAACGTGAACAAGGCATACACATTTATAAAGTCTACTACAAGTGGACCTGCTCTGCATTTTTTTTTTAATTATTTTTGCATACAAAAACAATGTTTAGAAAAAGATTAAAATTCCTTTTTTAAAAAAAATAAGCAACTCTACAAAAAGGTTGAAAAAATTTGGATTAACCTGTCAAACTCGTAATCCAAGTTATGAGATTAATAGGATAACCTGATAAAAAAATAAAAAAAAATCACAAAACCTAATTTTTTTAAAAAAAAAATCAATGTTAAATGATAAAATTAGAAAAGAAAATAATTAAAAAAAATTGATATCAACCCATGTTAATTTTTCAAACTCATAACTCGAATCATTAGACTACAAACACCTTATCTGGAAAAACATGAAACTCAATTCCCGACTGATCAAATATTGAATAATAAAATTGAAAAAAAAATCAATTAAAAAAAGAATTAAAAAAATAGTAATTAAAAGAATGAGGATCAAAATCAAATGAATGAGAGGGAAACCATAATTTTTTTTATTGAAGAGCAAAATTCAAAAAAAAAATCAATTGAACAAAAGAATCAAAAAATAAAACATTCAAAAGAATAGGGACCAAATTAGAAAAAAAATTAGCATTTCTCCAATTGGGATTGAATAATGAAATTGAAAACAAATTGAGATTTTACAAAAGAGCCAAGAACAAAAATTAGAAATCAAAATAATAAAAACCGAAGTTCAAATCTCAATAAATAAAATGATGAATTTGAAAATTTGCATGGCTAGTGTGCTTTTCGAGAGGAGGAAAGTAAAAGGGGGGAAGAGAACAAAAAAAGACAATTAGTGTCGCAATGCCACTCCACCACCACCATACGCTACCCGAAAAGAGCAAGTGTCTCATACCAGCTACTTTTATTTTTTTAATATAATTTATATTTATTAAAATACTAAATTGCCCCTCATCCAACTTCATTATGATGAAAAACCCAGTATGAAAATACAAAAAAAAAAACCTGTAGATGTTAGTTTAAGATTATTTTTTTTTCAATGGTATTTTAGTTGTATTTGTATCCTATCAATTTGGTGATCAGTAATGGACCTTATGAAAAGATTTCACTAACCCTAATGGCCAGTTCAATATTTTTTTTGTGAGAAGAGAAAAATTGTCATTATATTATTCCAATAAATAGTGTTTTCACTCGTAGTGAACAATGTTTTCCCAAGATCTATTAGGTTTTTGATAACCAAGCAGTCATGAGTTTGAATCTCACCACCCTTATTCTATCTTCTAATTAAAATCTAAGAGCTTTCACTTGAGAGGGGTGTTAGAGAGTAATATAAAATATTATATTGGGATTTTACCTAACAACTTAAGTTATTGGATTGAAATGGTTCTTTGACAATTCGGTCAATCTATTCATTATTACATTGCATAAATGCATGCTATTTAGGATCAATTAGCCTTTTTTAGCCTACTTAGGAACATCCAAGTGATGCTTCCAAATTCACTGCATATCGAGACCATCTATCAATAATGTAATTTCTTATGGATCTAACTAATGAATTTGAGTTCATTCATGCCTATATTCTTCATAGAGATACCCCCCCAACTAGAAGTCATGGTTTCTAATTTTTTGTTTGAAGAAACTTGGCTTGCAACATTGAAATCCAAAAGACTTCTCACCACGACTAACAATATTTTTGCAGCATATTTTAAGGTATCCATGACATGTTGTTGTTGATTGTTCTAAGTTGTAGAATAAAAGACAACATTTTTACTACACATTTTAAGGTATCCAAGATATGATGTTTGTTACCCATTTTGAGGGCCTATATAAACAAAAAAAATAAAAAATAAAAAAATATTGGAAGAAAGAAATATATATTAATGAGAAGAATATACTAGAATGCCCAAGAAATTATTAAAGACTGATTGAGAAAGATCAAATATACAAGAAAAAAAATTTCAACGATGTATTTTCAACTGATGAAGACCATATTTGCAAAGAAAATTCAATTTGATGTTTAAGGACTCAATTAGAATTCTTCAAGGTTTATTCAAATTTATTGTAGGCTTAATTATAAGAAAAAATAATTTTTAAAAGTCAAATTAGGCTTTAATTGGAAGACATTAAAGTCTAAAGGTCGAATTATATTTTTTTAGGACTTAATTTGATTAAACCAAGGGCTTAATTGCATAAATATTAAAATTTAATATTATTACCTCTTAAACGTCCTACCTGAGATAGGATACATTGCTAATTTTGTTTTAAATTGCTAAAAGCTTGTTTTGTTTTTGTTTTTTTATGGTCTTCTTATGATATTCTTGATTTTGGTGTCAGTGAATATTCGCCTATGAATATTTCCAACTCTAGTGTTGGTAAATATTACATAACCCAAAAAGTATTGTATTCTTGAATGTAGCGCCAATGAATAAATCCGTAAAATTTAGATTAAAAAAGAAAAAGAACCTATTTTTTATTTATTTAAAAAAAAACATAAATCAATTCAAATAAATATACAAATGGTCCAAATATTATACAAAAACAACAAACATGTCTCAAATGTTACAACATTATAGCAATATTGTCCAGAAATAATTTGAGGTCATAAATCAACCTTTCTAAGTCTGAGAATTAATTAGGGAGGCTATTGTAACCAATAAAATATTTTTGGATATGGGAATGGTGGCGGTGTATGGATACACGTGCCGCTACCTCTGTTGGCACTTAGCTTCACATGTCGTCGTCATCTGAAGAAAAAAATTGGTTGCACCTGACATAACTCTTTCCTTTCTCTGCCAACTATGAGTATCACTGATACCTCCAAAACAAAGAAATCAACACACAATAGTTGTTTTTATTTTTTTTTATTTTTTTTTCTAAATCTGCTTCTATTTTCTTCCTCATGGGTTCATTTTTTTCTCTCTCCCTCTTTACTGGTTTTTGTGGTGGTCAGCTTAAATTAGTGGTTGGTTATGGGAGGAAGAATGGCAGAGCTAGTTGAGGTTGGGCTTGTTTAAAGCCTACTGTAATGTTGATTTTGCTGAGGAGGCTATCATAGGGAAAAGGAAAATGGGATGACGATGTGGCTTGGTCAGGAGGTTTTACTGGTGTTGCCCACGAGGATAAAGAGAAAGATTGGTGCTTTGAAAAGCTTTTGATGGTTGGCATTGTTGATTAGCTGAGGGAGAGGAGTGAGATGCCATAGTCCGGCAAGGATAACTATTGTGCAAGGAATTATAGGTGTATAGCACTATAGATCTGTGTGAGAGACAGGTGAAGGGAGAGAAGAAAATTGGTGTTGTTGTCTTCATGGGTTGAGATGCGGATTTGTGGGTGGTTACGGTTGGAAGAGAAAAATATTGGTGTGCCTCAGGGAAGGGAGAAGTGAGGCGTATATGGGCACGATCTGTGACAGTGAGGGTCACTCTCTCTTTTTAAGTTTCATCTTTTTTGCCAAATGCATGTTTGAAAGATGAAACTTAGCTTGGCATATGAAACTTGGGCATGTAGACTTTGATAGCTTGAAGATTATGGCATAAAAGAATATGTTTAAGGGTATATCATACATCATACATCTAAATCAATTATGTGAAGGATGTTTAGTGGGTAAGCAATTTTGCAAGAGCTTTCCAAAAGAGTCTACATCAAGAACATGTCAACCACTACAAGAAATATATATCGATGTTTATGGTCCTATCAAACCATGTTTATTTTGTAAAATTTTGTTTTTTCTACTTTTTATTGATGATTATAATAGAAAAACTTGGGTATACTTCTTAAAATAAAAGTCTAATATGTTTACTTACTTTAAGAAGTTTAAGGCATTAGTTGAAAAAGAAGGTGGTTATTCTATAAAATCACTTAGGACGGATAAGGGGTGAATTTTGTTCCAATGATCTTATTGAGTTTTATGAAGATCGTGATATAAAGAAACTCTTAACAGTGCCTAGATCCCCATAATAAAATGGTATGTTGGAGAGAAAGAATAGAAGCATTCTCAACATGGCAAAAAACATGCTCAAAACTAAGAAGTTGCCTAAGGAGTTTAGGGCTGAAACTTTAGATTATGTTATTTACTTGTCAAATAGATGTTCTAACAAAGGCTTGAATAGCATGACTTCACAAGAAGCATGGAGGGGAAGAAATCCAAGGGTTTTTCAATTAAAAGTTTTTTGAAGCATCGGTTATGTGTGTGTAGATGATCAAGTAAGGATCAAACTAGATAACATGAGTAAAAAGATGATCTTTGTGGGCTATAATCAAAAGTCCAAATGATACAAGCTTTACAACACTAATAAAGGAAAGATGGTGATTAATAGAGATGTTGAGTTTAATGGGGAAAAAAAAAAGCATGGGATTGGAAGTTAAATGATGGTGAAAAATATGACTTCCTACAAGTTCTTGATGAAAATGAGGAAAGATATTAAGATCATCAAGAACTTATAGACTATAGTTACACCTCCATCTACACCAATGAGCTTAATTTCTTCTTCTTCTTCTTCTTCTTCTTCTTGTGGAAGCTCAAGTAATGGTACTCCAGCAAGTCTACCAAGAAATATTATGAGCCTTGATGACTTATATAAGGTAACTAATCATATTGATGATATAATACTATATTTTCACCTTGCTACATATGATCCTATAGTATTTAAAGAAGCAATAAAGGGTGCAAAATAAAGAATTGTTATGGATGAAGAGATTGTATCAATTGAGAAGAATGACACACGAAGATTAGTTTTTAAACCAATTAGAAAGAAGTCACTAGGTGTCGAGTAGATCTACATAGAAAAGAAAGATTGTTGTTACCCATTTTTGGATTCTCACAAAAAAAAAGAGAGAGAATACAAAAAAAAAATATATCAAAAAATATTCAAAAGAAATCCAAAAATAATAAAAGCGAAAAAAAGATGTTGGAACACTCATGAAATGGCTAGGAAATGGTTGGGGAGGTTCATAAATACAAGAATTGAAATTTGACATTATATTTTTTTTATTGATGAGAGTCCTGTTGATAAAGAAAATTCAAGTTGAGAAAGAAAAGTCCAAAATAAGATGGTTATAGACTCAATTAAATTTTATTCAAGGTTTAATTGAATTTATGGAGGGCTTGATTGCAAGAAATTTGATTTTTTAAGTCAATTTAGGCTTTTAATGGATGAAATTAAAGTTTTGGGGTCCAATTATAATTTTAAAGAGTTGATTCGATCAAATCAGGGGCTTAATTACATAATTATTGAAGTTTAATGGCCAATTAGGGACTTGATTGAAACAATCCGAAACCAAGGACCAAACCAGAAAAATCACTAAAATCAAGGGATTCAATTACAATTTATCCGGGGTCTTGATTACAAAATTGCAAAAACATCCAAGGACCAAATCAGAAATATGCATTTTGAATCAGAAAACGGCATCGTTTCCTTGACAACTGTTGATCACCTTCTTCATCCGCAACGGTTTCGACAGTGAATAAGCACTATCAATGGAGCCATTTCAGCAACAAAAACAGCAGATGGCTTCAGTTATGGGGAATGTTCCACGACTACTATTCCTCTACATGCTGTTACGTACCAAGTTGGGCTGCACTGCAAGCCATTCTTTGGCTTATAAAAGCCAGAGAAAGACAATGAAAAAAAGAGGAGAAAAACAGAAGAGGGGAGACGACAGAAGGAACAAAAAAAAAGAAAAAAAGAGAATAGGGGAGAGAGTGAAGAGAGGAAAGCAAACCGAGAGAGGGAGACGAACGAAATACAGTAAAAAAAGGCAAAAAGAAAAAGAAGAGAACAGACGGAAGAGAAAGACAGGGAGAGGGAGGGTGGAAGGAAGAGAAGCACAGAGGGAAATACAAGAGAAAAAAAGTACAAAAAAAAAAACGAAGCAAGGACGAACAAGGAGACCGGAAGAGAAGAGCAAAGGAAGAGAAACCGAACGGTGGAGCAGAGAACACAGACAGCAGAGGAGGTCAACATCACCACCGGTTTCTTTTCTCCAGAACCCGGTATGTTCATGTCCTTTCTTCGCAACAATTGACGTCTGGTTTGTCTAGAAAAACAAAAGGAAACAGGAGATGAAAGCAAGCCAAAAGATCGTCGTTTCGTTTTTTTCTCTATTAATAACCAGGGGTCTTTGTAACAGCTATCTGCAAAACAAATGAAGGATGACTGTTCCATGCACGCGTACAATTTTACGCGTGCATGGCTTAGTTGGGTCAAGCCACATGGGTGGCTGGGTCCAGCCCAGCTATTTAGGCCGGACCGGGCCCAGCTTGGGAAAAAAAATCTTCAAAAATTATTTTAAAAAATCTATGATTTTTTGCAAAATTTTTACTTCATTTTGATCAATATCGTTTTGTATTTTTATATTATAAAGATATAAATCTCATATTAAAATACCTGGTTTTTATCAAGACATTAAAAAATAATTAAAAAAAATATTTTTGTTTTCATGCATACGGCCAAGTCTCTCAAAATTAAAAATTAAAAATTCATCATATTGTATTTTCATATAACAAAGAAAATTTCAAAAAAAGTATATATTAGCATGCATTTTGGCTTTAATAACTAGTTTATCAAAGTCACGAGAACTAGGCCAATATTTCAAAAAAATTAAAAAAAAATATTTTGTTTTTTTCTTTTAATATCTTGGTTTACAACCTTATACGTAAGACGTATTCCGGATATTAAATTCTTTTGTTGACGTCAGAACACTTAGGTTTTATCCGATAAGATAAGAATCTCCTTACCGAGGAAGACTTTTCTTAAATCTTAGATGGACCAACAACTAAAAAACACAACAAGACCTTAGATTTTATCAGACAATTAAACAATACAGTCTACCTTAGGTAGGGCATATTTGGGGCACTAAAACCTTCCCTTTACGCAACCAATTCCCGTACCTAATCTCTGCGACCAGTTAGGGTTCCTAGTGACCAAAATTCTAGGTGGCGACTCCCATTCTATTTTTTCAGTGATAAGAGACAAAAATTCCTTGTCTCCACACATTTGCCACGTTAGATACTAAATTTGAGGGTGGATGTTTTTGCCGTGACGCCGCACACGTGCAACAAAAACTATCAAAGAAGAGGTGGAAAAATACAAGGCAATATTGGTGGTAAAAAGCTATAGTCAAAAGCATGGGATTGACTATAATGAGGTTTTTTCTCTCGTTACTAGATTGAAGACCATTCAATTAATTATTACCATCACCGCCCAACATAGATGGAGAATCTATTAAATGGATGTTAAATAAATCTTTCTTAATGGTTTCTTGAGGAGGATGTCTATATTGAGCAACCTATTGGTTATGAAGATAAGGTTTTAAAGTTGAATAAAGTCTTGTAGAGATTAAAGCAAGACTCAAGGGCTTAGTATAGTTGCATTGATGGCTATTTCTTAGAAAATGGGTTTGTTAAATGCCCTTATAAATATGTTATCTATGTAAAGATCAAAGAGAATGGTGATTCTCTTATTGTATGTTTATATATGGATGACATAATATTTATAGAAAATAATTCAAAGATGTTTAAAGACTTCAAGCAAGTAATGACTACGGGGTTTGAGATGACAGATATTGTCTTATGTCCTACTACTTAAGGATTGAAATCAAACAAGAAGAAAATAAAATCTTTATGAATCAAGAGAAGTTTGCAAGAGAGGTTCTCAAGAATTTCAAGATGGATGATTGTGCAAAGATGAATACTCTAGTTGAGTGTGGAGTGAAGATATCAAAGAATGATGAAGGGGAAAGGATAAACTCTACAACATTTTAGAGCTTAGTTGGGAGTTTAAGATATTTAACATACATTCATCCAAATATTCTTTTTTGAGTGGGACTTGTGAGTAGGTTTATGGAGACACCTATTAAGACACTCTTTA
This sequence comes from Populus tomentosa, assembly GCA_018804465.1. NCBI lineage: Eukaryota > Viridiplantae > Streptophyta > Magnoliopsida > Malpighiales > Salicaceae > Populus > Populus tomentosa. The sequence continues at coordinate 3,699,260 of CM031981.1, forward strand.
AAGCTTTAAAGAGAATTCTTCAGTATATCAATGGTACTGTTGATTTTGACTTATTCTATGGTTATTCTAATAGCTTTGAACTTATGGGTTATAGTGATAGTGATTGGACTGAAGATATGGATGATAGAAAGAGCACATCGGGTTTTGTTTTCTATATAAAAGACACACAACATTTACATGGAGTTCAAATAAGCAACATTTACATGGAGTTCAAATAAGCAATCTATAGTCACTTTGTCAACATATGAAGCTAAATATATAGCTATTACATCACGTATTTGTCATTTTATATGGCTAAGGAGATGAATAAAGGAATTTGAATGCCACCAAAACAACTACCAAAATATATATGGACAACTCATCGATCATTGTATTAGCAAAGAATCTAGTTTTTCATGATAGAAGTAAGCATATTGACATAATATTTCATTACTTATGAGATTGTATTGCAAACAAGAAAGTTGAAGTCAAGAATATAAAGACACAAGACCAAGTCGCGGATATATTTACAAAGCCACTCAAATATGATATTTTTATCAAAATAAAAAATATGTTGGGAGTTATAAAGAAATCAAGTTTAAAAAGGGATGTTGAAAGTAAACCATATTTTAGATTCTTAAACAATCGACTGGTTTAGTTGGCAAAATACAATTCATGTTCAGATTAGAATTTCTTTATATTAGTTTAATTTCTTGATTGTATAAGATTTTATGCCTATAAAAAAACTTACACTTCAACATTATTAATAAGCACAAAAGAGAGAGAATAACTAAGAGAGCTTAGAGAAAAAAAAAAGACTTAATAAAAGCATGTATTTCTCTTAATCTTCTTTTTATTCTTAAGTTATTGACCTTGCATTATAATGTTGATCTTATACCACACCTACTTTACTTCCAACATGTTCTCCTTCTATTTATGATCATTCATTGAATAAGTGTGTCTTCTTTTTAAAACTTTTCAAACAAGCTCTTTGAGCTTGGTTTATTAAATTTAACTCTAAAATGAGTTAGTTTGGGTTCACTTTGGATGCATATGATTTTACCTTAATTATATGTAAGATAAATAAAAATCATATGGTACTTTTACTTTATGTTGATGATATGATAATTACATGGTCACTCAACTTAAGAAATTCCTTAACCAACACTTTGAAATGAAAGATCTAGACAAGCTCAAATATTTTTTAGGCCTAAAAGTCTCTTCAGATGACACTGGCTACTACTTTCTCATGTCAAGTATCGTATTGATCTTTTATCTCGATCTTCTTTAATAGATATTAAGATTGCTTGTACATATCTTTATATAAATGTCAAGTTTATACTATTAATAGGACACCACTTCTTGATCCAATGCTACGTAGGTGATTGGTTGGAAATCTTGTGTATCTTTTAGTCACTCGCCTTGACATAGCAGATGTTGAGCATATTGTTAGTCAATTTATATATGCTCTTTGCATAACTCGTTTTACATTTATTCTTTGCTATGATAAGGGTATTTTGATATAGATATGGCTAAATAAATCACTGACCCAACAAATCGTCATGCTAGATATTGTTTTTCTCTTATAAATTCTTTGATTTCTTGCCATAGAAAGAAAAAAAAAAAAAAACAATCACAACTCACTCAAGTACAAATGTTGAGTAACTTGCTCTTGATATCTCTTATAAATTAGTAGCATGGTTTATGATGGCTTTTGATCTTGTTGCTTAACATTCAAGTCTCACATCTCTATACTATGATAATCATAATATTATCTAGATCACTTATATTGAAGTATTTCATAAACGATCCAAATATATTAAAATTGATATTCACTTCATTCTTCAACATATCTATAATAACATTATACGTTTACAGAAATCTATTAAATAAAATATATGGTATTTTAAATATATGGAATAAAATACCATATATTTTATCCAAATATATTTATACGAGTATTCTTCAATGTCCTTAATTGATTAACTTGTAGATATTTTATAAAAACTCATCCAGCCGGAAACTTTTAAAATCTAGTGTGTGTTTAGGAGTGTGATTACGGCTGTTATTCAAAGTGTTTTTTCACTCAGAAAAGTAAGTCAATAATATTTTTTTTATTTTTAAAAAATTATTTTTGAGATCAACACATCAAAATGATTTGAAAACATCAAAAACATATTAATTCAAAGCAAAAAAAATTTAATTTTTTTAAAAATATTTTTGAAACACAATACCAAACACGCCTTAAAATTTCCTTAATTGATAGAAATCTCTTTGATTATATTTCCAAGAGAATATATAAACCTCTTATATATATATATATATATATATATATATATATATTAGAAAGACGTCCTCTTTTTTTCATAAGAAAAAAAAAAAAACTTGCTGATCCACTCGGGCCTGCAACTTGCAAGACCATGTCGGCGTGCTTACTTTTATCTAAACTTGACCCAGTTGTCTTAGACTCTTGGATCCTAACCTTCGTGCAAGCTAAGATAAACAACCTAACTAGCAGGCTCACTTGTGTGTGTGATTGTTAAAGACTTGAAAATCCAATTCTTAAGTTTTGTATTTAATTACATCTAGCAAGGATTAGTGATATATGGTACGAACTTGGTCCCCGAGCCATAGCTGTGAAGGTTCAAAAGGGCTTGCGTACAAAAATACATAAAAGAGGGTATGGATTTATATGAGTATAATAGCTTGAGAGTTTATTAAAACTAATTAAGTTGCCTTAAAAGTAGATTTTATCATTTCCTTAAAGAATGGACATGGCTTAAAACAAGAATTTGCTAGCATTTATTTCCCACCGCCGAGCCAGGTCTATGACAAAGGTAAATCAAATAATGCTCTCTGAAATTAAGCTTTATGATAGTTCAAACAAATTAGCAAACAGGTCATATTAAAAAGTATGGTATATGTTTTTTTTATAAGATATTTTTTTGGTCAAAAATATATTAAAATAATATTTTTTTTATTTTTAATAAAACACATCAAAATAATAAAAACACTCAAACAAATATTAATTTGAAGTTTGGAAAATTATAAAAAAAATTCAATTTTTTTTTAAAAAATACATTTTTACAACACAGAAATAAACAACCCTGCATAAATTTGAAGTACTGTGATTTTGAGAGCTAAAATCCGAAGTTGGAATCAAGCACCTGCAACCGAGACACAAATCCTATCAGACTTTCCCAACATCCATGGGAAATAAATGAGCTATAAAGAAACAAGTAGACGAGGAATGGCATTAGGATACAGAAGTAGGACCAAACTGAAACAAAGGGGAGTAGGGAGACCAAACACACAGTTTCTTCTTTTTTATATATCTATGGCAGATCCCTCGATCAAGAATATCGTTTTTACGGAAAAGGCTCCATCACACAAGAATTATTTACACAAGCTATATCCACGGTTGCAACTAGAACTCGACCACCCAATGTCTAAACTCAAAAGTCCTTTACCACTTGTACTGGCCCTTGCGGGTTAGCAAATACACATTTTCCTACTGATTAATTGCTCGTATTTGCTTAAAATTGATTAGATGACATTTTTACATGGTATTTGCTTAGAATAGGAGGGATACAAGAGTTTGAGAACAAAGATCATCGAGTCGAGTGAAGAAATTTTGCACGAAGTTCAACGAGTTGAGTGAAGAAAAAAGATACAAGCCTGGAAGCATCGCACCTGGGTGTGGCTGTCAAAATTTTTGATGGGAACCACTTACCTTGTCAGCTCTAACAAAATTAGTTAAAGTTGGTATTCACACTGTTCAAAAGTTAGCAGACTAGCCATAGCTTTAATAGTCAGCTTGGAGGAAACTCTCATATGCAGTTCCATCCAGTGTCTTGTTGATATCTTCCCAGTTCTTAACATGGTCTGACAATGGACCTTTGTGTATCTTGACCTGACGGCTCGTTAGATCCATCACTGGAAGGCCTAGAAATGCTTGAACATCTTTTAGTTTCTGCAGCACAAGCATGATAAATAATGCGCAATGAGAGACGATTTACAGTGCTATCAACAAATGCAAAACTACCACAATCACAAACTGACAATTCAAATGGGAGACCATTTCCAAAGGAAAGGATTATCTCAGGATGGGAACCATTTAAGGGAGCGCAAGACATAAATTAAATTTCACCAGAATTTTAAAATAGATACAAAAAAGAAAGAATAGTTAGAATTAATCTATAGATCAGCTGGTTGAATGGCAGAAATGTTAGGAAACAAGAATCATTCCAATGATCAAGGTATTTCTCAGTGCACTTCAAAATATAGAAAACAAGATGTATTTTGTGTGAGAACTTGACATGATAACTTACTGTGGGGTTTTTGATGAGATCCTCATAGTACAGAACAATGTGCCTGGTGCTGTTGAAGTATTCTAAAGCCTTGGTAGCTGTTATCTCAACCTCCTTCAGATCAGAAATCAACAGTGTGGAATTGATCATAGGCTTGTATTTTGCAAGTGTTTCGGCCTACAAGAAATTACAGCTGAAAGCTCAACACTATATGTAGCATGAAAGAGAGTTAGAGTTGGTGGGAGCAGGGGAAATAAAGAAGGACCTCTTCTGTGGAATGAACATGAGACTTGTGGGTCCCATTCAATAGCTTAGCATGACGGTCATAGGAATTCGCAAGAACTGAAACCATGCGACGTAGTAGATTTCTTCGAAACAGAAATATTGCAGAGACACCCCTGCGGTTGAAGTAGTCTGCTATTTCCTTGTGATGCTGCATTACTCCCTGCATGAAAAAAAAAAATGGCTATTACTTTGGAATTTTCCTCCCCAAAATAAATAACACATGTACATGATCCTTCTTCTAGTCCCCCATATAGAAATGGGGGTTCTGCCTCCCTAAGGTTCCCTTAGCTGGATATTAGTTTAGCAACTAGTTGAGAGAAATTGAATAAAAACTGACATGCAGAAACAAAATGAAAATTGCACTTCTATAACCTCATTCAACCACGCAAAGTGCAGTCCTAAAAGTATATAATCTCCAAGCAAATATGGAAACCATAAAATTCTTTATTTTTATAGTTTATATAAGCAAATAGTAAACATTTTCCTTTAAAGTTATCCAAGTGAAAATTGCTAAAAGTACTACTATCAAGCTAAACTGTCTTCTTATGATAAAAAATGTAAACTGCCTTCGGTCCCTAAATTAGATGGTGCTCTTGCATGGTACAGCAACTGGTTTCCAAAAACCAGACAGAAAATGAAGAAATTCCATATTAACATCCAAACACAGTTTCTGTTTGGGTATAGATTAATAACATACAAAAACACAACTTTTAGTCCTCCTAACAGTTCAGTATCAGCTACACTTTATTTATCCACCCTGTTCTCCCACCACAGAAACTGGATTCGCAAAACAGCAGCTCACAGCTCACAAACCCTTCTGAACATCAGCTGATATCCATCAAATAAAAAAGAAACAACAAAGAATGCTACCTTACCACTGTTATATCAGCATAGTTTAAGGTACCAATAATTTAACAAGATACTAGAAGCTGATGCGATTAATTTAGATCCAAATAGGGGTTTTCACAAATCTGGTAGGAATTCCTATTATAGAAATAATATGAGAACTTTTAAGTGTCAATTGTTTCTAAAGGTTGATGCTGTTCCTACTTGCCATTTTGTTTCTCTAAAGGTTGATGCTGTTCCTTCTTGCCATTTTGTTTCTAATACCATGTATCCTGATTGGATGAACCATGAGGTAAGCCAATACCATGTTGCGATAGTTTCACACATGAATACGAGTTTGTTAAACACTAAACAGTTTGACCAGGGCATGTCTCCTTGATAGTTTAAAGTTAGATATTTTATCATAAATACTATTTTTTCCTTCTTTTTTTCCTCTCAAACTAAAACCACTATTTAAGCAGCACATCAATGAAAAACAGGAAACACCTAAATCCATTTCATGATTAAGATTGATAGGCTATTCAGGGCAACCACTAATTTAGAGTGGTAGTTGCTAGCTTGACAATTCTAATTACTGTGCCAGCAGTGTGTGATCAAACAAGTCTTTTAGTACCCCACCTAGTAGCACAAATAAGGTAAAGATTTAAACCTTAACCTACTTTTCAACCTCAGTTACCTGATTAAGCATCCACTTGAAGCCAACTGCCGCGGAGCATTCATTCTTGGAAGCACTTGTGAACCAGTCCAAATTGTAGACTTTATCTAGAGTCTGTGTAATTGATGAAACATTTATCCTCCTATCCAAAACAGAAAATATCTCCCCATTTGAGCTTACATTAACATGACTGTTTAACAGTGTTTCAAACCATCCACTCCCAGATCTTTGCATCGATAATATAGCAAAGTATCGCACAGGATTGTGTGCGCATTCAGCCCTGTAAACACACCAACACAGTACTTAAGCACACCTTTTAATTAAATCCAATTCAAAAACAAAAGGCAGAAATGCCCAATTACCTGCTAAAAGTTTCAGGATTTGGATAATGTACACTAGAAATTTGCAAATTTTCATGGTCAACATCAGGAGACGGCCTCTCAATGACTTGGATATCTTGAATTTTAATTTTACTATTGGTACTTATCTGCTTTAAACAAACTGAGCAGATATAAACACCGCAGACCATTGCAAACACTAAAACTATCATCCTTAACAAAATGGGAGTTTTCTTAGCGGGCTTTATGATTATCGTATCCTGTTAAAGAGCAAATTAAGCTTGTTAATAATGGAAGAAATAGTATGCATACTAGCTTTAAAGAACAAGGAACAGCTGAAATTAAAGTAAAATTATCGTTCCAGTCTTGATCTTAGCTTGGCAGGTGAAGAAATTACTGTGCTAATAGAAATAATTCAAAAGAAAAACATTGTTTCACCACAAACAATTAACAACAGAAAGCACCAAAACCATAGAATCTACGTCGTATAAACAGCCAGAAAAGGAAAAAATAAATTATCTTTATAAAAGGAAGAACAAATGGAGTGTCAGTTGGAGAGCAGTAAGCTAAGAATAAGCTTAGAAATTGAAATATAAACAACTAGGAAAACCACGAAAAAAACCCAGATCGGGACATGCATTATTCAACAAACCCATTTCAAAACATGTTCCACACAACCATCAACTTACAAAACTTAAACAACAATTATAAGAAGAAATAGCCTTTTCTACAGCAAATATAACTACTAAAATTAATTAAACTAAAAAAAAAATAAAGCATCCTTCAACACTACCCAGATAATAAAAAAAAAAAAAAAAAAAATCTAGCAGCATTTTAAGGAAATCCCATTATTCTACTCATACAAAAGAGGGGGAAGTAAGAATCAGTGGGCACCTTGTTTAATACACAAATATACTCAGCCATTGCTGTATTTCCAGAGAACCCAACAAAGGTAGAGCCAGAAAAAGTAAAGATAAAAACAGACACCCTCTCTCTCTTATTCAGATTTTGCTAGTACCCGTACAAATAATGGATGAATTCATCAAGTAGACTCAGCCACAAAGTCTCTTCAAATAGTGAGAGAAGTTTAAAGAAGCTGCCAAAGAGAACTTGACGAAATTTGGAGCTATTTTTTATTTGAAGCCTTGTGGAAAACAACGCTTCATTTAAGGCCTGTGCTTCGCTTTTTATTTATCTTTTTGTAATACCCCAAACAATAGCCGCTGCCTGCTCTTGTATTTCAGCAGCTGGCTTTACTGCCTGCCTCGTTATTGATTTCCCCTCTAGATTTGTCAAATTATTAAATTATTAGTACCATACATCTTTTTTAATCTTTTTTAATATAAGATTCGAGTTATAAATTATATACATAAAGTAATTAATAAAAATTTGTTTTAGAAAAAATTAAGATAAATTCTGATTTAAAATATGCATCAAGAGAGTCAAACTAAATTATTTTTGAATTATTTTTTTGTTTACTTCGCCGAGGTTATAAATCGAGTTATCTATGAGCCGGCCCAAGTTGCCATGACCATGTCAAAGCAGGAGTTATCTTTTCATACGTAGGCGTGCACATATGCCGTACATGAAGGGATATGGCGTTTAATGTATATTGAAGTGTTTGAGATTGTGTCTGCTGCTTCGAAGTCTCACTCTCCAAACACAACTCTAAATACTTGGTAAGACTTTGACTTTTGTTCCCATACGAAATACCATGAAAGAATAATTCAATTTACTGGTTGATCTCAAATAATATGCAGGCTTTCAATTCCAGCTTCTTCTTTTTTTAGCAAGCCATTCAAAATCCTACTACCATTTAAAAAATTTAAAAAAAAAAAAAAAACTAATTGGAATCAGTTAAATGCATATCCTCAAAATTTACTGTGGGTTCACATAGTAAATTTACAATTTTACCCCACCACACTATAACATTTAGCCAAATGTAATTACCAAACTCATAATGGGGATTATAGTTGGCTTATATTTTTGCATGATAAAATTACTAGCTCTCAAAAGTTATTTTCCTATATTTTCCTAAATAGGCTTTCAGATTACGTAAGTACATAAGTATTCATTAGTCAAAATATATATATATATATATATATATATATATATACATACATATATATATATATACATACATATATATATATTTCGCACCGACGAAATAAGTGATTGGAAATAAAAGAATTTTAAAACTAGATTATGACCTGTGGATATTGCCTCCAAATTAATAAAAACTCATGAGGTAAGACATCGATTAGCAACATGGTGAACCTCTTTGCACAGCAATAAAATTATTATTTTTTGTATTTTTGTTGCTGAGATATAATTACAATTGTAGTGTAACGTGTCACTGAATGGATGTTAAATTGGTGCTTGAGACTGTAATTATAGTTATTTTTAAAATATTTTTTATTTTAAAATATTTTAAAATAATTTTTTTTTATTTTTTAAAAATAATTTTTAATATCAACGCATCAAAATATTCTAAAAATATTAAAAATATTAATTTAAAAAGAAGGAAAAAAAATAAATAATATTTTTTAAAAATACTTTTGAAACACAAAAATAAATAAAAATTAGTTTCATTGTGTTTTTTATTTTTAAAATTTTTTAATCAATTATTTTGATTTTAGATTTTTGGAGATTTTTCAAATTTTAATTTCTTCATCGCGTGTCATTTTTATCTGATATGTCAGGTAACTTTTTTTTAATGTAATTAACAAATTTTTAGAACTATAAGTATCCTATAAATTCACAAAAAAAAAAAAGATAAATCACATTAAGAAAAAAACGCAGAGAAACCAAATATACGATTAATCCAATAAAAAACAATGCCTAAAATTTCTTTATTAAAACTTAATATGGTAAATATTATATATAATACAATATGACCATAATTTTAAAATTCCAACAAAAAAGCCGTTGGTTAGAGATTTATTGTATATTGTTATCTAAAAATTAACAAATTTCTTCCATTCCATGTTAAATGCACCATCCCAGTATAAATAAATAAAGTATCTTTAAAATTATTTAGAGAGAGACTTAAAAAATAGGAGAAAGAAATTACAGTTTCATATTATTTTTCTATCGATTGATTAACAATTCCAATCTTCCATTTATTAAATTACACGTATCTCCATAAATTTATTGAATATTTTAGTATTGTGTTTTTCTTAAATATTACTCTTATTCCATAGTTCTATCATGATTAATCTAAAGTGTTGCCTTAATGGTCAGAAAGGTTTGCATCTTTCTTCGACTTTTTAGGTTCAAACTTCAGGGTTTGTATTTATAAAAATTTATTAAGTGTTTTTTTATGAATATACCACATTAATATGGGAGACATGCTTTTAAAATTGTTTAAAGGGGGGTTTAGTCTCGTTTGACAGGTATTTAAATTGACTTGAGAATCCCTTTATTGTTGAAAAAAAAAATATGATTAATATAAAGTTGTTTAATTTAATATTTTTGTAGAAAAAAATGATCCACTTATACGTATGTAAAACTAAAATTTTTGCATGATTTTTAAGTCATTTATTTTACTACATCTAATAATTGATAGAATATTACTAAGCTCCTCTTCTTTAATTAAGTTACCTTAGATGTACACAAATAAATGGCTTTAAAGATCAAGTGAAATTCTTAGCCATACACATGTATAAGTGGATCTTTCCTTATTATTATCTTACCTCTGGTGGTAATACAATATACTATTAAATAGAAATTTGGGGTTAGGCTTATGAATACAATATATGATATGAATTAAATCAAGTCTGAATTTGATCTTAAAATGTATGCCGATTAATTTTACGAGATTGAATATATCTTTTAAACCATGCATCGGAACGAGTTGAAATTTTACAGGGAGATACCACACATGAAAATATATTTTGATAAATATTCAGGTTAAATAGAGTTCGAAAACATATTATTTTATAGAGTTGAAGTTACTATACAAATCTTATCAAATCTATCATACTAGATCTTTGTGTACTATTTGAAATATATTTGAATCCAGTGGCGGAGCCACATAGGAGATTAAAGGGGCAATTGCCCCCTTAACTTTTTTAATTGCTTGAATTTTTTTTGAATAATAAATATTAATTTGATTGTTTTGAATTAATTAAAAGTTATATTATTTTTAATTGAATTGGTTACAGTATAAAATTAAATTTTTTCACGAGATGAACAAATAAATATTTTAATTGTTATCGGTGAGTAAAGATTAATATTTACAAAATTAAAAGTTGGTTTTATCTTAAACAAAAAGAAAAAAATTATTTTTTTGTTTTTAAAAATTATTGCTCACAATAAATTTAAACTATCAATCATGATCTATATCCATACATTATGTATAGCATGCTACATAGTAATGAGGTGTGAAATGAGTTTTGATGAATTAATATGTATTTTATTATGAATTTTATATGAAAAATTTACAATTATTATGTAACTGAACTGAATTTTATTATTATGAAAACTTAAAGAGAATAATTATAATGTAAGTTTTTTTATTTTAAAAGTATTTTAAAATTAATTTTATTTTATATGAGTTAGTATATTTGTTTCAAATTAATTTTTAATGTATATTTATATAATATAATATTTATTAATTAATTTGCCCCCTAATTAAAAATATTCTAGCTCCGCCACTGTCTAGATCTATAGGTAAATATTTTCTAAGATTTAAGTACATATATGGATCTACATGTAAGAGTTTTATGAGATTCAAGTTGTTTTGGAAACTAAACATTTTAAGCTTTCCAATCATATAAGATAGGCTTTGTAATTCATCAAGATGAGAGAGAATAACATGGTTGAAGTTAAAATTGAAAATCTACCAAGAATATATGAAAATTAGAAATTCGAGTTACATGGAGGAACTTTGGCATAAAAACTTTGTTTTATTATTCTATTTTATTTATTTATTTAATGTTGAATAATTATTTTTAATTTGGGTTTGTTTTGACTCATTAGACATTATTTAGAGGTTTATTTCATTATTATATTTATATTAGTTGATCATTTTTTGATTTATCAAAAATTAACTAACTTTGTAGTGTCATTTGCATACTTAGAGTTCTTAAATACAATGTTATTTTTTAGTCCAAATCTTTTTACAATACTTTTGGTTATTAGGTACAATATTACATTTGTATTAGAGTTCTATCAAATCTAATTTTCAGCTTTTTGAGTTATTATCTACTTAGTTAAGAATCATTTTACCACGTGATCAAAATATTCACATAACATATACATGAATATATATATATATATATATATATATATATATATATATATATATATTAGAAAAATGTTTAACCCTAAAACACTAACAACTCAAAATGGAGTTTATACATATAAAAAGATTGACTAGTATGGCCTATCTTTTTAAAGTGTAGTATAGATAATATTTGATAGTTTATCATTTTAAATTAATTATTAATTTTAGAAAAAAGTGAACTTTCAATTGATTTGTCTCTTCTATTTTACCTTCTTCTTTTTCGTGGGACTGCAAGAATAAGCTCCAAATAAATATCCAATGAAAAAGGTTTGTTTTGATACTAAATAATACCAGTATACTTTGTTTATAATTTTCTTTTAAAAAAATTAAAAATAATTTTTTGTCATTTCACTAAATATAAAATGGGAATAAGAATTTGTAGAGTTGAAATAACACTATTTTTATTGTCTTCAACTCTAATACGAGGCTACCACAATTCCTTTTTTTCAACCAATAGTAGAGGATGAATAATATGAGGCGACATAGTTTGGAAACGCTGGTTTATGAATTTTCTTTGTATGATTTTAAAAAATAAAAAAAATAATATTTTAATATATTTTTTTTAAAAATATATTTTAAAAAATAATTATTATTATACTTTCAAATACCAGAGAAAAAGGTTCAAATCCCAATAACTATTGACAATTAGAATTTAAAAATAGACTTCAATTAAATACTACTTTAATATTTATTAATAAATTTATTGTATTTTCTGTTTTCATTGGCCTGTTTGTATTTTATAAAAAAATATTTAAAAAAAATTAATTTTTGTTATTTTAAATTAATATATATTTTTAATGTTTTTATATCATTTTGTTTATTAGTATCACAAATTCAATAAAGAACTCAATGAACATATTTCCCATATATATATAGATGGTAAAGATCTAGGAGTGCACACTTTGCTGAAGTTGTGGAGTATGGACCTCTTGAAGGAAAGGAGCCACAAATACAACGTAGCGAGTAAAATCACCAGCAAAAGTAAACCTATAAGACCCAAATCAATGTTTTATTTTGTGAAATAATTAAGATCAAATATAATATAAAAGAAAAAAAACCAAAATTCTGAATAATTTATATATTATAAATTTATAAACTTAATCTAAATATAAATAAAATATATATAGGTTAAACTAAAAATGCTATTCTATTTTTAATAAATAAAATTACATAGATATTATTTAACATTATTGAGCAATGATACTTTAAAAATTTCTCAAAACAACAAGGAAAAAAAATTGTGAGAGTAGGAATAGAAAAATGAGTAGCTGACATCCTAGCCACGCATGGCATGACTATGACCATCAATGTCATCATTGATGGTCATCATAGGCAATGAATGAGTTACATGCTTACTTTTCTAGAAAGGATTTTATTTTCGTTCTTGCAACAAATGGCTAAGCTTTTGTGGGAGTAGGAATAGAAAAACGAGTAGCTGACATCCTAGCCACGCATGGCATGAGTATGACCATCAATGTCATCATTGGCAATGAATGAGTTATATGCTTACTTTTCTAAAAAAAGATTTTATTTTCGTTCTTGCAACAAATGGCTAAGCTTTTGTGCTGAATATTCTTACAAGCGTTTACTTTGCTCATCTTATGCTGGTCAGCAAGCGCGTTTGGGACGGCATGTAAGCATATTTTTGTAATTAAGAATTGAAAATCACCATAGAAGTTGCTGTCTTCAACAAATGGATAGAATTAACTAAAAGACATGGACGTCCATTTTCAACAAAAATGCTATCAAAATACACAAAGTGTATTCTTGACAACGTTATCTACCTGCCCATGAAAAGTTATTTAAAAATTAATTGTTATTACACCGTCATTCTTAAAACATATTCTAAGTATATTTTTGTAATCAAGAATTAAAAATCACCATAGAAGTTCTTCAACAAATGGATAGAATTAACTAATAGGCATGGATGTCCATCTTCATCAAAAATGCTATCAAATTAAAATACACAAAGCATATGAAAAGAAAAACATGGAGTAATAAGTATAACGTAGTTGTTTGACAACGTTACCCACGACGTATTCTTCAAGTTGAAGCTTTCTTTTCCGTTCCATAATTAGAAATGAAAACAATAAGGAAAAGAAAATCATGAAATGTTTGTTTAGGACGTGAACCCCACCCTGAAGCTGCACAATTTGGTGGCAGTGGTGCCCATGTTTCAATTATTATTTTAATACAAAAATAAGTAATAGTATAATCAAATTCTTTTATGTTTACTACTATTTCCTTTCTTGTTTTTTGTACTTGGAAAGTTGGGAGAGCTATCTTCATGCATTGTTGATATGGATTCTTTTCCGTTAGGTATTGCCCCACATAAGCCATGAATTGCATTATACCAAGCTTATCAATTTCGTTGTATTATATTTAACATGGCAAATATATCTCCTTTCTGTCCAAAAAATAAAAACTAGAATAAATTTCATTTTATTTAAAATTTTGATCAATTTCAAAAATTTAAGCTAAATTCCTGCAGAAACTTTCTAGTTATGTTCCGGCTAAATTATATTTTTTTTATTTCCTTTAATTTTATCATTAAACATTTAGTTTATAGAAGATTGAACTTTATAATTATTGTGATTTGTTTTTTCATGGTTATCTCAGTTTTATAACACATATCGCATGTTTGATAGGCTAATTCAGCTTACTTAAGTTTTTTTTTTTGTCTATTTCTTTAATTAATTTATTTTTTAGTTTTATCCTTCAACATCTTCAACATTTGACTGATTATGAATTGAGCTTTGTTATTTATTTTGATTTTTTCTATAAAATTATTAAAATCTCATGACTCGGATAATAGATTTTTCGAATTCACTCAAATTAAATTAAGTCATTTTATGATCTCATGGTTTAGGTTGATCTAATATATTGTTGTCTTAATATTTAAAAGAAAAAAAATATCGTCTTGAATGTTTTTTTAGTCAAACTATATTTTTACCTGACGTTCAAGTTTTTAAACCCGCCGAATCAATTGGGTTACATTAAATCAACTTTCATATTTTTACTTATGTTTGAAATTTGAATTGTACAACTTTAAATTTATTTATCGTTGGATTTGAATAAAAATTATATTTTTTAAATTATTAGTACAATTATTACAAGTTTAAAATAACGCATGAAAATATTTCAAAATCAAAACATATCATTCTAAAACAAAACAAGAACAGAATTCACAACCTTTCGTCGTACACAAGAAATTGAACATTTGGGACAGAGAAAGATATTAAAGTTGTTAGTAATTATTTACAGAACATAATTAAAGTATGAGTTTAACATTGAGAAGAGAGCAGTCAATATGCTATTTGACCGAGCACCAGGTCTGTCTCATGAAATGCGAGGGCTTGTCACTTGTGCGCATAACGAGGTGCCAACCGGGCTCAGCTGAGTGGTGAAGCCTTGGGATGATTGGTCACGGGAAGATACCAAAAAAAAAAAACAACAATCGTAAAATGAGAAAACGGAAATAAGACCACAAAACGACCAAATGAAATTGGGCTGGCTGTTGTCAGGACGGGAGGTGTGCAATGAATTATCGGGCTGTGACAAGACCACATGAATTTGGAAGGATTGTAAAGCGGGGTGGGTTGCAATGTCAATTATGGCATGAAACACAATATATATATATATATATATATATATAACGATACTTCTTTTAGATTTGGTTAGGTGTAGGGAGTTTCCCCTGGGATCACGAAAAAAAAAAAAAAAACTGGTCGCCATGGTAAATAGCAATAGACATATAGCACTATTCATCAGAAACTAGACATATGATAATATTTATCATAATAGTGTATTTTTTTTATTTTACTTTTCTAATAAAAAAACATGCTAGCACATGTGTAGCATGACTTAACAAGTGGGCGACGTGTGTGACATCTCTTCATGCCTATACATTCTCTTTTATGACAACATTCCAAGTGACTCGCTGTTTTTTTTTCAATCATGTCGCACATACTAGCAATAAAAGAGTGGTTTAGTCTCGATCAATTTTTTCTTCTCCTCCCTCTTATCTCTCTCTTCTCTTTGCAAAAACACAATCATGTCCTCTCATTTAGCTTTTTAGAAAAATATTATGGGCAGAAATCCAATTTTATTTAGACCTTTAAACAAACTTGTAAAATCAGGACAAAATTCTACTCGCAATAAGATTCTCTAGTTTCATACTAGATATTTAAAAAAACATGTTGAGCTTCAGATATTGAAATCATGATGTTCAAAAACCTAAATTCATCTACATCTAGGTTGACAATATTTATGAAAGGTTCCAAGTCAGATAAAATCATTTTCAAGATGAAAATCCTCATTCAAGATGGATGATGGAAGAAAGTTTTGTCTATTTAATTTAAAGAATATCAAATTTATTTGTTTGACTTGATAAAGTATTTATTTTTACTTTAATGATCAATAAATTTATAAAAATAAATACATGAATCCTTTAAACTGAGCTAACAATGTATCAATATATTAATCTTACTTTTAGAATTTTATTCCTTTAATTATTCAAATCCACGGTCTTTATTTTAGTTTCTTATAAGAAGAATTAAAATAATTTCTCTTGGTTGTACCTGCTCTCTCTATAGCACTACAAATAAATCAATTCTTTAAACAAAAAATCAAAATTAATTTTGATGGTTTCGACAATAAAAACATACACAAAACATGTGAAAAGAAACAACATGGAGTGATAACAATAACGTAGTTGTTTGACAACGTTGCCTACCTACCTACGACGTTGTCTTCCAGTTGAAGTTTTCTTTTCTATTCCATAATGAGAATGGAAAACAATAAAGAAAAGAAAATCATGAAATGTTTGTTTAGAACGTGAACCCCACCCTGAAGCTGCTCAATTTGGTGGCAGTGGTGCCCATGTTTCAATTATTATTACAATACAAAAATAAGTAATAGTATAATAAAATTCTTTTATGTTTACTACTATTTCCTTTTTGTCAAGTTTATCAATTTCGTTTTATTTCATTTAAATTATTAGATATATTGCATTTAGTTTAAAAAACAAAATAAACTAAAAAAAAATTCATCTCGTTCAAAATCTTAATTTATTTCAAAAATTCAAGTCAAATTCCCGTAGGAGCTTTTCGATTATATTCAAGTAAAATAAGTTTTTTATTTTCATTTATTTTCCTTTAATTTCATTCTTTAATATTTAGTTTATAAGAGATTATATTTCATAATTTACTATGATTTGTTTTTCTCATGGTTATCTCAATCTCATGACTTATATTATAAGTTTGTCGAGTTAATCCAGTTGACTCAAGTTTGTTTTTTTAATTGATTTTTTTAAAATTTCATCATTCAAGATCTTCAATATTTTATTGATTATGAATTGGGTATTTTTACTTGTTTAAGTTTTTTTTTTATAGAATTATCACATGCTCATGACTCGAGTTTTACAAGTTAACTCAACTATAATTATGTCGTTTTATGATCTTTTGATTTAAGTCGATCCAATATATTGTATTTTCAATGTTTAAAAGAAAAAAAAGACATCGTTTTAAATTTTTTTTGAGTTAAACTATATTTTTACTAGACGACCAACATTTTAGACCTGTCAAGTTGATCGAGTTATATCAAGTCAACTTTTATATTTTTACTTGTGTATGAAATTTGAATTATATAATTTTAAGTTAATTTATTGTTGGATTTGAATTGAAATTATATTTTTTCAATTATAAATAGAAACACTAAAAATCATGAAAATTTTCAAAATTAAAACATACTATTTTAATTGAAAAAACAAGCAAACTAGAAAATAATTCACAACCTTGCATTATACACAAAAAAAATGAGCATTTGGGACAGAGAAATCATATTAAAGTTGTTAGTAATTATTTACAGAACATAATTAAAGTATGAGTTTAACATTTGAGAAGAGAGCAGTCAATATGCTATTTGACCGAACACAAGGTCTGTTTCATGAAAGGCGAGGCCTTGTCTCTTGTGTGCATAACGAGGTGCCAACCCGGCTCAGCTGAGTGGTGAAGACTTGGGATGATAGGTCATGGGAAGATACCAAAAAAACAAAAACAATCGGAAAATGAGAAAACGGAAATAAATAGACCACAAGACGACAAAATGAAATTGGGCTGGCTGCTGTCAGGACGGGGAGGGGCGCAGTTAATTATCGTGCTGTGACAAGACCAAGTGAATTTGGAAGGATTGTAAGCCGGGGCGGGTTGCAATGTCAATTATGGCGCATATATATATATATATATATGAGAGAGAGCAACCCTACTTGTTGTATATTTGGGGTTTGGATAAGATGATAGATTAGGTCTAGGAAGTTTCCCCTCGGACCATGAAAATTACTAAATAAATAAATTCATTGCCATGGTAAACATATAGCACTATTCATCATAACTAGACATTTAATACTATTATAGTATAATTACTTTTTCACGATTCTAATAAAAAAACTTGAACTTGTTTTTTTTTTATTATTATTTGATTAATTTTTCATTCTATTATCGATTGGGATAAATTGATTTTTACTTCTTTCAAATGCATTATATAATGAATTCTAAATGTTTAAAAGCAAAAAAAGTTATGATTTTGCAGATTCTATATGCTAACTTAGATTAGCTCAAGTTTTTTTATATTATTTTTAAATTGTTAGTTTTTTAATTATCTTTGTATTTTTTATATCTTTTTTATTTGTATTCTTTCAGATTTCTTGAACGTAAAAAGTGTTTTATGAATAGAAAATAAGCAAGTCAAAGATATATTTGAAGGAGACATGCAAGATCTCATTAAAAAATTTAAAAGAAAAGGGCTCAACAACAATGAAATTTTTTACCAATATCTTGAGTCATGATTAACAACAGGATAAGAAAAAAACATTCAAACACAACAAAGCATATAAATAAGCACACTATTACTTTTTGAAAACAAGGACTTATTGGATCTCTTAATTATTCAAATCTTTTCTTTCAACTAGTCTTCTCATGAATTCTGTTGGTATATCTTTTAAGGTGTTGACAGTCAGTTGGGACAGCAATTCATGAGTCTTTTAATCTCAAATTCTTCATAGAAAGCTTCCCCTTCACCACTCTTTAAACAATTGATAAAAACAACATTAAACTTCTTCCTTAAACTTTCTAGCCTGTCTTCAGGCCTGATCATATAAAAGGGTAGTGGAAATGTTACATGTAAAGGAGTAGTTTCCATCATTTTTTTATTCAGCTCATGCCCCTCCATTCAGACTATCCTTATTTCTCTCTTGATCTCAATTGCTCTCTTGTAATCTTTCCTTCCAGGCTTGAATCCCAAGCCAAACCATTGATCAACACTATTTGTTCCTATCATATTAGACCTCTCAACCATACTCATGGTTGGGTTATATTGGAATGATAGTCCACGCTTCAATAAATATTTTATGACTATCATAGAAGCTTCTGAAACCTGAGATTTTCTTAACAATGTATATTTAGATACCCATTTACCATTCACCAACTCAAAAGTACGTATGTTTCCATCAGTGTTATCTTTAGTTTCAATGTAGGGAATTGTCATTCCTTATCATTGGCAATGCTTCTTTAGCTTTTATAGTGACCAAGCCTTTATTGATGATGAATTTCACTCTTTGGTGTAAAGATAATGAAAACATGTTATATGAAAGGTGAATTTCCATCACTTGGAATGTCACTTGAAATAGTTATGGACTAATAACTAGCTTAATTTCAATATTCCTAATAATTTGTGTAGGCGACCCATCATAAGTTCTAGCAATCATGGTGCTCGACCTTATATGAGAAATATCTACTAGTATCTTATCCTGCATGTGTCATTGTAGGACATTTAAAGCATAATAATTATCTATAAGAACCTTGATGGTTATATATTTTTCACACCTTATAGTGATGTGTAATGCCTTATTATGAATAGTTCTTTAGAAATCAAGCTCATCCTTGGTGAAAAGCATGTAGTTGGTAGATTGGATTTAACCAACTATATGTTCTATAGAATATTTTGTGATGTCCTGAGGGATATAAGTTTCATTGAGAACCTTTTATAAGGTGTTGTGGTGCAACTCAGAGCTCATAATTAATGACATCAAGGAAATCTGACCAAATGTCTTCTTTAGTTGATTTACTATGCTATATTTATTATGCTTATTAGTTTGTTGACTTCATCATTTTTGGCTAAATCCTAAGGTTCCTAGTAAAGTTGTTATGTTGTCGTATCTCGGTGGACATCACAACAATGAGGGTTAAAATGTATATAGTGAAAAATAAGACTCGCCACCTAGTAATTGAAGGAAACTAGAAATCTTAAAATATGCACTGGTTCTAGAGATTTATGTAAGAGGTTAATTATGTATAAGGGAAGAACAAAATCGCCCTTACAACATCATTTCTTGCGAAAGGTTACCTTTACTATGTATTTTCTCATAAATTTATCTTTTTGATTGCTATCAATTACATTAGCTATTCTTTTTAGTTTTTTTTTTTTAAATCATCTTGCAAAAAGAAGAACAATATTTTTTTTGATGTTAGTCTTTTTTAAAAATAAAAGATCCGTTGATTTGATTGTTAAAATTTAATATCAATTAGAATATTATGATAAAAAAAACTTAAAAGAGAACTTTGAAATCGGTCTTCAAGAAGAGACCTATAAAAAAAAAAGGATAAGAAAAGAAAAGATTTATTTACAAACCGATGTCTAGAATAAAAAATAATTTCATATGAATTAACCTATTTAATCTTGATCCACTCTAAATTAAATGAAACAAATCAACCCATTGACCCATGCAAGTCCACATAGTGTTATTTTTAAGCCCGCAATAACATTTGGACCTAAAACTAGAAATCCAAACCAAGAAAATACGATAACGACCCACTTTCATGTACTAGCCCAAGATTAGAATTCAAAGAAACCCAGAGATAAATGGACTCAACAAAGAATACCCAGATTTCTTTTAAAATTTTAACTTACAAGCCTAGCCCAATAAGCATAAGGTAGGAGCCCATATTCATGCTTTGAAGATCAAAATAATTATATTTTAAGGATTTGCCAGCACCCATTCCAATTTTCTTTTGCAGGTTTACGTAAGCATGCATCTATTCCAGGGAAAGCTTGTTTGAGGGAAAAAGAGAGAGAGTAGGTACTGGTGCTGCAGGGGTCATAACAGCAACGAAAAGAAAAAAAGAAAGAAAAGAAAAGAGAAGCTTAAGCCTTTTCTACTGTCTATGGTGCAAATTTCATTACTACTGTCCCTTGATATTGTTCCTAATGTTTACCTTGCTTGACGTTGTTTTAGTCATGATTCATATCTGGAACAGAGTATCAAACCCATATTCTCTTTGAAATTCAAATACCAGAAGTTAATGATTCATGATGTCTAATATTCATACATACATTCCGATAATAAGAACAAATAGGAACTTAACGGTTCCTAACAGGCTTTACACAAGGATATGTTGCAGAAAGTATGATTCAAAATCACTATACAAGATTTGAACCTAATTAAGTACGTATGGCTATTGCTCCTAGGATGAACTGGATGTATTGGATTCAATACTGCAATTGCCTCTCCCCACTGTTTGATGTGAATTCTGTCTCTTTTTCTTTCTCTTGTGTGAGTGTTTCTGCCTCTCGATCTCTATTATTCTCACTAGTTTCTTCTTTCTCACTAGTTTTCTTCTCCGCCACCCTTGTTCGGACCTGTTGCTGCCTTTTTACAGGCGAGTTCAATCTTCCTTGTAAAGGAAATAGATTATCGTCTTTATAAGGATTGATTCTTGAAAATTACGTGTCTCGTTGCTTGATTTATAGAGAGAGAATTAAAATATTGAAAATCAAATCTTGCACCAGAATAGAAAGGTTTGCCTGGCTGCCTGAGAATGTATGTTTGACTTGGAATCTGTAGTTGATTTGGGGAGTTAAACCCTAATCTTTCGCACCAAGATTATAGACTTTATGTTAGAAAATACATTTTCATCATTTCTGTTCCATCAAGAGACTTAACCAGGACCAAAATAAAGCTCTAAAGTTGCATGAGACATCTTCATTTTTTTCTCTTTTCTTTCTGCCCAGAAATCTACAAGAGCCAAGAATAAAACGACGTCGTTTCCTTCCTATCTTCATCACCATGTTCTTTCCTCTTTAGTCAAAACACACGGTTCCATTTAATGTGAAACGACACCATTTCGAGTTTAATTAAGGTTTCTTCCAATTCAATCGAGCTAAACTTCAGCACGATCCCCCGTTTTGATGCTTTTTGCTCCTTGGTCTCTGGTCTTTCAATTTATTATTTTTGGTCAATTTTCATCTTCTTTTCTTAATTTCTGTCAATTTTTTCCTGACCCAGTTACTTTAAGTCCTTTGATCTCTCTAAGGCTCCATTTCAGTCCCTATTCTTTAATTTTCTATTTTTATGCCAAATTAACTCCTAATTTCAATATTTACTTTTTCAAATAAATTCTTAATTAATTTTTTTTACTCTGCTATTTGTTCTAAACTCATTCTTGAACTTTGATTTCTTTATATTTTAGCCAAATTAAATTAATTTAAATTTTTTCTTCAATTTCTTCTTCAAGTCAACCCTTAATTATGACCTAAAAATTCCTAAATCTTATTTTTATCTATGCTCAGTTATTGATCCAATTTTAATTAAAAATATATATTTTTGTATTATTATTATTATTTGTATTTTTAGTTTTTACACATAAAAATAACAAAAAACAACAAAATCACTAAATATAACTAAATTTATTGAAAGGATAATTTCTGATTTCTTTTAAAAAATATATACAAAAATAGAAGTAAAAAATTGGGTTGCAACACCCATCCTCCATCGTTGTTCAATCTACTGGCATCAATCATTCCTACACGTCCTATCTTTTATTTTATTCTAATTAATTTCCATAAATTAATTAGTGAACATGTCGCTCAGGATTTGAATTTCCAAATTCTTCAGTCGACTTGTCATTTTTATACGGATGACCAAAAACCGGAAGAAAAGTAAGAAGTGATTACGCGTTTCATGAGTCTGGATAAGTTCCATTCATCATTGTTTATTCGAAGGGGCAACTGACTCTTACATCTGCCCTCATAATTTTTATTTATTCTAATTAATTTCAATGAATTAGTGAAGGTGTCCCTCTATCATCTAAGCATGATTTGAAAAGGAAACTTAAGAAATTAATTAATTTAAATGAGAAATTTTCCCCATTTTATTTTAGTTTTTAGTCTTCAGGCACGAAATGCCCATATTTACTTTTTTATATATATATATATATATATATATATATATTTTCATGTAGCAACCTATTAACTATTTATCCACACGCGAAGAGACTTGTTATGATGGATAAGATTTGCCCAGAAGAAATGAGGAATAGTATGATTCGCGGTTTTTATCTTTTATTTTTGTTTCTAAGTTTTTAGATATAAAGATAGAATTTAGATATTTTTAGTTTGGGTTTTCTGTTTAAATTTTTTTTATGAACATTATTAAAAAATAGCATAATTATTAGCTTTTCGAAAACCAACAAAAAGGTTTTTAGCTTTTCTTTAGAGAAACAAATAACAAAATAACAAAACAAAAGTTGCTAATGATAAATTTTTTTTTTTTGGAGATTTCATAAGCTGTTTAGAAAAAAAGGAAATTTTGTTGATTATGGGACAGTTATGTATAGAAGATACAATGACATTTTGGAGGTTTATGAAAATTTTGATTAAATTAAAATTTTAAATTAAATATGATAATTAGAATAACTAATAAAATAATTAAAAATATTAATATTTAATTATTAGTAAAATCATTAGTAGTGAAGCTTAAAGATCAGAATCACTAATTTCATAATAGATGCTCTTTCTCCTTTTTATTTTTTTCTTCTATAAAAAACACCAACATCCTTTCCTTTTTTTATCTTTTCTTTTCTTCTCAATGCGTTCTCTTTTCTTCTCCTCTACGAGCAAGTATGTCTTTTTTTTTTTTTTTTTTTTTTTATCTTAGTTTTTGTTTTTGCTAATTAACATATTTGTTAAAATACTATATAAATTTATTTTTTTTTCTTCTCAGCTTCACTCGTAACGAAATTAAGGTAAGATTTTTATTTTTTCTTCTTTTTTTTTATTCATTATATTTTTTTCTTAGTATTGTTTTTTAATTTTTCTATTCTTAATAATTGTATGAATGTTGTTGTATGAATCATTTTCTTATGAGAATAATTTTGTTGACTTTTAGTTGCATTTGTTTTTCAATTTTGCTATTCAATTTCAATTAAATGTATAGGATTAATTTTAATTATTATTAGTTAATTTTGTTGTTCAATTTTAATTAAATGAATTTATTTGTTGTTGGATTATGGGTTTTGGAATAGGTTTTTAGGTTAGGTGGAAATTGTTTTTAGTTGATTTATTTATTTGTTGCTATTGTTTATTTTTTGGATACATATTAATTTTATGGTATCTTAAGTTAAGAGGTTTCATTATGGATTTAACAATATAAAAACTTTGTTTTAGCCTAAACCCTTTAGGTAACATTCTTTTAGCTCATTTAATTATGCTATTATAACGGGCTTCACTCAAAACCATAACCTGACTTGATTATAAAAACTCATGCAATAGCAAATAATTTATATTGAGTTATGCACTCATCCTATAATGGTTTATTTAAATCTTTTAAAAGTTTTAAAAACTTAGTTGTATCTACTTTTGGTTTTTAATATAAAGGGATGTTACATGATTCTTCACTTGAATAACTATGATTCATTTTTATTGCATCTATCACTGTTTTCTTATACGGATTGCTATTATCATCCGCAAATCCATGTATGTTGCTAGAATTAGAAGTTAAGCCTACCATTCTTTTTTAACATGGTTTTGTGAGGAACATATAGTTTTTCATATGCATACCAACATAAGTGTTTATCGAGGAACTATTTTTTAAGTAGATGCATCATCACAACATATTTATGGTTAAACTTTTTATTCTTACATTTCATACATGGATATCTAATTTCATTTGAACTAATATTCATCGATTTAGAATGTACAAAATTAATAAAACCTTTAATCCCTTAAAGATAATCATGCCTATACAACCCTTCAAGTGAATCTCAATATATCCAATAATAATCATTCATTGCTTAATTATGATACACACACACACACACGTATGTATATATATAGAATATTATTTATTTAATTAATTAAAAAATAAAATTTCCTTAATTTTTCAACTTAATAATAAAATTGAAAAAATATGATTAGTACCCATTAAAGTAACCCATCATTTATTCAATTATAGCACACGTAAGTTATAAAATCAAACTAATTTTCATCAAATGACAACACAATTCTATTTCTTCTAAATCCCAAATAAATTCTAGCATACAAATCACACATTAATACAATAAATTCATCTAGAAAAAAGCTGTAAAACACTTAAATATACAAGGAAATTATAAATAAATAAATAAATTAAACTAAAACATAAATGAGTTACAAAAAATCAATGGGTTTGCTTACTAAATGTATCAAAACTTCACAAAAAAATCAATAATCAATGTTGACACTACTAATAAATGTAGATTGACGCTAGTGGGTTGGGGTAACCAACTTTGTGATGAAATAGGGGGGTTAGTAGTCTTAACTTTTTTGGAAGAAGAAGAAGAAAAAGAAGAAGAATGAGAGGAGGAACTGTCAATTATAACTTACTTAAATTTGTTGAAAAAAGCATTCTGTCAATAAATCATGATGTGTAAAATTACTAATAGAATTATCAATAGATTTTTAATCGATTTTATTTTTATTTTTTATTCACTAGATGATTTAGTCAACAATTACCAACAAAATATAGCTCGTCATTATTTCTATTGGAAATTACTGATGAGAATTCTCCATTGTCAATTTCATTGAAAAATAGTGATGAAATGTTTTTCATCGAAGTTTTTTTATTTTTTATTTTTGATAGCAAATAATTTATAAAAAAAAGAAATTACAGTAAAATAGAACAAATCCTTTCATTTAAAGATTGCCAATTTTCCTATTATAAATCAATCTTAGTAATTTACATTTTCAACTTTTCCTATCAATGAATAATAGTCTTATTAAATACGTAAAAGGGGAAATAATTTTAATTTTTCAACAACCATTTAAAATTATTTTAAGGATAGATACAAGGTAAATACAACTGAATTCAAGCCATTTCTAGTCTTCACATATATTTAAATTCACTGCGCTTTTTATACATACATATGATGAAAGAACTATCTTTCTAGGTAAACCAAATTCCATTTGAGAGTTGTTTCTTTCCTTCTGTTCCCTCCACTATTTTGGAAGCATGAAACACAGAAGAACAAACGCAAACTCTACCGCTTGGTTGCTTCATTAGAAAAGTAACTTAAAAATTAGATATTATAATCAACAACCTTTCTTTCAACAAGTACTTGAATAATGTTCGAAGATTATCATGCCAAACCTTCCTAATTAATTAAATTCGTCAGGTCAGCGCTTTGATGCCTTGAGTTTTTCGTGTTTTCGTCTTCTAATCTTATACTTAATGGATTAGAATGATCAATTAATAAGAGCTACCCTAGCCAATGTTTTTATGATTTTATTTTATTTTATTTTTGATAACGTGTATGGCACCTCCAAATTATTATTAGGAAAGGAATCATTTCACCAAACATCGTTTAGTGCACGACACACACACACACACACACACACACACACACACTCTTACATGTATATAGAGATAGACTACCAGCCACTTCCATGGATCAACTTCATTAAGTTCTTCTATCCTTAAAATCAAACTGTTCCTCGTACTCACAGAACGCTAATTGTTGCTCATTCTATTTCTAATTCTGTCCATTTTCAAGCTTCATCAACGTGCAACTCAAACATGTTGACAAGAAAAGGTTCTTTAAAAATTCAACCCCCAGTATACGGTAGTAAGATTACCATCCTTAGTATTGATGGAGGAGGGATTAGAGGAATCTTGCCCGGAGTCATTCTTGCTTACCTTGAAGCTCAACTACAGGTATATATAATTTCGAAACTTCTCTAATTTAGTTATTCCTCAAGAAATTAATATTGCACAAGCTATGATATACTTACTTTGATACAAGTGGACCATGAATATATCTATACGGAAAACTTATGGCTCTAATGTTATATGTCTTTTCTGGCTGGTGCATGTAGGTGCTCGATGGCAAGGATGCAAGGATTGCAGATTATTTTGATGTAATCTCAGGAACAAGTACTGGTGGTCTCATAACTGCAATGTTAGCTGCACCAAACGAACAGCAACGTCCTCTTTTTGATGCCAAAGATCTAGTTCCTTTTTACCTTAACAATTCCCCTAAAATTTTCCCACAAACAAGGTATAAAGACAAAGGATATATAATCCTTAGATATATATTTGACATGATACATAATATTTAGATATATATTTGACATGATACATAATATACTGGACCATATATATCAATTTTGTGCCATATGAAAATTTAATATTAGTTTTTTTTTTTTTTTTGCATTCGGCTAAAATGCAGTGGGATGTTTGCCTGGCCAACAAATGTTTGGAAAGCTATATCTGGACCTAAGTATGATGGCAAGTATCTACACAAGCTGGTAAGAGATATATTAAAGGACACAAGGTTGCACCAAACCTTGACAAATGTGGTTATCCCTACTTTTGACATCAAGAAAATCCAGCCTGTGATCTTTTCTTCGTATCAGGTCATCTCTACATATTATTAACACGTCAGTTTTTCAGTTTGGTTTTCTTTTTCTACTTCTTTACCAACCTTAGTAAATTAGATTCAATTTCTTCATGCAGGTTCCAGACCATCCAATCACAGATGCACTACTCTCAGACATATGCATAGCTACCTCAGCAGCTCCAACTTACTTTCCTCCTCATTATTTCAAGAACCAAGATGAACAAGGAAATTTTGAAGAATTTAACCTCATCGATGGTGGCATAGCTGCTAATAACCCAGTAAGATACTCTCCAAAAAAAGAACAAAAAATGGAAGGAGCGTACTTTTAATTTGGTAACAATAGATATTTCATTAATTCGTCTGTCAATTTCATTCATGCAGACCTTGGTGGCCATTAGCGAAGTAGCCAAACAGATGTCAAAGAAGAATCCAGACTTTTTCCCTATCAAGCCAATGAATTACGAACGTTATCTGGTGATCTCTATTGGGACTGGTGCCAATAAGAATGGAACAACATACAATGCTAAAGTAGCTTCAGAGTGGGGGGTTATCGGCTGGTTATTCCACAAAGGACGTACTCCCTTGATAACTTGCTACAATAATGCTAGTTCTGATATGGTTGATTACCACAACTCTGTGGTTTTTCGAGCCTTTCATTCTGAAAATTACTACCTCCGGATTGATGTAAGAGTCTGCACATCCCATTATTTCTCAAAAACATAAAATAGTATTAAGAAAAGGGTTCTTTGACAGCTGGTACATAACATCTTTTCTTGTATGACCAAGCCACAGTATTTTATGAACAAATACGCGGATGAGATGATTGTTAGGTCAATGCATAGGAAGAATAAACTCTCCTCAAGCTTAATGCCTCTGTTTTTTGTTAACTTATATTGATCAAACTGATTTAGCTATTCTCAAAATTCAGGACGACAAGCTGCAAGGTGATCTATCTTCTGTTGATATAGCAACAAAAGAAAACTTGGAAAATCTAGTGAAAGTCGGAGAGGACCTGCTGAAGAGTCCAGTTTCGCGCATAAATTTGGACACTGGTGGATATGAACCGGTTAAGGATGGTGGTACCTACGAAGAAGCACTCCAAAGGTAATATATAATTACAATTAATTAGCATTACCCTTCCGCATCAGTATTTCTGATTATATATTGCCGGACTAACACACACTAAATTGTAACACTTGTAATGCATGCAGGTTTGCAAAACTACTTTCAGAGGAAAGGAAACTCCGGCAGTCTAACTCAGCACCAGCCAAGGAAGAAGAAAACTAAAACTTGTATGCTCTGTTGTATTGTGACTGGATTAACACTTTTTGGTTTTTTGTTTTTCCATATACTGAGACGTCTATATTGTGTATTTAATAAGAGCGACAATATCCACTCCTGAAATATATTACAATCTTGAATCTTTTGTATATTACTTCGATTTCATATGAGAATTGTATTCTTAGGATATGGTGTTGAGCGTTCAAGGTATTGTTAAGAATAGGGGTCATGTGTTTTTAAAAATATATTTTCAATAAAATTTTATTTTTGGTATTTAATTTAATTAAGATGATAAAGAAAAAGGAAAGAAAGAAAAAGAGTTCAAGGAGTGAAATTAAAAGAAAGAAAGAACAAGGGATTAAGAAGATGAGGGACTAAAACAATAATGAGAGATAATGCAAAAGAAAAAAAGAAAAAAAAAATTGAAGAATCAAACAAAATTGCAAAATTATTGAAAGAGATTTGGAGAAAACAAAATTTAATTAATTAGAAATTTATAGTTAAGAAAAAAACAACATAATTACCTAAAATTATTTTTGTAGTTTAGTTTTCTTACAACGGATCTCAAGTAATGTAAATAGATAATGAGATATAGAGAGAAGAGAGCACATCTAGACATTGAAAGAAAAGTGTTTTGCAAAGAAAAACCTAAGCAAATAGCAAAAGGAGACAAGATATAAGTTGTCAAATTGCCCAAAAAATCTAGCAATATAATATCAACTTTCCGGCTTTCGATCTTCCATCTTCGATGGAGATGACTGACCCCGCCGATACCAACAACAAGAAGGAGAGGTCGTTTATGTCACGAAGTCTTCCATGCTCTTTCATGTCCTAATGGCGCGTGAAAAAACACCTCGAAAGCTAGACTAGTTGTCCCTTGTGTGTAGTACACACGCCAACACTGTTTTTTACCAACATTTTTTTTCTTCTTCATTCTAGCTCTCCAATCCAGTTCCAACCGGCTCCAACAACTCTTAAAGGTCAATTTTAACCCCCACATGTGATTTATTTGTTGACTGAATAATTTTGTGATTTTTTTTGTTAATCTTTGAATTGTGAACATGTATTAATTTGTATATTGTTTTGAATAAATTCACGATGAGCACATGATTTTCTTTTTGGGTTTATACTTGTATTAATTGAATTGGTTGGAATATTTATGATTATGTAGGGTGGATATGTTTGGAGGAATAATTAATTTGTTGTGGATTAATATAAATTGTGCAATGGAAAGAAATAAATCAAAACCCGAGTCTCCATTTATTATTATTTTAAATCTTGCCCTCATAATAAAAAAAGTGAGGATTACGCTTTGTTTTCAAGCCTGCATCTCAAATCACCACCCTAGAAATTTTTACCTCTAATAAACATAAATATTCATTTTAGACAAAATATTAGCATGTATGTATAATATATATTTTTATCATTAAAATCAAACAATAATATAGCTTACCTTAGGTGGGATGTTCTAAGGTGATTGTCATCTTCCCTTTAGCATAACCAACCCCTGACCTAAAAATATTTGAAATACTAGTTAGGGTTCATAATAATCATAAAACTAAGTGTTATCTCATTTTTTATTTATATTTTTACCCCTTTCGCATAATCAGATTATCAAGATGTCCCCCATGAAAAAATAACAACTCTATTGGGGATCTAGGCTTAAGCTTTGATTATTTGATTTTGTGACAATAAGCTTGACATGCTTTATATATATATATATATATATATATATATATATATATATATATATATATATATATATATTTTATGCTTGATTGCTTAAACTAATTAATGTGTTTTTATTATTTGTTATTGCGTGATTTATGTCTTTGTATATAACTTTGTCTATATAATTCTTGTATGCTGCATTTCATGCATTATTCATCTTTATTAATTTTATTCATCATTCTTTGAATTAGATATGGTTTATACTCATGCTCTTATTACATGACGTCTTGTTTTACACAAACTTCATCTAAATTAGCATATATGGAAATAGTGGTAACTCATTGAGAGTTTATGAAGTGTGATTAGTTGCCGATGTAGATTTTATTGGTATATACCTTTTGAGCTTCATAGGCCTTGGAGCAAGCTTCTAAGGTTTGATTCCCAAAGTTATAACGAACCCTTTTAAAACTAATATGATTGCTAACATATCCACATATAAAGGATATAACTATTCTCCTAGGGTTTCTCCTTATAATACCACCGGACAAGCCTATTGTGTATGAGATTTTATGAGATAGGAGACAAGACAATCAAGATAAAAAAAAATACACTTAACGTTCCATTGACAATCAAGTTGATAAACGCTTATAAAGGTTAAGCAATAATGACATCATAAAAAGTCTAATCATTATAAGCTTCCAATAGAAAAGGCCATGATTTTGTTAAAGAGAAAACTCAATATATCAAAGTTTTTGATATGTAGCTTGCTCATTAAAATTTTATTGATTGACACTCAAAGAAAAAGGTATTGAGTGTATGAAGAATTAATAAATTATTTGGTATTTTCCTCATTTTCTAATGAATGAACACTTGTAAAAATCCTAGCATATTGAATAAGATGCATCATAGCTCACATCAAGTTTTTTGTTACCATATAAAGAAGTCACAACCTTTTTAACATGCATAACATTAAAAGAAGTCATTTTTAAAGCAATTGAGCTTTCTGGATTTAAGTAAGCTCTAGATCGGGAAGTATTAGAAAACAATTAATGAACTTTAACACCATATCAAAGGCATATTAGAAAATGGATTCCAAATGGAAAGCCTTAGCCATTTGATCATCTCAAGTTTCATGGTATCATTATTGAGTTTCAAGTATCCTATGTGTTATGGAATGTGAATATCATGATAGGAACCTAGGTCATTTATTTAAAAGTTGTAAGAACTTCAAGTATCCAGTTCAAGTTGGTAAACTGAGGCCATATTGAATTTATGAAGGGAAATGATGTACACCTTATCATCATTGATTAATTATCAACACAATAAGTAATTGACTAAAATGATAAAGATAGCATATGTTGGATGTCACCAAATCTAAAATGGGAGATGGAAGAAGCTGATGTGAAAATGGAATGAGTGTTGTATTGTAAACTCATATTTATGATTGGACTTGGCAAATAAGTTACTTTTTATATGAATTTTTTTTTGCTTCTCTCTTGTTTTAGATTAGACCACATCTTTTAATAGAATGTGTCTTTCTATATGTATTATTATTGTTTTAAAATCAAGAGATGTTTACATGAAAGTGACATTTGACATAAATATCAATCTATTGGTCAAATTGTAAAACATACCATAAGAATGCTAAGGTACAATCCTTATTTGAATCGTAAAATTTCTTTCTCTAATCCAAATAAAACTTATAAGGCAGAGTTTAAATTATCTCTTCTTTTTTAATTCTAAGATTACCTTTTTCACCCTTAATAAACCTCAAAAATAAAATATTGATTAAAACAACCTTAAAATAGATCCAAGAGATTTAATAATATAAACAATGAGGAATATAGCACATCTAGGTCATGATCCTCCATTTATTCTCTAAATCTTTAAATAAGACTAAGATTTATCAACTTGATCTTATTTTAATTTGGGATGAAGAAATGTAATTTTTTATATATCCTTTACAAATATGAATCTTGCATATTTTCATGGATAATAACCTAGACTTAGATCACTCTACACATTAGGGGCATGTTTTGAAAGTTTTTGATGATAAATAAAATTCTCCAAATAGAAAAAAGTTTTAAAATGATTTGATCAAGATGTGGAAAGAATTATAATTATTTTTGGGAATAAATTAGTATTTACCTTTTGAAATTATTTATTACGTCAAGTAATATAAAATCATTCATCTAGGGGTATGGGCTCAATTTTATCCTATATGAAAATTGTACGTTTGTATCAATTGAGATAGAATAATTGTTTAGGAGGCTTAAAAATTTAATTAGCCATTCTCTCTATTTATACAATTAGGATTATATACAATATTAATAATGCAACCCTTTACACAAAAAAAGTGATAGTCAAACTCGACACGCTTAGTGTGAGCATGAAAGATAGGATTGACCGATAAATATATAGCACCCAAATTATCACATCATATTGTAATCATGGAAACAAATGAAAGGCAAAGCTCTGAAAGCAAAGAGTGAATTCATAAAATTTCAACAGTACCATCAGTTAAAGTCTTATACTCAGCTTTAGTGGAGAAACAAGCAACTGTCCTTTATTTCTCTGATTTCTATGAGATAAAGGTAGAACAAAGAAACACAAAATACCCACTTGTACACTTCCAGTCATTAACACTGTCAGCCTAATCAACATTAGTGAAACCATGAAGAGATAGAGTGTCAACATAATGAATGTGAAGACCATAGGAAACTATGGCCTGTACATAACGCATAATGCAATTGATAGCAACCCAATGATTTGCAGTGGGAGCATGCATAAACTGACACACTTTGTTTATGGCATAACACAAATTAGGCCTAGTAAAGATAAGATACTGAAGAGCACTAATAATTTATCGTTAATGTGTAGAATCAGAGTATAAATCACATGATAATATGACCGGCTTAGAAGAAGAAGAAGAGGAGGAGGAGGATATGGAAGTATCAATAGACTTACAAAATGATATACATGTTATGTAAAGAATATCAAAAGCATATTGATGTTGAGTGAGTATAAGTCTCATAGATGTGGATCTAACCGCAATGCTCAAGTTTTGCTATTTTAGACGAGTTACTTCTTGTAAGGAAAATATCATCAACATATATAAGCAAGTAGATAACATCACCATCCATATATAGGATAAATAATGATGTATCAACCTTAGAAGCACAAAAGCCAAGGAATAACAAATAATCACTTAAACAATTATACCAAGCTTGGTGAGCTTGTTTCAAATTATATAAGGACTTATGCAGACGACATATATGAGAGACTAGAGTAGGATAAGTAAATCTAAGAGGTTGGTACATGTAAACCTCTTATTAAAGTATCCCATTCAAGACAACATTATGAACATCAAGTTGATTTATCTTCCAAACACAAGAAACAACAAAAGTAAGTACCAAGCAAACCAACATTGGTTTAATAATAGGACTAAATGTTTCTAAGTAATCAACAACCTCCTGCTGAGTGAACCTTCTAGCAATTGTACACGCTTTATAGTGCTCAACACTACCATCAGTTTAATTTTAGTGACCCAACAATTACCAATAATATTTATAAAAAGGTGAGAGGGAACTAGAGATCATGTACCATTAGAATGAAGAGCATTAAACTCTCTTGCATGGCATGATGCCAAACAATATACGAGTTTACTTTCTTAAATGTGAGAGGTTCATGATCAGGAGGAGAAGCTAAACAAGAAGAAGATGAGACAACAAGATGAGCTGTTTTATGCTATTATGAGTGAAGAATCATGGGATGTGATGTGGTATAGCAAAGTTTGAGGTTGGTAGAAGAGAAAATTTTGAAAGATCATCCACCAAGTTTAGTCTAGGCAATGACATACCAATATCGGATATTAAAGATGAGGATGCTAAAGTAAGCAGAGATTATGGGAAACTCAACACAACAAGGGATTATAAGGAAATGTTTAATCCTGGCATAAACTAGGACATAAACCATGAGGTGTCCAACGAAATAAGAGAATCATGTGAACCAAAAGAAATTGAAACAGTACCTGCACACTTATCAAGAAGAAATAATAGGTGGAGATATAATAATAGGACTATAACATACCAAATGAGGGTTATGAAGGGTTGATAAAGACAACTATGTTAAACTAGTAGGGGAAGTGGCAATATATTTTGGGGAACACAAATAGGGTATAATGATGATGAGAAATTGTGGAGTCGATGGTTGCATCTATTCAGAATTTGCAAAGGGAAACATGTGTTCATGGAATTTAACATGTCTAGCAATATAAACCTGGTTGGATGATATATAGATTAAGATGTCGATAACCTAAGTATGAAGAGCATAACTAAGAAAGACACAAGGAGTAGATCAAAAATCTAATTTATGACTATTGTAAGGGTGAAAAAAAGAAAAGCATAAACAACAAAAAATACAAAGAAAATTGTAATTAGGAACAGATTGAAACAAGCATTCAAAAGGATATTTTCCATTCAAAATAGGAGTGGGCATGTGATTAATTAAATAGATAGAATTTTTAAAAGCATAACCTAGTATTTTAATAGAGCGTGACATTGACCAAGAAGGGTGAGATCAGTTTCAACAATGTGTCTATGACAACGCTTAATGGTGTCATTATGTTCATGAGTATCAGGACAAATTAAGCAATGGTGAATGCCAATTTGTTTAAAATAAGTATTTAACTTTTTATACTCTCCACCCCAATCAGTTTAGACCGATTTAATTTTTATAGTGAACTGATGTTTAACATGAGCTTGAAATCATTGAAACATATTAAAGACATTATATTTAGTAACTAGACGAAAAAACCAAATGTATTTTGTATGAGCATCTACAAAAATAACAAAGTAGTGAAAACCACCATAAAAAAACATAGAGGGGTTCCTAAAAATCACTAAATAGCAATTTAAATAGAGCAGAGGTTTTGTGATATATAGGTCCTAAAAAAAAGGGAAGATTTTCCCAAAGAACATACCTGACAATTAAATTGAGAATTTTTTGAAGTACAAGTCACCTTTTCATTTGACATTAACAAACGTAAGATACGTGGACTAAGATGTCTAAGACAACAATGCTAAACATCAACAGATGTAGACAAACTATTAGACAATAATGTCTAAGGTAAAGAAATTGCAGTAGACTCGAAGATAACATAAAAACCATCCTTACTCTGACCTAAAATAAGCTTTTTTGCCCTTACTCTGACTTGAAAGAAGCACTTTCTTGGTTAGCAGATCCTTGACATAATACACAAACGAGTGAAATTAAAAAAAGACATTATTTTCAAGATAAAATTTCTAAACAAATAATAAAGGCTTTTTAATATGGAGAACATGTATAATATTTGATAAGATATATATATGTTTTGGTGTGCAGATGATAGAGTGAGCAACACTCGATATACCAAGTCCTTTGCCATCACTAACATGTTGATTAATGCCCAGATATAGCTCTGAATCAGTCATATTCATAAGATCAAGGATGACATATTGATTAGCACATATGCCAAGAAACCAAGTAACCAGAGTAATACTATAATGATTATGGAATGCAAAGTTAGTATTTGTTGGCACAAAATAATTCACCAACTATGGACACTAAGAAGTAGAATGTCCTAAACCATAACATAACTCACAATTGGTATGACGATTATTAGACCATTGGTAATTATAGGCAAAACGACTACCATGCTGCCCATTTTAACGAGAATTATTGTTATAATTGTCACTGTTTCCACAAGAATTATTGTTGTAATTGTTGTTGTTGTGGTGTCTCTATCCACGTTGAAACCTACCTCTAGAACCACGATGGGAGAGTTGCCAAAACCACCCATTGATTGGCCATGAAATTGATGGGATTGACATTAAGCAAGGAAGGAAGAAGAGTTGTTGGACAGGGTAAGTAGTAGAGGGGCTGGAATGTTGGTCGTAATAGAACTTTTTTGAAAATATTCATTAGTAAATAGATGATTAAGCAACTCAGTATAAATAAGTGGCTCAGTTTCGGTGAAGAGGCTAGTAACCAAGTCTTTGAATCCTCCATGAAAACCCCTAAAAATATAGAGATTGAAGTTTGCTAACACAATGGGTTATCTAGCTACAACAAACTTATCAAAGAGAGATTTAGCCTTTTATAAATAGACATTGATTGTGTCTCACCTTGTGAGACCTATGAAGATGCATAATGCAAGAATTCAATGGTGAGGCGAGAGTTGCTTAAGAGTCTGCCATATAAAGGACAATGTGTGTCCATCAACAACCAAGTGTAAGAGTTTAATAGATAAAAAGGAAAAGAGAGCACTTATAATCATATGATCTTACTATTTCCATGACATAAATGCTGAATATGCACAAGAATAATCATGGATGATGGTAAAAGATGAGAGGAAGAACATGGTAGAGATTCATCAACTAAAGAATAAATACCCTGGCCTAGGAAATAAGGTTTCATCTGTATCCTCCAATACAAGTAATTGTTATGTGATAGTTTTAAGGGAATAACCTGCTTTGTGTGGACTAAGAGAACCATAAAATGAAGATGAGAACTAGGAGTGAAATCTGCAACAAGAGGGGCAGTCAGTAAAAGTTCAACAAACTAAGGAGAAGGAAAACACTAATGCAGATAATGACAGCTGATGAAGTACAAAACTAGATATAATAATGGAAGAAGAATAAAGTGTTGGTGTAGAGGCTTGTAATTGTGATATGATTAAAGAACAAAGAGCCGTTGGTAGAACAATAGAGCAGAATGACATTGCAAATTTATCAGTAGTAGAATCAAATGCAGTGTTGGTGTTTTGATTAGGACCCTTGAAGAATAGGTTTGTATAGATTTTTGGTACTAGATTAAGATAGAATAATTGTTTAGAAGGCTTAAGCAATTGTATTAGTCATCCTCTTTTTATATACAATTAGGATTGTACAATATTAACAATGCTACCCTACATATAATCAAAACTATACAAGGTAGGATGTTTTGCTATATAGTTGTTTTTCCTATAATAGTATCATATCCAATTAATAATAACACTTAGTCTCAATTGAGTCGATTTTACAGGACAAGACACAAAGTGTCATAGAGCTAATCATTAATAAGACTTGAGTGATTTTGAATGATTGAATTAACGCCCTGAGAAAATGATAGATCAAGCTTAATTTGCTCATCATTCCTCCTGTCTACAAGAAGAATTGTGTTTTCACTAATATATTTTGATACTTACTTTTTAAAGGGAAAGATTTGATGGAAATTGACCAATTTGAGATTTATACGGGAAATTCAATTTTTTATATATTATATTTTAAAGAAAGTGAAAATATTTTCTCGTGTGAATATTGTCTAGTACTGGGTAAGTGGGGTATATTGAAAAATACAAGCGTGCATTTTTTTTTTTTTTATATAAATTCTTAACTATGTTCTTCACAAGATTCGTGCTAGAGTAGCTAGCTAGTCTTTTTTTAGCCTAAACAAAAACAATGATATTTGGTTTGTTGTCCATTATACTGTGGATTTTACTTTAAGGAATGCATTAATTCTAGTTGTACGTTTTAAATTGATGATAATTATTAGAAATATATCATTCCAAAAAAGAACAAAACAACAAATTCTGTGAATGAGGACATCCACTTGTAAATCAAATTTCTTAAAATAACATGCTAATTTATAAACATTATTCATTGGCTTCGCACTTGAACTTTATTGTTTGATAATTTCAGGTGACCCACAAACAAAATCATGACACTGTTGACTCGTAATGCACCTTGAAAAGTTTTCCGGCAATGAGGATAATGCAGACGAGAAACTTAACGTGGAAAATAAGTGTAAAAAAAACTTTTATGCACCTGCTGAGGCCACTGGGTTTGGAAGCTGGATGTTATAGTCATCTTTTCAGAACAGACTTGTATGGAGAAGATTTTGAGATGTATTATTAGGAATTCAATTTGTTTCATTTCTGGGAAAAAGGTTCCCATGCTAATTACATGAAGAAGCTTGAAGATGGATCTAGCGGGTAAGTTCAGTCATAAAAGTTTCCAAAAATTGTGTCCATGGAGGCTTAAAGTATTTGCATTCATTCCTAATTAACTTGAGGTTGACCCTTCGTTTATGATCATAAACTTTATATTAAATATTAATAAATACATTTGTATCCGTTTTTTTATACAATCTAAGACTTTAAATGAGCATTATAAAAAATGAAACTCTTAATATAAAAACTTTTTAATTAAATTTGAAAAAACAACAACGAATATGCTTATAAATTTAAAAATCTCAATGTCATGCTTGTTCATTAGCAATATTATCTGATGGTTTCATAAAATAAACATTATTGTTTGATAGTTTAATTTGACCCACAAATAAAATCATGATACTTTTGACAATATATTAATTACTACTTTGAAAAATTATATAACCTGCGGACCAATAGTTAATTTTCTTTCGCAATTAGAATAATACGGACCAATAATGAACTATCAAACTCAATGTTATATGCCAAAGATAGAGCGCAAAGGGTAGTATAAATTGCTCAGTGCCAAGTGACACCTAGTGATTACAATTATTTAGGTTTGTATTGACATGGAGATTAGAGAAGAAAAAAGAAAAGGGGGGGCCACCTGGATAAAATGTGGCCATGCCACATGCTGAGACGACCTGTCGTTTTCTGTGAGCTCCATGAGGACAAATTTTGGAATCTGATGCGGTGGAGATAGAGATACTTCCGGTTTCTCATTCTGACTGTGGGCCCAGCCCATATTGTGGTACCCTCGGTTTGCTATTCTCATTTTTTTCACCAATAAGTAGAGTTCATGGAAAGAGACATCTAACTGAGTAAATCAACTACATAAAATCTAAAGTCTATTGTTCTTTATTATTATTTTTTTAATTTTAGCTAATTAAAGCAGAATAATAATAATAAAATGCTGGGTGCTTGCTCGAGGCATTATGTCTTTGATACAAAAGAAATGGTTTTCTAATTTCCAATTTTCATTATTTTACTTGAAGCTCCATAATTAAAATAAGGTATTTCAAGTAAGGATTAATAATAATAATAATAATAATAATAATTAAAGTGGCAAATTGTTCACTTCATCCAAAAATACTCCATGCTAGTTACCATCTCCTAATTTACACTCTGTTTTCAAGGAAACTGTACGTTTTCTCAACAGTAAATGAAAAGTCGTACACTCTTTAATATTTAAGAACAAGTAAAAAAAAAAAAAAATCTTCATGGAAATAAATACGGTAAAAAAGGGAGGTAAATGCATTCCCGGTCAATATATTATGGATAATGAAAAGTTGTCCCACACTAGTTCTACATTATAGTGACCGATCATAATTTGGCGGGTGAAGGTGCTTCTGGTGCGTTGCATGCCTCACTTCATCCCGTGCTAGGACAGAAAATGAAGTTTGATGGATCATACATGACGTGGGACAGATAAAAAAACAAAATAGAAGTTTTAGCCAGCAAAGTGAAATTTGATTTAAAAATATTTATATATTTTTTAAAAAGGATACTTATCTCTTCAAACTACCTTTCAAGGTGGTCCTTCTTCTTCATGCTTCGACACATTTGAGCTCCGGATCATGCTGGTTCTATAAGCTCAAGCACCGTGTGTTTTAACGAGTATTTGATGGGAGTACAATGACATGGGAAGTAAATTTTATTTTATTTTTTTTAACAAAAGAGCTATTCGAATTTAAAATGTCCAATTTACAGAAAGTAAGGATTAATGTAATATAATTAATCTGATTCAACGTGCAGATTTTTGTAATAATTTATGGTAATAATTACTCTCTCTATTATATTTTGAAGGTTAGAAAGTCTAATTTTGCAGCGGGCAACCACTGTCTCTTAAAAATAATAATAAAAAAAGGAAAATGGCCACAACCTCCTTGTAATTGCTGAGTAACCATTACAGAGTACGAAATTCAGCTGTCTGCTAAGTGGCCCAGAATATCTGCTTGTAGGGCTTACAACTTGAAGCTTTGAATATAATGGCGCGGTGATATCTCAAACTGAAGTGGTAGCTGTATGATATATAAACACGGTTCTTCAACCTCCATGGCAGAAATAGGCAAATAGAAATCAAAAGTGGACGGTAAAAGCGATATGGAAATAGCAGAAATAGCAACAAGCAGAAGCAAGACATAACTAATTAACAGCAATGCCTACAGAAAAATAATTAAAGTTCTTGCAATTCATGGTAGAATAGGAATTGTTTCTATGTATTTTCTTTCAAACAACTGGCCATACCAATTTATATTCAAGTTGTTGAAACCTTTAATGTGTACACCAAGTGCTCAACTGATACATTATGGCCCATGCATGCATAAATTATTGCCAAAAAATCCACATTCTTGCCAACCCTATTCGTAAAGTTTGATTGAACAAAAACTAAAAGAAATTTGTCCTTCCATAGGCCCACATTCCCAGCAATTAATTAGATGTAAATGTAATCAATTGAGCTTCTTTGCCAACAAAAGGAATGCCGTCAATGCAAGGAGGCGGCCAATCTTGCTGACTCACACACACGTATTTTGGTCTGGCCAAAATTAACACATGTTGTTAGCTGCAATAAGTTTTCACTTGGTGTTAGAACAGACCAAACTGAAATAATAATGTTGATGTTAACGATGTTGGTTAGTTAGCTGGAGGTTCTTTCCTTCTCCTTTAATCTCAAAGCTAGTCCATAAGAAAAAATCCAGGTTCATGTTTTCTGCAGGACATGTAGTAAAACTGATCAATTTCTTTGAAAAAACCCCATTCGCATAGCTTTGTTGCAACAACGATTTTATTGTCAGCATAACTAGTAGCTTTGAAAAAAAAAAAATGGTTGGATGACCTTGTTGGTCCCTCAATTATTTTGGTCTTGCTAATCCAGTCCCTCATAAAGAATTATCACTATTTTTTAATCTATGATCAGTTAAACACGCAATGTAATGACATGTGGTATTTTTGGTCAAACTTAACGGTTTGACTTGGATGGAAGTTTGTATTAACAAAAATCATTTGTTGATATCATAAAGTACAAGCATCAAGTTAACACATCAAATTGATAAGAGGCTAGCTTGACAAACAAAATCAGGATAGCAGAGGGAGCAATGAGTTCATTTAACCCTACTATAACAACAATGAATATGATTGAGTTGGACTAAAGAGTTAATGTGTGATTAAAGAAAGGTCCGAGGTTAGTGGGTATAAAAATAGACATTTTATTTCATCAGTAGTAGAGTGTTAGGGTTACTTGTGAAAAAAGATTGGAAGAGGATGAATTGTGAGCTTCATTTTAGTCCTTGATGTGATGCATTGATTTTTTTAATCCCTACTATATCATAAAATGTATGCATCCAATTGAGTTTTTATTATGTGCATATAAAATATATACATATAATATTTGAGTTTAAATTTGGTATTGAGATTATTTACAAAAATCACACTTTAGTTCCTATTAATGGAGAACATGCATTTATTACCAGTTTATATTTTAAATTTCAAGACCTTCCTTTATATTATATTTTTAACTCTTTTGGCTTCTTTTCAAGTATTTTTTGGACAATATTTATGTTTTGTTCAATATATAATTTATTTATTTATAATCAATGAGAGGTTACTATTTCAACTTTTATATTTTTCATTATCCGACCAAGTAAACATTTTTATAATTAATAAAATAACTTATCTTTGTCATTGAGTTCAATTAATTGAAACTATCAAATGAATAATACTAAATATTTTTAGTTATGTTCAGAGTAGAAATATTAAGTGATACTATCAAAATCTCTCAACTATTTGGTAATCAACTCAATAGGATTAATGTTTTTATTTTATCAGGTAACTCAAGATTCATAATAACAACTGATTCAAGAACCCCTTAATGCATTTATATATACCGAAGCTTCTTGACCAGTTTTATACTTTAAATTCATAATATCTTTTACTATAAAAGCTTTTTTTGTGCACTCTTCTTAGCAAAGTTCTCTTCTAACATCTTCCTA
This sequence comes from Populus tomentosa, assembly GCA_018804465.1. Taxonomy (NCBI): domain Eukaryota; kingdom Viridiplantae; phylum Streptophyta; class Magnoliopsida; order Malpighiales; family Salicaceae; genus Populus; species Populus tomentosa. Next base: position 3,741,619 of record CM031981.1, read on the forward strand.
ACTTTGTAGCAATTATGTTATTGAGAAATATAGTTGATGGATTTAGAAGATACATATTTTCTAATAGTACTAATCATTTTTTAGTGAAGCACATCTTATTTTGCCTCCTCTATATTAACATGCTTTTTTTGTTTTCACTCTAGCGGCAAAGTCAAATTATTACAATAAACATGATCCTTTGTCAATGTATTATATAAGAAATAATCATAGGAAGCAAGATTTATCATATAAGAATCTTTATTTGATTCAATCCATGTCCATATTCTGAAATTATAACTTGACGAAAACCCTATTACAAGAAGTAAGGTAGGAAACATAAAATACAAAAACTGGTATCTTGTAGCAATTAGTTCACAAAGTCTCTTAGGCATGTCAAACTCATAAAATAACTTTCAATAAGCTTAAAACACTTTAAAAAACATAGTGTAAAATAAATAAATATATATATACACACACACACACTTATCACTGGTTTTTTTAGTGAATTGTGTTGTGGATGAAAGAGGTTGTTAATGGAGCTAAGGGTGGTCGTGTGTCCATGAGAGGAAAAGAAAATCAAACCATTAGTGTTGACGATAATGATGGTGGGCATTGTGATGTTGATTTGTAGCTAGGTTATTAATTTTTTTAGGGGAAGGAATTTGTGGATTTTAATGGTGGAAATGTATTTCAGATTCTCTTGATGGTTGGTGATTTAACATATTAATGAGTGGTTTTTGATGGCAATAAGATGGTTTGTTGTGTTTTTGGATCAGACTGAATTATGTTAGAAATTTGCTATGATTTTAGAGTAGATCATGTAAGAAAGTGTGAGAGAGTAAAAAAAAAGGTGTGTTATTCATCTTTAAACCTTAATTGGATGATGATTTGTAACCCATATGTGATTTTGATAATTCATGATGATGAGCTCTTCAACTTAGATAGCATTGATTGTTGAGAATCTTCAACTTAGATAGCCTTTTTCTTTGTTGTTGATGGAATCCATCTGTGTAATGATGAATTTTGTGATTACATGTATATCCTCTAGCTGCTGATTTAGAGGAGAGCTTTGTGATTAGTGGAAAAGTTCAAATATTATGCTATATATGATTCCATAGTTTTTTTCACATCTAGATTTTCTGCGTAAGAATTTTTTTTGTATTTATTTAAATTTCATATTTTATTTTTGTTAATCGATTCGTACTGTTTTTAATTGGACAATGAGAGAAAAGAATTAGTACTTGCGATTGTGAATTGAATTATATTGGTGGCTTTTTAAAAGCAAGTTTAACTAATAAATAAAAGATGAGCTAAGCAACAAAGCAAGTTTAACTAATATATAAAAGATGAGCTAAGCAACAATTTAAGTGCATCCACATACTGACAGGTGAAAACGCCAAGGATTGAGAGCAACGAATGGAAATAGAAATGATGCATTCTGCTATTTTGGAATAGGCTAGCTTGAGTGCTAGGTGTGTTTGGGTCAATTTTGCCAAGGACAAGGGGATATCCCCACCGCAGTTGTTGTCTCCAAATGGACCACAATTGTTTTTAAATGCATGAATGTGACAATGTGAGAGGTGTTTTACAACATGATCTTGTAGCTAGGTATGGATGACGACGACCCTTTCCCAGTCTTGTCTCAAAAACAGATGGAATTCCTTTTCTTGTCCAGTAGTGCCTTCTCTCCTTGTTTGGTGGTTTGAGCCCTTTTCTTCTTTTTTTAATCACAGTAGGATCACTTGATCAAGAACCCATTTTATTTACTCTGCAGATGTTCTGTCAGCTTATGGTTAAGGTTCACTGCTTGGCATGTACTCTTTTGATTTCTTGTTCGCCACTATGTTCTTCGGAGAAATACGGATAAGGTTTTGAACTTTGGAATTAAAGTGATTCTTGCACAATCTTCATCAAAACTCTTGATTTGGCGTGTGCATGGAATCAATTTCCCAACAATCGACAGCTTCAATTTGTGCGTGCATATTGCTATAATTCCCCGTTTGTCGAGTACAAATTGGTCCAAACTACAATGCATTCGAAATCATTCGCATCATCATTCTTTCCTAGGAAAGAAAAGGTGTCGAAGAATTGCATAGCATTGACTAATTTTTGGACAATTACCTTCTTAGCTTCCCAATTCCCAACGTAAAGTGTTTAAAAACTACTATACTTTGATTGGTTTTAGTAAGAAAAAGAGAGGAAATTTGTTTGATTTACAATATATTTAATTATAAGTAGGGAATTAAGAATAGGATAATGTATAATAGGGTATTCATGGTTCCGCTTGGATCAAAAAATCTAGCCGAATTCAGAGTTAGTATTTTTTTACAACATAATCCATTAAACTTAAACCAGTTCAAATCAAAATGAATTGATTTAAAAAAAATTGTTTGTTTTTGCATTAAAAACTAGAAAACAAAATCATTCATATTGTTCATCGATCCAAGCCAGAACATCTGGTCAGATCAAAATCATTACAAACAAATAGGGCAACTGCAAATCACTCTTTCTTTTCCTGCACTAGCATTAAACAAGATCATCAATTTTAGATCTCCCGATTTCACCAAACAATCCAGCACAGAAAAATTTTCTTACATGTGGAAAATGGACACAAACAGATCGTGGAAAGTTAAAACCACAACTACATCTTGATGCAAGATATCATCAATTAACTAACTCTTGATCAGTGCTGAAATAGTAAACACCACTAGCCATATTACTGAGCTTAAAATATTATAATTTTTTTTCTTATAACAAGAAAGGAGAGACGAGATAGAGAGGACAAGAGGAGGTGGGGAGGTGCGGGTGGGCTACTGTCAAAACTTAAAAGGGAGATTTAGGTTTACAAGAAAGGAGAGAATTCGAGTGAGAGGGGCAGATGGGGGCGGCTAAAAAAGTGATAAAATGATTTAGGTAAGGATATATTTTATTTTATAACCTGTTTTTTTTTTTTTTTTTTTAAGATAAGTTCAAGTTCGATTGAACTATTCTGGTGTAATTCAGTATCGAGTTTAATTTTTTTAAAATCAAAATTAAACCCATCCGAGTGATATTTTTAATTTTTAAATCAGTTTTTTTTCTTTTAATTTGGTTTTTTCAATTTTTTTAATTTGATCGATTTTTTTAGCAACTTATTTTGATAGAAAGAAACAAATTATAAAAGTATAATGGAATGGTGATCAATTATTATCCTAATAATTGGAATATCAAGCTTCTCATGCATCCAATCTTGTTTCATCTTTCTTCTTGCTAGTTGTTGGAGGTTGATGTTCTTGAGAGGTCCTTGGATCGTTATCATCATTTCATTCTAATTCACACCTTGGGGTCCAAAGACTATGACTTCCAGCTTCCAGTTATGCAGAAAATCTCCCCAAAGCTACAGTTGTATGACCTGTATCACATATGCATCATTTGTCACGATTTCAAGTCTCTTGTCAAAATCGATCCCGCTAAAATTCCCATGACCAATTAAGAGCATGGCCCACAATCACCAACCCAAGTGGGCCACCCACACCCACTTCATGAATGACATGTGGCGTTTTCCTTGAGGTAATAAAGTGGAGTTTTTTTAACTAATTAATCGGTAAAAATTAGATAAGTGGCTGGCTAGCTAGAAGCTTGACCCTAGCTAGAGCTTTCACAAAAGACATGCTATAGCAATGTGCGTAGGCACCACTGAACATCCATGAAGACAACCATTTTACTTTATTTTGTTTCCTATGATGACTTTGAAAAGAAGCAAAAAAAATAAAATGAAATAAGCCGCAAAAGTCACACTTTTAAAAGGAGTGAGGAGATGACTTGAGAGGAGCTTGGGGTCCAAAAATTGTCTGAAACAAAGGTGAAAGGCCTTGATTAGGGACTAAGGAAAGAAAAAAAAGAAATGCTTTTGGAATTGAGAAGGACCATTTAACTCACTGTCAATGAAAACATGTCTCGGACGTAAGGCCCTTCTGCCCTCTCTTGGTTTCATGAAAAATCACTTTCTTCTTACTCCTACTACTGCTCTACCTCGAGACTCCTCATTTTGCTTCATTCCACTTTCATACCCTTCCTTTCTTTTATATATTTTGTTTACTTTTCCCCTACCTTTCTTTTCCATTTCTTTAGGCAAATTTTGAAATTATGACTTTCTGTTATTTAGCAGTATCATAAAGAGGTATAAAACTTAAAAGTTCAATTTTAATTTAAAGCCTAGTAGTCCTTTAGGGTTGTAAAAACATGCCCATGAGCTTGAATCTACGTACTAACTTTAATATCTCCACTGGATCCACAACCATTTCATTGTTTTTTACTTGATTGGTTCTGTGGCTCTGAGTGAGAACGGGCCACTATAATTAATTTCTTCTAATTCTTTATGCGGTGCATAATTTGGAGTCTCTGTGTATATCATCAATCATCATGTTGTTGATAGTGCAATATATTGTAAGACATATTCGGATATTCCCTCAAGCACTAACTACTTAATTATTCTTGAAACTAAACATGGAGACAACACCAAAGCTAAATATGAAATAAACAAGACAACGATACTCTTGCCACTGATTACAAGGTGAAACCAAGTCTCTGAGAAATCCCTTTTGGTTAATTTTGGACCGATTTACATAAGCCTAGCAGCAAGATCAAGTTATCTCCTTAAGCCACTCACAACAAATGCACAGATTGGATCACATCTTGTCTTTGTTCTAGCTAATGATTCCTAGGGCATGCATGAAATGGAGTGGATAAGTGCAAACATGAACACTAGCATGAAAACTGTAGAACCCACGCATCAAGGAGGTTGAGGAAATTATTCCAGTAAGATTAGTTGGGAATATTTGGTGACCTCACGCTAATCATTCAGACCAGCTTTTGTAATTATTCATGAAGAGTTTCAACTAAAGTAGTGCAAAAGCACTTTGAGATTAAAGCTGTAATCTTAGGCATATAGGAGAGGGGGACGGGGACACTACTCTTTATACGACGGCAGTCCCAAGTTTTTTATGAGAGGGAGGTGAAAATCTGCTCTGGTTTTCTGTGCCTACCCATGGCTAAGATCCATGTGGCCTTGTCTATCTCTTTCCTATTGCGATATAACTTACTTCAAAGGAATCTTGCTTTTTTATTGTTCAATCCTTTTGATTTAGAACAAGTCATAATGTTAGGCACCCTTTAATTTGAATAAAAAATCAGCATTCACATATGCTTCATGTTAAGGGTTAATTATTGGTTGATCCCTCCTTGATTAAACAAATAGTATATCTTTCCCTTCTTTTTTTTTTTTGAAAAAAAAAAAAGTTAATCTCTTTCTCTCCCAGCTCTTACCCATCAATGATAACTTTATTAACCCTTTATTTCCATAATTGTACTCGACGTAACTTTAGGTTCCCTACTTTCATAATTGTAGTTTGAATTCTTTTGTTTACATTGAATGGAAAGCATAATTATTCCTAAGTTTACTCAAAAAAGAGGCAACAAGAAATAAAGAGGGCAAAGCAGCTTCAACCAGGCTTTCAAAAACTACTTCCTAATTCATGGAGACCTCGCACTCTTATGATCGGGCAGTAAGTATCCCTTAACAGTGAAAATGATGGGACATTATAACATTTGCAAGCTATTATATTAGCTAAACAATAAAAATAATAGATCTAGAAAATCTACTGTGTTCCATCCAACACTAATGTTTTAAAGATTAGTTGATTATTTGCAGTATGTGATTCATAATTGATTAAATTGAGTTCTTGATACAGTTATTGCCCTCTTCATCTCCCAAGCATATATTTTTTTTAATGCAAAAAAAAAAAAAAGAGTCTAGACTTTAAGTTTGCCTCTTTTTCTTCCACATCATGCCTTTGTAATGAAAAATAAATCACCTCTTTATATCTTTTTTTCCCATAACTAGACATAATTTCTTTCTTTTTATTGTGGGAAAAAGGGAACTTTTTTTGTTGATTTTTCATTTTTTTTTATTATATTAATGGATAAACTTAGATTATTTTAAGAATATAGAGAGAAAATTAGTCAAATATGTTGAGTTGGAATATACCAAACACAACACAGTTTTTATGTTGGCTTTTAGGCATGTCTCAGCAAAATTTGATCAAGTTTGGGTGTTTGGTGGAATCAGGGTGGATAACTTAAATTTGGATGAATTGTTAAAAAAAAAATTTATGTATATTTTCGCATTGATTGAATTCAATTGTGATAAATTTTTAATCTAATGCTTTCAAATAGTTTTTTATTGAAAACGATTTAAATGTTTATTCTCCCTTCCATACCTCCTACATCATTTATGATTTAATTTTCTCTAATTCTAGCTTCAAGTGAATTACTTCTAGACATGTTTGTTTCTTTAATAAAACTCTATTATAGAATGTACCTATATAGAAAATACTATAAGCATATTCTTATATTATAATCTCCACCAATATTATTGTATATTGACCTACACACACATATACATATATAGAAAATATTAGTTAACCAATAGGTCAAGCCTCCTAATCATTCTAAACTTGGTGTCAGAGCCTTCTGTAACCAAAAAAACTCTTTTTCACCTCTTCCTATAGACACTACTACTGTTTTCGCCTTCTCCCCCCACCACACCAACTGTGCGGCCCAGCCGGCCAGCCAATCAGAAGCTGTTACTAATGGTTCTTTCACACACTAGTAGCAGCCCTTACTTGTAGAGCAGCACCATGGTTCCTTCTCCCATTTTATATCGTCTATCTTCACATTATAAGGACATCAACTCCTTCTATCATTGTGTTGTCCAACACTCAGCAAGTGGTTTTATTGAAGCTTACAAACATCAATTATCTTTAATTGTGAATGCAGATGAAGTTATATCTGATTGGTCGAGGTGTTTTCCACTTTATTGATGGCTTAATGTCGTGTCCTCCCTCTCATGTTTCTGATAGTTCTGATTGTTATTCTTCAACAATTAACCCTTTCTTTCTCTGTTGAAAGCAACATGATCAGCTTATTTTAAGCGTGTTACTCTCTCTCTCTCTCTCCCTCTCCCCCCATGGATGTATTGCACCTTGTGATGGAATATTAGACTTCTTCTTGTGTTTAGCTTACTCTTGATAACGCGTTCACTTCTCAACATTAATGTTTAGAATGATAAGTATAAAAAGCTTTGAGGTTCTAAACATTAATGAAGGGGTATTAATCAGGATATATTGTAAAACAAATATAATTTATAGAGACAATATTTAATGGAGTGTTTTGAATTTGGAGTGTTGGTGCATAAAGGTATTGCTTTTTTCCTTTAAGGAATTTAGCATTTACAATATTGTGCTTATTTTTTTACCCTAACCAACTTAACATCACAAAAAGCTATAAAATATAGATATACAATCAATCTATCTATATATCAACATTTTAGATTTGAGTAAATCCTCCATCACAAAGGTACGAAGAATAATTACAAGATTATTGCATATCAACTAACTATAATGTATATCATTACACCTATTCAATTTTTTTTAATACAAGCCAATCATAATAGAAAATATTAACTTAAGATGTTGACTTATAAAGTAGTCTACTATTTATTTATTTATCCCTATTTGTTTGTTGGAAATTAATTTTTTCTCTTGAAAGTGGTTTCCATGAAAAGTACATTCCTAGAAAGTATATTATTTGTTTATGTTTGGTAATATTATGGAAAATAAATTTAAAAACACTTTCCAATATTTAGCTATTCTATGAAAAATGAGCTAAAAAAAACTTATTTATGTTTTTTTTTTTTTAAGTTTATTAAAAGAATGAGACCAAAACTTACAAATGAAAAGGTTGTAGGAGGATAAAATTGAAAAAAATTCTAATTTCTTAAATTATTTTTGAAAAAATAAATAGCAAAAAGAAATATAAGGATCCGATCTAATAGATGAAAATGTTGAAAAATAATGAAATTGAAAAAAAAATCAATTTCTTAAATTATTTCAAATAAAATAAATACAAATCAAAATAATTGAAACCAAATTGAATGGATAAAAAAGTTGAAAGAGAATCAAATTGAAAAAGAAAATTTCATAAATTATTTTAAATAAAATAAATAGCAATCAAAACAATGGGATCAAATATGATAAATAAAAAAATCAATTAAAAAAATGATAAGATAAAAATAAATAAAAATCAAAAGAATAAGGGCCAAAGTTAATATAGAAATCAAATTCTAATGGAAGAAATTGAAAAACAAAATAAAATAAAAATTGAAAAACAAAATGTATAGCAATCAAAAGATTGAGAACCAAATTTAATATAATCAACAAATAACATGATATTTTGAATTTTTCACAACTTTTAGAAAGTGTATTTCATTCAAAATAAAAAAAAATATATTTTCATGGAAACCAAGCTAAATGTTTCTTTAGAATGAAAAATATTTTTCATTTACCAACTTTCCTAATGACTAACATATTGTTCTAGAATTAAGGCAACAATATCATCTAAAAGAGGCTAAACTAGGTTTTCACTAATACTAATAAATAATGCAATTTAATTCAATTAAACTCAATAAACATAATAATCAACAATACGATTAAAGTACTTAAAATAAATAGATAAGGGAGATAAATTGCAAACTCGATTTTAACATGGTTCGGCAAGATTATATCCATACCTCAAGCACTAAACTAGTCTTGAATATTGTATTCTTTCACTAGCTCAAGTTCGAGATTATAATTTTCATTTGATAAATCAACATCAAGCTTTTTACATCACTTGAAGATATTCCTCCTTCAAGATTTTTCTCACACTTGAAGATATGTCATCTTTTAGATTTTTCTTGGTGAAACACCTCACTAATACCAAGCATTTTAACCTAACTCTTAAAAGTTTACAAAAGTGATTTTGATATCACAATAATTAACACTCTCATTATAGTGGATGATACAATTCAATGTTTTAATATCCTTATATCTCACAATATAATACATAAAGGATTTGAATGTGTTCAAGTGTAGCAAGTATGTGATTAAATATACTTTTGTGCTAGAATATGAAGATTTAATACCACTAATGAGAGAATAATTATAGATTGATGATTTTGATGCGTTTTTTTTTCACTTAAAATAACTTGTATATTATATAGGTTAATATCCTCTTATTGATTTTACAATTAGAGAAGCTATTTATATGTTTCTAGCAAAAAAAAAACTTGTTTATAGTCATTACAATCCCACTAATTCAACTAAAACAATTGATCGATTCAGATTGTAACGTCAATCAATCGACATGTTCCTGTAGAATCCTCGGGTGTTAATCACGAATAAACAAACAGTCGACTAGTTCATTTAGTATCTTTAAATGGTTGATTGATTCATGTAAAATTTCAGATTTATCATTTTTAACGCAAATAAATTCTTAGAATTGTTTTCTCAATCCTTTTAAATGTATGCAAAGTGAAGTGTGAGCATTCATTTTAATTTATGCTATTAAATCGGATATAAAGATTTACTTTTAACACTAAAAATAAATACTTAAACTAAGTATTCATTTTGTTTTTTTTTTTAACTTTTGTCATTCTTGTTGATGTGTTCTTTGTTTGAAATATGTTTAAAATTTATTTTCAACCAGGTGTTTAATTTTTATGTTATTATTATTATTATTATCAAAATATATAAAAATATAAAAATATAATTTAATAATCAATAAAATAAACATTAAAAGTTTAAAAAGTGGTTTTGTATGGAATAAACGGCGCCTAAATCTGGTACCTAAATCTCATGTTAGGTTGTGTGGTAAGATTCACATCACGAAACATGAATTGAATTTACTCAAAGTACAAAGACTTAACGCATGGATCGGCTAAATAAATGGTACTATTTCGAACCGTCCACATAATTGAGCCCCGGGTTTGATGGTAAAAGATACGTGACAAGTACACCTATAAATATGTATTATTAACGTGCAAGATATCTCTATTTTCTTCATCAATTCCTCTACTTACCTAGCCCTTAAGCCTTAATGGCACTAATTAAATGACCAAGCGTGTGCCAGTCTCCGATTAAGGTCTCCCTGCATCTTATTGCACTAATTATATGACGGTCTCGAGGGTGGCTGGCTGTGAAAATTGCCAAGTCTAAAACAAGAATATAGTCGGAATTCAGAGTCTAATTTTTTATTATTATTAATATAGATGTTTGTATTAGTTTATATGTATCTCAATTAATTTTATAAATTTTAAAATTAATAATTATATAAACTTTTAATAATTCTAAAAAAATTCAAATTTATAACCATTAAAAAACAAATCTAAATTTTAACTAGTTAATGAATCGGAGAGGAATTCTGAAGTGCACATTACAGGCAAGAGCAACCACCTAAACAGCGATGGAGGTATTTGTTCAGCTTACGGAGAAAGCGCTTACAGCAGCTCAACAAAGGATGAGTTGTCGAGAAGATAAGATTCCATTCAAATCTATGCTGCTTTGTTTTATCTTAAAGTGCTTCTGTCCAATATTGGACATTCAGACATGGATCTAGATGATCGAACAATTTAATTACATGAAAAAAAAAAGAAATTGAAAAAAAAAAAAAAACTAAGTCAAACATGAATATACGTGTCATACATAACATCCCTGGTCCGAGCAATATTAAGGATATCCTCAAATAAATTTGTAATTAATCGAGATTAAGTCTTTTCTAGCAATAACCCTCTACATTTAAAGAAATTTATTAAGTTCTTATAAATGATGATTATAAAATTTAAATCTACAAAGTTAAAAAAGAAGAAGAAGGAAAGTTAACCATCACACCAGCCCTTAAGTTAAAATTAATTACTGCTATAAAAATAACATTGCATCTATAATTTCAACTTGTTTTCCTACGTCTAGTTTATATTTATTTATTACTTTTACGAAGATAATAAAGTAACACTTCTTCTTAGTATTCAAACTAGTTTATTTATGGTTATATTATTGGTTGAATTAAAAAAATTTAAAATTAAAAAAATATTTTGAACATACAAAACTTTTCAGTATTGAAATTAAACTCAGTATAATGATTTAAATTTATAAATTCACAACATGACTATTTATTTACCTCAAATTTTAAATTAAATTAGGCGGGAGTTACTCCAGCATAATATTAAGAAGTTCTAATAATAATAATAATAAAAAGATACAAGTCAAGTTTATCTTGGTTAATCAATTAAACCGGTAACTCAGATTATGAATTTCACTAAATCAAAATAATTTTTTTTTATTATATAATAAAAAATATAAAAATAATTTATCATCAACTCAATACTTAGAGATAAAATTAAGTAAAAGTTTGATATTAAATAATGAAATTAAAAAAATCAAAATATATATATATATATATATATATATATATATATAAAAAGAACAAGAGAACTGAAAAATAAAAATAAATAAAAATAAAAATTCCATATTAAATATTCACTTGATTTCTAAATCGTCAAACCAAAAATTAAGTTTCATGGTAACGGCATGATGTTGCTTATAAAAAGCTAGCTAGTAATTTAAACGTGGAACATGTTCAAACGAGCTATTTTGTCTGCAATGATTTAACACTGCGATTCGAATGATGGGAAAAAAGAAGGAAAAGAGAGGAAGAAAAGGAAACAGGTCCTCGTCTACTTTGTTTTTATTAGGGCAAGGGGAAAACACACTAATTGGGTTAATTTTGGAGAACTTGATAAACAATTATTGTGTTAGCAATGGTATATTATAATTACAAAAAAAATAAAAAAACAAATCACTTCAATTTTTAATTAGTTTTTGAATGAAATTATAACGTTATTTTTTTATACTCGCGACAGCTTTTTTTTACAACTTTTTATATTTTTGTAATTTTGTTCATTGGTTTTCTTGTATATATTTTTTTATTATTATATAACATATTATTGTCAAAATCATTAAAATATTATTTTTTATTAAAAACTTGCTTTTATGATTTTGGTGAGCTTTTTTTAAAAAATAATAAATATCCTTGAAAGAAAATACTAAAAAAAATAAGTGGTTTTAATTAAAAAAAAACTCTTTTATCCTTATTTTAAAATTTCTATTTTTTTATAATATTTATCTTGATTCCTTTTGTATTTTTTTAAATAGCTTCTAATCTTACCCGCAGTGATTTGCAACAAAACTAATAACATAAACAAACAAAAAGAATGCTTAAGACCAACTCCTCACTAAATAGGTATCTTTGTTGTAATAATTTATGTTTTTTTTTACTAAATTTTATATATAATTGTATTTTAAATCTTGATTTTATAAAAAAAATAAAATGATTTTTTAAATTTATTTTACATGCAAAATTCATTTCATAATATTTTTAATCAAGTACCTTTTAATATATATTTTTTTAAATCATAGCTAAAAATATTAAAAAAAAACATTATTTTTTCTAAGCTCAATTGCAAAAACTATGAAGGTGCCACACACGCTAAAGTTGCCACACCAACCGCACGCTTCCCCTCTCGCTATTCATTTAGGCCATTTCTTTCCATTTCAACAGTACGAACTCCACTTCTTTTTTAACCTCAATCATTACTCTCCTTCCCTAACCTGCACTCCCCCACGTGCCTCTCCTTAATTCGCCTATAATTCGGCTCATTCTCCCAACGGCCTATCCATCTCCATAACGGCGCCGTCAATTTCCCCGTTACAAATCCCCCCCGTCAGTGTTAACTGACTTTGGACCACCACCACTCTCCATCCCTTAAATATCACTTTCTCAATCCTCTCCGTCAAGAATCAGCATACAAAACTCAATTACAAATGGTAAGACACTCTAGAGATATTGAAGAAGTTGCAATGGTGAAAGGTGCCGCCGCCGCCGCCGCCGCTCAAGTTGGGGTGAGAACCAGGACTCGAGCTACAAAGAAAAGATCAAGACATATCAAGATCTCTATTAAAGTTAGAAGTAATGTTACTAGCAGTCGTCAAGAACGCGTAATAATTAGGTCAGACAATTCAGCTTCATATCCACTGGATGTTAGTTCCGGTCACCGGACGGTGACTGAAGAGAGATGTTCAAGCCCTAGCTTAGATGATGATTTTGAAGATAATCATTCATTAATGTCGTCTACTTCTTGTTGTTCTAGCAATGGATCATGTGATGAGATAATTAAGTTCACAGATCTGGAGGTCAGAATTGAATCAATTCTCAGTTCTTGAATTCTTGAATTAATTATCAGTGTGTCCAGCTTTAATTGCTTCGAATTTAATTTAATTAATATTAATTTAATTTATTTATTTTGCAGGAAGAGAGAGTTGAAGTAGAAACGTCAATGTATTATAGTAGTACTCGTAGGGAAAGGTTTGTTTGGGATATTTATTTTTGTTTTTAATGTCATTTAATTCTCGAAATTCAAAAAAATTTAAATTGGTTCCGTTTGAAACTCCTCTCTAAGCTGAGTTGGTGTCGTATTTATATACGTAAAGTCTCTTGATTTAATCTTCCTTCTTTTATATACAGAGAGAAAACACCGACTTCAAGCGCTCTCCGGGAAGAATCAACATCAGAAAACATGGATTCAACGGCAACCCCAGTGTCATTGAAGAAGCCTAATTCCCATCGAGGATCAACGGCCGCGGCGGTGATAAGGATAAGAGATGAAGAGGTTGAGCAATTCTTCTGCGAAATTGAGAAAACTGTTCCACAACGCTTCAAAGACAAGTAAGGATTGCGGATATCAACTGAATTCTAAGATTCAACTCATGCATATTGTGCATGCACTGCGTCTGCACACTGAGATTTATTTGCTCCAAGAAAACTCGGTAAATTACGGTGACTAGAAAAACTAAATGGGATTTATTGTTTTTGGTTTTCCATGGCAGGTATAACTTTGATTTTGACAAAGATGAGGCGTTGGAAGGACGTTATGAGTGGGTTAGATTAAATCCATGAGGAGGAAAGAAATTAACAATGGCGTATGCTTAATTAAGCCTTGTTTATTTTTATTTAGAACTCCAAGATTTTTATTTTTCTATCCTTGTTGTTTTGTGTACAGCTTCTTCTTTTTTGTTCTCTCTGTTATATTTATGATTTAGTTAGAATTCAGGAGCTGAGTTTGATCATCTGTTTCTTCGTGTGCTGTACGGTGGTAGTGATAACAAGGAGAAGCTTCTTTCCTGTTTTTCTTCCTTCATTCCTTGCTCTGCAGCAAAAAGATTAAAAAAAAAAAAAGTAAAAAGAAAAAAGATCCACTCGGGGAAGTCAATAATGGAATTGTTGTTTTCGATTCTTACATTTTGGGGAAACTGTCCATAATTTTCGTGTCTGTTTTACTGGTAGGTCCGATGCTCTCACCTCTTGGATTTTCTTCTCATCATCAAAGAAATAGAAATAGAAGGGGGGAATTCTCTTGTTTGTCGTCATTCATTTAATTCAATTCTGATTTTTTTTCTTCGGATATTTCGGGAAAAATTTTAGAGTTATTAAAGATTTATATTATTATTAATTTTAAAATTTATAAAATTAATCAAAACATTCGTATTAATAAAAAGAAAAAAAGATGGGGGTCTAGGTGTGGTAATTTGGTGGGTGGGTTTTGGGATGGAAGGTGGCAAGTGCACGCACCATGCCTGCCGTCCAAGTTACGAACACGTGGTTGAGAAAGGAAAGTTTTTCTTATCCTTGATTGCTTTATATATATATATATATATACACACACACACACACACACCCAAATCAATTTCTATTTTCTTTGATTTACTTTTTCAATATTCCAAAGTTCTTTCATTTTCTTGTCCACATGTGTTTGCTTTTTTTCTTCAAGATTTTCTTTCTTGGGCGTGTGGGTGTGGTAAGAAAAATAGGGGAAAATATAGGAGTTTTGAAAAAAAAAAAGAAAAAAAAGGGTAACCTTATCTTATCCAACATAGCATGATCGTTATCCTTAAATAGTATTATTATATGAGAACTGTTATTGAATAGCAATGTGGCCTCATCCAGCGCCTCTATTCTATTTTATTCTAATTTTTAATATTCAAATTATTTTCTAACTTTTGTTGATGTAAATTTTTAAACTTCAAAATGTTTTTTGGCTTAAAATTAATTGTTTTTTTTTTTTATGTTTTTAGGTTATTTTGATATGCTAATATCAAAAATAATTTTTTAAAATTAGAAAAATAATTTTAATATATTTTTAAACAAAATTTTTTTTTAAATTACAATTATTATTACAATCTTAAATAATTCTTTAATCCTTTATTCCTTTAGACTAAGTTTACTCTTTAGTCCATCCGGGTGACTATTATTCATGTTATATAAACGAGTTGAGCTTGAGCTCAGTTAAGCTTTTAGCTCGTCAAGGCTCATGAGCAGCAAATGAATTATTTTACCATATTTAAATGGATTAATTTTTACTTGATTTGATCTGAAACAAAAATAATAGTATAAAATTCAATTTGGTTTCACTTAAATTAAATATAGCAGCAAGTGAATATTTCCACATCCTATCATAGATTCTTGCTAGATCAAAAAGTTTTACTATATTTTATAATTTTTGTTAATATATATAGTTGTGATAAACCATCTCATTCTTTTTTTTTACGTTATTTTTTTGTTCGCCCACCAATCCAGTCTCTACCCTATTTGTCTCCTGTCCTCTCCCATGCATAAAAAAAAAATACAAATACAGAGGAATGTCTAAACCACGTCATTCTTCGATGCCATAAGCGATACGGTAATGTCTATTCATGAAGTATCTTTGACCTGGGAATTCATCCGCATTTGCAGGTCAAAGGACAACACAGTTTCCTAGACATGGAGGCATTTAATCTTATTACACAAAAACTGGTACAAACTCCAAACTATCATTATCCAAAGAAACAAAAAAAACAAAACAAAAATCAGAGGTCCAAATTATATTGATTTTAATTTTTTTTAAAATGACATGAATTCCCTTCTCTGCCTAGCTAGTTACTCGATTATATATGCTGGTAATATGGAGGACTCCACTGAACTATATAACTCTTACGTTCAAAGAGGAGGAAAAAAAATACTTTCTTTTTGTGGAAATGGGCACATAATAATATACTAACACGAAGGGAATGCAGAGGCTGGCAGCTGGCCATCTCTCTTGGATCTGGTGCCTCCAACAAACACCCCATTTGCTGCTTTGGGGTTCCCACTTTCCCCGTTAGAATTCTGACTGGGTTTCTAGGGGGGAAAAAACCTATAAAAAGAAGAAAAAGAAAAGGTAGCCAAAGCCATTTGATGGGATTTCCTTGTTAACGTTTAACTTTGATACTTTTTATGTGTTTGTGTTTCAACCGGTTTTTTATTAAAATTTAAATTAAAGTTTTTTAATATTTTTTTATTGTTTTAATGTATTAATATAAAAAAATAATAAAATATTATTTTAATATATCTTTTACCGCAAAATAGTATGAAGAACAACTTCAGCTTCAACAGGCTTGTCTTTCAACTTTAGCCCTGTAGCCCCAATCCCGAGATTTTGCGCAAGCAGTAGTTTTTTTAATTAACTTGCTAAAGAACTATAGGGCCATTATTTTCTTTAATTGATTTGAGATTTCTTTACTCTAAAGGTAGTAATGTTAGGAGTAGCAAGTAATCTATCGTGTTTTGTTAGCAACACGTTTCCAAGTAAAATCCAAGCAGATTCGTAATTCATCTTGCTCAAGAAGCAATATTATTCAAAATAAAGATTCCATGTTCTTGTTGGCATTTGTGTTCCATAAATGCTGACCATTAAGAATAACTCGATGATCGTTCAAGAAAAAAAAAAGAAAAAGGAATAACTAGTGAAGATTATGACATTAGATCATGACCTTAATTTGAAACCTATTTTTGAAGGTTTTTCTCATTAATTTTTTTTCTTAATATCAAGCATTACTCTCTGTACTTTTGAGAAGCAAGATTTATGCCATGATGGGTGAAAAGAATAGCTGAGGGCATCAGAATATCAGTGGCTGATTCTCAGGGATATTCCTTCCATGAACTAAGTTGGTTCTTCAAACTTGACATACAAGACAAAATGTGTGGGGCGGATGGCAAAGAGAGCCCTTGGCTTCAAATTCAATGGAGGCTTTCAAAATCCACCAAGAGTGATGTTTTGAGAATATTATACAGCGATGTAAAGAGCACTTATTAAATAACCTATAGCAATTCACAAAACATTGGGCTTCTATACAACCCAAAAAGGGACAGAGTTGAGCTTCGACCTATACATTTTCAATGCTTGCCACTGATCGCATGGAACAGGATCTCATAACACCCTCCTTCTCCGTGTAATATACCATCAAAGCCTTCACAACCTGGCGAAATCTCCGTCTGTAAGTAGGAAATTTCGATATACTTCTAATCATTCCTATCATCCTGCCAATGTATTCGTTATCAGTAGACAAATGGAATACTGAAGGTGACAAGTCTTTTACACAAAATATCAGAAGAGAAAGGAAGAAAACTTGTTATATCAAGTTAAAGATTGCGTACAGTTAATGTCCCAGGATAGAAGAAACAAATATATGTTGCAAGAATTATCTTTTTTATGATCTCGACATAGAAACAAAACACAACTTAACATGTTGCAAGAACCATCTCTTATACTGTTGTCTAGTCAAAATCACCAATCCAAATGTGTGCATGATGCAGTTAAAGGGCCTTGGTAAATAAGAAATGTAAAATTGGGATTCTGCTAATATGCATTTCAAAAGAGTCTATTGTTATCCTCAAAAAATAAATAGAGCAAGATAAAGAAAGCACTGCAAAAATAATGCGATGTCCCTTCAATTGCTGAGAATGAATAGGAGAATTTGACGTTTTATCATGTGAATGTTCCTGACATCTCACCCCGATTTTTAGCTTTTCTCGGTTATTGAAAGCAATGTACTCCTTCTTTAATAACTTGGAAAGAGGAATGCAGAAATTGTTATACCTTCTGGTGATGCCCTGTATTTGAGCAGCTCGCAGAGCTTCTTGAGGTACCAAACTGCCATTATCCCAAGTCTCCATGCGTTGCGTATCATTTCCATAAAGAACTAATCTCTGCAAGAACCTTTCTTCACCTTCTTCCAATTTAATGACCCTTATTTGCTCTTTTAGGACCATCAGCGGCTGAAAGAACCAGTCGAACAATTTGTCATTTGGTCTATTATGATGTGTTATTTCAGTACCATCGGAAAGCAGAAAACCATCCGAACCAGCTTTAATGGAATTCAGGAGGGATATCGAAAATGAATAACAAGGCAAGCCAACACTTATAACAGATGCTTCACTGCCACCCCTGGCCTTCAAATAGTTACAGAGGTCAGCCGGTGTTATTGCACCAGAATCCAAAAGATCCCTGCCCCTCATTTCACATGATCTCATCATTGCTCCCCATACCTGTAAGCATTTAGAGCCAAACATCATAAACCCGTACGTGCATCTAATTATCTAAAGAGAACCTGTGGTGAGTTTGATTACTTGGCAGCAGAAAAAACCTTAGAAAAACACCTTACTAACTTCGCCTCATCGGTATTATTTTAGGGAATAAACTACTATTTATACCCTACGGTTTTAGTGAAATAATCAGTTGCTCATGTTGGTTTTAAGAATTCCTATATTCTTTTATTTGATTGTAACTTACGGCAATTCAATTATGTTTTTCGAAACAAATGTCCTGCTTTCTAGTCAAATTCTTCAATCCTCATCCATCCATTTACATCAACCAACATAA
Organism: Populus tomentosa; assembly: GCA_018804465.1. Taxonomy (NCBI): domain Eukaryota; kingdom Viridiplantae; phylum Streptophyta; class Magnoliopsida; order Malpighiales; family Salicaceae; genus Populus; species Populus tomentosa. The sequence goes on from CM031981.1 coordinate 3,760,241, forward strand.
CCATAAACCAATCAGTAAAAGAGGTCGTCGAGATATAGCAGGCCACCAAATTGCATCTACTGAATCTTCACTACTCTTTAAACCAAGTAACCTATCTTCACATATTTCCAAGCATCTAGGAAATTCATGAATCTGTTCCCATTTAAATCCTTTGGTGCACCACTCGACTTGTTAATGTGCATATGGGGAAAACCACAATCTAGTTGCCGAGCAGCCTCAAGTCCAGACTGCCTTGGAGTTAAAATCGAAGTGCCTATGATATAAATGACAGCTCCACATAGAGCAGCAACTACATCTAATTGTAAATTCAACATCGCATAAGCACAAGGAAAGTGACGACTTCAAAAATGAAGGAGAGGATATTTCTGCTGATTAAACTCTCATTAAATTGCTCGGAATAACAATTTCAAGCAAAAGGAAGCGTACAGATGCGTCAGAAAAATAATACCTGAACCATTTTCAATTCATGTACTGTCTCCCTAACTGATTTTGAATGTGCAAAGCTTGGCACAAGCATCGCAGGAGCCTCTACATGAACAGAACTAAATTTGGCAAGGCTTCCTCCGACAGAAAGCTCAGATGAGTGAGAGGTCCCTTTCTTTTTATATTTGGGCCTGTACACGGGAAACGTGATTTTGAAAGTTAAAATATGACATCGCAGAATAACAAAGTTGTAGAAGTATTGGTTTAAGCTGGAAAACCACAAACTTGAGAATGATACGGAAAAAGGATTACTTTGGAAGGAAAGTTCCCTCTCTGAGATAAAGTCTGTCATTTGTATACTCGTCGAATTCTGCAACCATTGCAATCACATAAGCCACAGCTCGCCAGAAAGATCTTTCCTGCATCCATCAGAATGATAAAGGTCAGCTCTTTATTGATGGATGACAAACTACAAATACATTGAACGATGAACCAACCTGATATAATATTACTGATGCATACAATCCAATGAAAATGCTTGAGAAAATGGTCACTAAGATGCTCCCAACAACAACTAGTGGCCACAAAAGGATTGTCAAGCCAGCAATAGGAATGCAAGCAGTTTCGAGAAACGGGCCCTCTCGGCTAATTAGATCATGTAGCAGTCGATACCAGCCCTTGAACAGCATGTATGGACTCTTAATTATAGCAATTGCAGCAAAGAGAGGAACATCCACTATTAGCCCCACCAGCCCAGCAATGATACATCCAGGCACATGAATTAACCTACCAGACAGTGTTATAAGAGTGATGACTTGGTAAAAATTAATGAACTCAACAATAGCAAAGAATATTCCAATCTCATTTTCTATGTTGATTCGGGTTCTAACAAGCAAATAGAGCAGACTTCATTTATACGTAGTACAATAACTATTCAACTCAAATGATAGAATGATCAATTATCTTTATTTGAGAACCATGCAACGAAAATCTTGAAATTGAATTGCTATGTTCATCATGTACAAGTCCAGACAACGCGGTAAATCAAAACGGAAGCAGTACACAATACATCGTTGAGCAGAACTCAGAAAGCAACAGTATTATTACCTCAGAGTTCGAATTTCATTTGAAGCAGAGGATTCTCGCAACTCCTTCAAATAGAGGGGGTAAGAATGGCAGCAAATATCTGCAAAATCTGTAACTACAGTACAGCTGCCTTTAATAATTCCCCAAGTTCCGTCCTAAATGTTTATAAAATTTAGTTAACAAAAACAGGCACTTTAAATATCAAGCAATGGGGACTAAAACAAGACATGAAGATGGCATTAATGCGATAACTAACAACTTACCACAACACAGTGGTATAATGTCTTGAACTCATCATCATCATCATGCCTAAAGGCCTCAAAACTCGCAATCCAGGGAGCAAAGAACCCGTACCCCAGTCCCACAAGAACTGTCCCAGCTATGCTTAAACCCAGCCATATACCAAATAAAGCAGGCAAAGCAACCAAGAGGGCCACTTTAAGAGGTATATCAAACCTATCTGTCCTTCAGATACCAAATATTGCCAAAATCAACATACCATCTTAAGGGAAAAGAGAAGTTAAAAAAAAAAAAATCCTTATAACCAAATAAACAGAATCCAATATTCTACAACGTAAAAAACACTACCAAAGGAGCAATATATTTGAAATTTCTTAAAATGGAAGATTCTGAGTAAGTTACTTCACAAGGGTGTAGAATGTCCAGGAAATATGTGGAGGAAACATTCCCAGAATTACTGCACCATTCCCTAATATTAGTACAGAAGCAGCAATAGGCCCCACCAACAGCCCTGATTCAATACAAATCCCAAAACCCAGATCAAATTCACATGTAAACTTTAAAATAAACATTCAAAACTAGAACTTGCATGTAATCAAATACACCAAAACCGAACCTCTTTTCCCCTAAAGAGAACCTAAATCCAGCTTTACAAAATAAATAAACAAACCTATGGTACCTTTAAGAGCTCCCAGGAAGAAAGCTGAGCAGAAGGCAAAAATCACATAGAGAAACCTTAACCAACCATGGAGATTGTTTGACTTTCCCATACCAGAACACCATGGAAACAGGAAAGCAAACCAATAGGAAATGGCTGTAACCCAAAAAGGAATCGTAACGCTTGTTATAAGCCCAGGAAAAAAATATTCTCAGTACAAGCCAATTATAGTAGTTAAACGAGAAAAAGGCACAACCTTTAAAACCATACCACGAGACGACTCTGTTAAGAGATTATAAAAAGAGAGAAAGACAAGGTTTCTTGCAAGAAGAGACAAAGGAAAGAAATCAACACATAAAACCGCCCCCAAAAAAAGTCAAAGACATCGTCAAATGCGAAGCAGAACATGAGAAAGCCGTGGTTGTTTTTCTGGTATTTTCGTCCAGGGTGATGAGGCATGCAATGACGTCAACGCCATGAAGGCATACTTGCTATTTGCATTATTGCTATTAACACCTGCTCCACCTTAGTTTTTTGGTGCTTTGAAAATCATATGGGGAATGATTAGGCACCCGTTTGGGAGAGACGCAGTTTTGCTAAAATTCAAAATTTTTAAAAAGATTATAATTTAATTTTTTATGTTTTTTACTATATATAAATGAATTTCTTTAAAAAAAATTATTTTAATATAAAATACTTTAAAAAATAATTATAACCACACATAATAATACTTCAAAAATAATTATACTTTGATATATAGGCAGATAACCATGTTCTTTCCCCCTTAAAAGTCGAGTACAAACCAAACGCTAGTACTTGGCAAATGGAAAGAAATAGAACTTCGTGGGATTTGAACTGCTCATATCTTGCCACGTTATCTTGCTAACTCTATTTTGTGTGGTTGTGACTGTTTGTCTGCGTGCTTCTGTAATTTAAAGTGTGTTTAATTTTATATTAAATTAATATTTTTTTATAGTTTTTATATGTTAATGTTAAAAAAATATAAAAAAATATTTTTATATTTTTTAAAATAAAAAATATTTTAAAACAGCACATTGATTATAATACCAAACACATAAAATTAACTATATAAAAAGTGTTTTTTATAAATAAAATATATTTTATATCAACACAGTGTGATCAACAATTTTAAAGGTAATTTTTTGTTTAATTATATAATAATTAAAATAACTATTTTTTAAGAATTTGGAGATTTTAAATTTAATAAGAGAAACTGTATTTTCTTAAATTGAAATCCATATTCTTTATTTAGGTTTTTTTGTGAACAATATTTTTTTTTATTAACAATATTGTTGATGAAGTAAATTTAGGATTCGTGGAAGAGGATTCATATATTGATTTATATCTAAAATTAGTATACACTTGAAAAAAATTTCTTATGTAAAATTTAACGCAAAAAGAATAATTTAAATTTAAATCCACAAATTGATAATTTAAATTTATGTAACAAATTTTTTCTTCATAATTTAAATTTTTGCCTTGCATACAAATATCTTTTTTAATTATGAAACAACTAAATAAAAATAAATTTTGAATATTATCCTATAAAGCGTTGGTAAATAACTAGTTTTTCCCATAACAATTTTCAACTGGTTTTTGTTGTCATGACACTTGGTATTTGATTAGATAGGTGCAATGGTCAACTCTATAGTTTTCTAACTAGACTTCATGTTGGAAACCTTGGCTACAATTATGTTTTGTTTGATTAATATCATATCATAGTATAGAAAAAAAATATAAAAGCATTTGATAGAAGAAATATAAATAGAAAATAAATATATTTTTAAAATAAATTTTAATATGTTCAAAACAAAAAAAAAATACAAAAATATATCTATGTTTTCATCTCTTATATTCCTTAACAACAACAGAACACTATCTATAAAAGCTTGCGTGGTGAGTATATACGTTAAACAACGATATTATTCTTTAATGGGTGACTTTGGGATACTTAATTACTTTATTCAATAAATTTGCCATTCGTCAGAGAGACAGGTAGAAACTTGACCTCGTAATATTTGGAAATATAATTAGAATTGTATTTTTTAAAATTTTTAATTTTTTTATTAATTTTTTTATATATAATTTTAGATTATTTTAATATGTTGATATTAAAAATTATTTTTAAAAAATAAAATAAATATTATTTTAATATATTTTCAAATAAAAAAATATTTTAAATTGTAATTATTATCGTATTTCCATCCATGGTCAAAAATAAAAGAATGAACTTATCACTTTCATTATTTGAATGTAATTTGTCAAGCTGGTTGATAATAAAATAATATATAAAATAATATCTAATCCGTCAAGCTGTTAATTCCCACCTAATTGATAACGTAACAAAAAAAAAAATAGTGAAATTGTCATTCATGGTCATCGTAAAAAAAACAAAACAAAACCTAACCCATTAAATAAAAAACCCAACCAATAAGGCCAGTCCCAGAAGACCTAATGTGGTCGGGTGATTTCATCACTTGAGGCTGCTGAGGCACCACTCATGTCAGGGGAAAAAATGAAGTACAAACCGACCATATAAGTTTAATCACATGGTGATGCTTGTCGAGCCGTCGAGAATGACGATAGGTTTGTCTCCTGTGAAAGAAAAAGGGATTTGGGTATTATTAGAAAATTATGATTATAAAATTTAAAAAGTTATCACTTTTTATCATTGTTACTAGAAAATATATAGTATAAGAGAGTCTGGAATAAGGCTGGTTGTATAAAAAAAAAAACATATTGTTTCTACTGAACTTTATATAAGATAAGCTGCATTTTTATTTGATTATGTTTTTAGATCGTGTTTTTATCTATTGGTTTTGTCTAAAGTTCAAGGTAAATTTTTTTTCGTGAAGAAGTCTCTATCTTATTGAGTTAAATCCTAATTGTTTTAAGTTCTAAAATTTAAAATCATATTTATTTCCTAAATATAACTAATTCCTAACATTTCCAATAAGCTAATTGTTGTGAGTTTTTTGTATTTTGGCCAAACTCTAATGAATAATTATAAACTAATTATGATATTTATTTTATATTTTTGAAACATGATAAAAATACAATTTTAACTTTTTTGAAAATATGCATGAAAAACTTGTAGGATTTGGTCGTATACATGAAAATAAATTATTTTTTTAAAATGAAAATTTTTTTTTCAAATTTCTGATTGTTTTTTGAAGTTTTGGAGGACACCAGATATTTTTAATATTGGGTCTGTATTTTACAGTGTAAGTCTACAACCTGATATTATGCAAAATTATTGGAAAGACATGTGAGGGACCATAAATATTTTTAAAATACCTTTTGAAAGATTTGAAGTTTTTTTTTTATTATTAAATATATTGGGTTGGGCTGAAACAGGTTAAACGCGACTTAGTTTGATTGGAACGACTGGCAACCTAAGAGACTTCTCTCCTCTCTTTTTTTCCGAGCTTGGCTGAAACAGGTCCAACACACGGCCCACATGGTCATTGTCCCCGCCTAGCTAGCAACCATGTTAATTATTTTAGTAGCTGCATGCACAATGAATTCTGCATGCAGTGGCAACGAGGGGGGAAGAAGAAGAAGAAGAGAGAAGGAGATTATCTGGTGTAGAGGAGAGGAGCTACTGGTGGTGTTCTTAGTGGTTGGCGTGACTAAGTAGCAATTGGAGTTACTCCTGGTATTGCAACTGGGAATTATTGCATGGATGAAGAGGAAGAAATTGACGGTGGTTGCAGCTACTATCATTGCCAAAGGGAAGATTAGTTGGTGGAGGAGGTTAGGTCATTATTGGTCATGACATGGGTGAGGCTGGAGTGGCTAAGAACACATCAAAGTGGAGAGAGAGGGAACAACAACAATGGCAAAGGAAAAACCAGGAGATGCTAGTTTTTTTCCCAACTTTGGCATCTAATTTCTCCTCCCTCAATGCATAGAATCCACCCCTACTTATAAAGGGTGGGAGAGAGATATTTTGTCTTTATCAAGGATAAATTTCGGTCCTTGATTAAACTCAGAAGGTTCTTAACCGTTGGTTCAAAATGATCATCATGAATTGTTGAATTTTAGCAATTAAAAGTTATCTGAGTTGGTCTTTTTAGGCCAGTACTATGACCGCTGTGGTGTCAATCAACCATAAGGAACCATATCGAGGCATGGTTAAATGTCAGGCCATCATGGTGGTGTATGTTTTGTCAAGTTTGGTGAAGAGATGAAGCCTTAAATGCTCATAAAAAGAAGCCACCCGAGCAGTTTCTTTCAGGAACAAAAGGAGGAGATAGTGACAAGTCGTCTGGTCTGCTTTTTTTTTTTTTTTGGTATTGTTCGATCAAAACGACATCATTTTTTGTCAAAACATGTCATTTCATATAAATAAAACGGTGTTGTTTTGGATTTTATGGTTTTAATTTAGGAATTTGGTCAAAGTTTAATTTAGTCCTTTGATTTTCGATTTCTTTTAGTTACAGCCTTAATTGACCATAAACTTTTGATGTAATGCAATTTTGCCCCTATTAAATTTCAACATCAGCTCTGAATTTTAGTACCTTTTTCATTTAGATCCTCGGTTTTAGATTTATACAAATTGGCTTTCAATTCACCATTAAACTTTTTATTTTTTCAATTTCACCCCTGATTTTAGCCAATTAAGTCCTTAAAGTTCATCACTTTTTTAAAAAAAGTCATTGGCTAGGGATTTCTTCAATTTAAACCCAAATTGACCCTAAACTCATATTTTCTTGCAATTTTACCCTTGGTTTGAACCAATTGACTTTTTAAAAATTAAGTTTGATCTTATAAAATTCTAATCTCTAAATTAAGCCCAAATTAGGTTCTAAACTTAATTTTCACCATATAAGTTTCTAATAAAATTAATTTAATCTATTTAAAGTATAATTAAGTCTTTGCACCTAATTAAATCCATTAATTGAATCCAAATTAATTGTTTAACATAATTAAATTTTAATTTGGCCCGTAATTAAATCAAATTGGCCTATTAAAATTTTAATATATCATTGGGCTTAATTTTATGCAGAGTTATCCAATAATGATTTGATTTGACTTTGAATCTATATTGTCTTTCCAGTTTTGGGTACAATGAGATACAATTACGCTTTAACTTCCATCTAAAATTACAGCTTGATTTTTCTATTTATTTGGAATCCCCCTCAACTTGCTTTTTCCCAAATATCAATCTTCTTGTTATTATTATTTATTATTCTAAAAGGAAAAAGAATAAAATTTTGAGGAATAACCCAAAAATGGGTACTGAATGATGACTCTTTTCAAAACTTAGTTTGCCAAGGGATAAACTTTAATATGTCTTCTAAGAATAACGAATTGAAATTTCTTTTATAAATAAGACGAGCCTAAATTTAACAGTTTAATTTCGATCAACTTAGACTTTGTTTATGTAAATAGTTGAAATAAAGTTTCAACCACATAAAAAAAAAACATTAATTTAATTTTTTGGCTAATTATATATTTGCTTTCTCTAGTTAGAATATATCTATCTCATGAATGCTTCTAATGATGAGGAAAAAAAGTTTTATATTTTTTTTATTTAAAAATCAGTTTAAGAGGTATAAATATAGAAGGTTATATTTAGTTTATTTAAGGGTTGGTTAATTAACTTAAAATGAGTTTAGGTTGAGATAAATTTGAGTGAGTTTAATCCCAGTAAGATCTTGAACTCCACTTATTTAGCTCATTATAAACAGAACACTTAGTTTGCTAAATTAGATTATTAAATTTTAAAACATTATGAATATGTTTATGAACCAGAAGAAAAGAAAAAGCCTTCACAAAAAAACTCGTGAACAAGCCTAGATGCATTAAACACATAATCTAATAAAAAGAATCATAATTTTAGATTCAATTGTTGAATCATAATCAAATTTTGTTAGATTATTCTACAGGCCTAAATCTATAAGAGGTCTATGTGCGTTAACTAGTTGAACTACGAAATATCCTTCAATTAGGCTTAAAAAATGTTACTTTAATTATTTTTATAATTAATTTATGATTTTAATTATGTTTTCTACTTAGATTTGTATTCCTTTTGGTTAGGTCAATTTTAACATTTATATAAATATTTGGTGTGTTATTTTTGTTTATTAGACTATTGAATTTTAGATTTTTTTAAAAAATATCATTTTTCTCTACCTATTTCTCTACAATTTTGGGTTGTAACCTCAATGCTTGATAACCTTAATTCTTATCCATATTGTATGCCACATTAATTAGTATCAGGACAAGTTGGCCTCTTTAATAGACGGAGATGGTAGCAATATACCACCTCACAATGTAGGAGTTAAGGTCATCTAAGACAATATGAAGGCTTAAAAGGTAGCGCAAAGAGCCTAATTATAAAGGCTAAATCATTTAGAGCAAATAATGACAACAATATTGAATAGCTTGGAACTTTTAGTTTGACTAGTGAGAGGAATAAACAGGGATCATAAAGAGGATAATAGAGACTTACCTTAGGGCAAGCCTATCACTAGACCTATTTTTAAAGACCCACTTAGACAATCACTTATCTATGTGGAGGGTGTTGGTGAAGATAGGTTTAATGGAGGCCATAAGGCTTTGATGAACCAAGATAGACCATCATAACCTATGAGATAACAAGCGAGTGAGTTCTAGATAAAAGTAAAAGTACCCACCTTTAATGGAGATCTATAGAAGATCTTTTTGATTAGGTTAAGGAATATGTGTGTATCACAAGAGATGATGGTGAATGAGAGGGCTAATATCAATAGCAAATTTGATCCCTCTAGTGGGACGTACAATGAGGTAAGATTTAGTAGCATTAATAAGAGAAAGGTATTATAAATATGATACAAACCTTATAGATATAAAGATCCAGAAACCCATAAGAAATTAGATAATAAACCCGAAAAGCTAAAAATCAAGTTCATTTGGATAGAAAACCTTCCCCTAGAGATAACTATGTACCTAAGAACCAAATATATTAGAAACTAAACTTTGATCCATTGATTACAATGAATTAAGAACTCAAAGTATATGAAGATGTCATAAGGCCAATTATAGTTTGATAAGTCAATTTGTGATTTTTATCCCAGCAAAAAAAACACATTTGCATAAAAACACTCAATGTTTACTCAATAATCAAAGATTTCAAGACTTTGCAGCAAAAGAAACAATAAATAATCCCAAACATAATAAACCTATTGGACCTCTTTTAGGTTGCAAACAAAAATGTCTAAACTAAATTTTAGTTAACACATGCCTAATTCCCAAAAACAAGTATGAAACAATGTTTGTGGGCTTTTATAAACCCAATCTAAAATAAAGTCCTAAACTAAAATTAAAAGCCCTACAATACTTAACTAAGAACAAAAAATAGTCTAAATAAAAGATCAAAACATTACAATAATTAATTCATCTCCCAAAAACATCTTTCCTCACTTAAGAAACTCCTTATAGTTGAAATCTCTTCCTATTAGAAATAGAAAAGTGTTGTCACCCTTATTATCTTTTACAAGTATGGAATTTTATGAATTTAATTGTTGATCTTCTTGCTTTGTTTTGCTGCATAGGATCCCATATATAATAGAAATAATTAATGATGACTTGTTCCTTTTAAATAGCTTCCCATATCTTTTCTTATTTGTTAGAGAATCCTATAAATTATGGAAAAACAATATCAAATAAATTTTCCCTTTTACAATTGATTCTTAATTGTCTTAATATGCATGAAATCCTTGTCAAGATTGGAAACAAAATAACACCCATTAACTTTCATTGTAGCCATTTATAATAATCTCTCTTTAGTACAAGAAAACTTTCTAAAACAATAAGATGCTATATAGCTACCAACCATGTTTTCCAATTCAACTGAGGTCTTTTGTAAATCCTTGTAATAAAAGGATTCCAACCTATTAACTAATCCTTAACAAATTAAAACCCAAGAATGCCCAAACCCATATATATAATTAAAGCTCGTACAACACCCAAAACATAGCCCAAACATACCTCATATTTTACCATTAATCAACCCAAACTTGGGCTAACTTATTTGTGTTGAAAACACCTCCACTAGAATTAGGTCAAATTGACACACATGGTAAAACCAAGGCTAGTTGAATCTTGATGGTTGAAACCAAGGTTGACCTAGGTCAAAGCATTAAGGTAATCTCTAGTGAGAGGTAACACTAAAATTAGCGAGGATTCATAATAAAATAGATTATTTTATCCCTGATGCACCATAAATAATATATTGTTTGATTTGATCATTGATAGTGGTAGCTGTAAAAATATTATTGGCAAATATATTATTGATAAATTAAAATTACCATTAGAACCATGTCTTGAACCATATAAAATTTGATGGATTAAGAAAATTGTGAAAATAAGGTAACTCAACGTTGTAAAGTAACCTTTTCTATTGGAAAATATAGGATGATATTTATTGTGATGTGGTGTGGGGGTGTGTGTGTGTGTGTATTACTTATATTTGGTAGGTCTTGGTAGCATGATGTATAAGATAGACACGTGGTTAAGGAATTTGTATAAGATTAATAAGTATGGTATGAATTATACAGTATAGGAGAAACAAAACCTAAAGCTTATAAAGTATAAGAGAAAGTTTTCTTTACCATAACCAATTAAGAATATGAGATATAATTAGATATAAAGGAGATTAGAGAGGTTAATGTACTGGTTATGAAGGCATTGGTAGATGGAGGGCTAAAAAAGGAAAAAAAAAACAAGCATTTCGAATGCAAATAAACCATTGCTTACTGAATTTAAAAAGATTCTACGTTATGAGTCGCTAAATGAATGGCCATCAATGAAAGACATTCAACTTTAAATTGACTTGGTATTAAAAAGCAAACATTTTAAATATACCATATTATCGAGAAAGTCCTAAAAAGGGCGATATATTGAAAGAAAAGGTAGAGGAGCTATTGAAAAAGGAGAAAATTCAAGAGAGCTTTAGTGTGTGTGCAATTCCAACCTTATTGACATAAAAAAGAGTATTAGTTGGCTTATGTGTGGATGGTCACGTTATAAACAAAATAATTTTTGGTATAAGTTTTCAATTCCTCAATTAGATTACATGCTTGATCAATTGCATAAAGTCATAATCTTTATGAAGTTTGATTGAAGAAGTGAATGCCATCATATTTGAATTTGGTTAGGGATGAGTGAAAGATAACTTTCAAGACAAATAAACAATTGTATGAGTGTCTAATTTTATCTTTTGGCTTATCTAACATGACAAACACTTTCTTGAGATTGATGAATCATGTTTTATGCTCTTTTATAAACAAATTCATGGTTTTTTTTTTATTGTGATGACATTTTGATTTATATTAGAAATGAAATTGACCATGTGAAAAATTGAGGAAACTGTTGGAGGTTTTATTAGGAAATAAACTATATGTGAACCTAAAGAAGTGCAGTTTTATGACTAATAAACTCTTGTTTTTAATATTTACATACATATTGATAAGAAGAAGGTTAGGATTATTAGAGCTTAGTTTGTCCCTAAAACTATTAGTGAGGTGTGTAGGTGCACCAATTACTAAATCTATAAAGATAAGAAAAGTTTGATTAGGGAGAAGAGGTTAAAAAACACTTTGTTTTGATGAAAGAAAAATAAAAAATTACTCTAATTTAAAACTTCTAAAATTGAAATTTTTTTTTGAGATTAAATGTGATGTTTGTGGTGTAGAAATTAGGGGTGTATTGTCATAGTAGAAAAGAATCATGACATTCTTTAACGAGAAGTCTGGTAATATTATATTAAAGTGTTCCATATATAATAAGTAGTTCTATGATATTTTTAGGCTTTGAAAAAATGGAAGCATTACCTATTAGGCAAGTAATTTGTTTTGTACTATGATCATAAGGTGCTAAAATGTTTAAATAGTCATAAAGGAATCAATAATGACATATATACGAGATAAGCAACTTAATTGTATCAATTTTATAACCTCTTCTTGACCTCTAATTTGTTTTCACGTGTTTTCAGAAATATAAAAATATATTTTTTAATGAAATGAAATCAATTTCCATCATTTTCATAATTTTCTATACTTTTATTTATTTTATTTTATTTTATTTCACATGATAGAATAAAACAAAATAACAAAAAAAAATAACAAAAAGGAAGAATAAAATTTATGGAGTGCAATGAGAGGGGCAAAAAATAAAGAACCAAGATAATCGAGGGCAAAAATCTAAGATAATATACAAATAAGAGAAAAAGACAGAGAATCAAGCCCAGATTGGAAAAAAAAAAAAAGTTTGTAAATCAATAAGGAGATAAAATATAATATTTCAATATTAGTTTCTCTAATTTAAGAGGAGACCAAATAATATAAATAAGTGAGAATTCTAGACATATAGATAGACAATAAGACAAAAGTAAGAAACACACAAAAGAAAACATAAAAAAAAAAAAAAAACAAATACACAAACTAGGTCAACCAAAAAAAAAAACTTCTCATTAAAAAAAAAAAAACCTCGTCGCCATCAACCTTTCCTTTTTATCCCACTACCAAATTTAGTCACGTTTTAAAAGCTATCTTTCAACTCTTCTCCTTTTATATTTTTTATCAAAAGAAGTAAGCCACCACATACAATATCCTTTCTCATGTATCATTTCCCACCACTCATGGCTAGAATAACCTATCAGAAAGTGTTATCCAAATCAAACAATAGTAACCCCTCTATCTCTACTTGTTTTAAGATCTAAACAACCCCTAAACCACTCTCCCAACAACCATGAGTGCTAACCTTATTTTACCAAAGATTCAATAGGAATTCTAGCCTGTTTTCTATTTGATTTGCATGAACAAAACCCTAAATTAAAGATGAATTATATTCCTTAACACAATTTAAAAACTAGCCTTCAAAGTAGATTAGTTTATTGTTGTTTTGTTTTTTTTATAGGCTTTTAGAGGCGTGTGGAGTAGATGCACCTCCATACAAGAACCTATCAGACATGACAGCACATGAGGTGCAATTTTATCCGTTAACCTTATCTAGCCTACTTTTAGTAACATTTAGCTAATTTTCCCCGCTCTCGAAGGTCAATTTTAAATTTGAAATAATTTTTTTATGTACTTTTAACTTTTTTTTTGGATTTATTGGTAAATTCTTTATGAATTATGGTATTTGGCTCAAGTGAACTCTATGTGTATTGGATTGTATACATAACCTTAATTTTTTTTATTGCATATTAATTATTCTTGTTATCCATAAAGTCAACCTGAGATAAATGAATCATTCGGTCATTGTTCAAGGATGTTGACACATGAATGACAAAATTACTTGGTGCGTGATTAGACTTTTATCGTATTTAGAATTATTTTAAAAATATCCTATATTTTTCTTCTATAATTTTATTATGTAACAATTGTTTTATTATTTGTGAAGTCAACCTATGATAAACGAACCATCTAGTCGTTGTTCAATGATGTGAATGAGTAAATAATAGGAATATTTAATAAGTGAGTCATTATTTTTTAAAAAAAAAAACTAAAAATTTATTTGAAGTGAACGAATATGTTTTCATGTGTTGATTGATATCCTTACTTGAATGGTGAGAGAATTTGGGTCGGATAAACATTATCTTACATAGGCTTATTTTGATCCAATTTTGAATATAACATAAGAGATGGACTAAAGCTCAATTTATCATTCATCATTCTTTTAGATGTAACACCTGTATTTCAAAAGTGAGTATTAGACATAGTAGTTAGGCCTATATACCAAATTGATGTCTTAGGTCACATAACATTTTACCATCAACAATAAAAGCACAGTTAACAATTTAAGTAAATTCTTAGCATGTAAGAACAAAATGTATTTTTATCATAATAAATGAACATGAAGCAGCTTATCATAGTAAGGATCTCTTAGGTGATTTTTATCTTTGTTTTAGTATAATCAACCCCTTACTTATAACTTCTAAAAGATAGTTAAAGTTCCTAGTTACTATAAAACTAGGTGTGTGTATATATATATATATATATATATATATATATATATATATATATATATATGTTACCTTGTTTACACAATAGTTCACTAAGATGTCCCTTACGACAAAGTGTCAACTTCACTAGTGATTCTTAGGGATAAACTTTGCTTGTTTATTTTTCAATGATAATGTGTTGGATGTGATGAATCCTTTTACCATACTTTTTTTTAAAAAAATTGCTTAACATTTACTTAATGTCGTGATTTGGTGTTCATATTTATATGACTCTTGTATGTCTGTATTTTGTTAGTCAACTATTTTTTTTGGATTGGATATGGATTAATATCTATGCACACACACCATAATATTTTATTTTACACACACATTGAATTTGGCTAGCATGAGGAAGTAGCAATGACTCAATGGCCTTTGATATAAGTAACACTCTTGAAACCACCAAACTCTTATGGATTGTCTATTTGATAATGCCTAGTAGTCGATGTGGCAACGCTCTAGTCTATACTCTTTATACCTTGTAGGCCTCGATTCAACCCTTTTTAAGACCAATTTAGTTAGCTAACCTTCCCTTACATGTAATGACTAAAATTATCCCTCAAGGTATCTCTTTGTATTATCATATCCATTTTTTTCCTTCTTTGTAAATATTTATCCTTATGCAAGTTATTTTTATTTTTTCATAAGAAAGCAAAATAAAAACAAATGATGTTTTGAAAGCTTAATCTTTCTAAAGTAATGGAAAATGAAGAAAGAGTTATTCTTGAGTAAAACTACCAAAAAGATATGGAATTGATGAAAAGTGAGATAGCCAGGCTTATTGATTTGCTTGAACATAATCTTTATATTAGGTCATTTGGGTCCTCAAATAAAAAGAATGCTTTAGAAATGTGTGTCTCATAACACATCCTTATGAATCTTAAAACTCTAAACATACCACATGATTTTAATCCATATCTGATAAGGGCTACTTAATAAGCCACAATATTCCCATAGATGGCTCTTGATGCTCAGTTCCGATGGCTCCTCAATTCTCTTATAGTGCCACCACCCTACCAATAAGTAGGGTTTTCCCTTACTTTAGAGCATACTTTAAAAGATGTATTGAATGAGAACTCTATAGAAGAATCAGAGATTGAGAAGCGCTTGGAAATTAAAGATCCTTAACAACAATTACATGTATGGATTTATATAATTGTATGAAGGCATATAAAATACGTTGGGTGCCAAATATAGGTGTTTCATAAAAGTTCAAGTTGTCTAAATTTGCCAAGTATACATGTGTTGAGTGCCTCTAGATCCACTTGAGGATTTACTATAACAACACATAGCAAGAGTAACGACAGATGATATATATATTTTGACCCTTTTTTAAATTCTCATGTTGAGGTTAGTCACCTAATAATTTTAAGCCATTTTTAAATTCTTATGTATATATATATAGCAGCCCTTTTTCTCTACTTGTTTCCAAAGCAAAACAATCCTCAAACCATTCTCTCAATAGCCATGAGTTCCTGCCCTCTTTCACCTAAAGAATCTAGTAAGAATTTCAACCTCTTTTCTATCCTATTTGCCTGAACAAAACCCTATATTCAAGCCAAATCATAACCATTAACATAACCTAAAAATCAACCTTTAAAATATACCAATTTGCTATTTTTGTTATTTTGTTTTTCAGGTTTATATAGCTCATGGAGTACACATGCCATCATACAGGGATTTACAAAATGTTATAATGCATGAGGTGCATATGCCGACTTGTCCAACCTACTTCTAGTAGCTTTCAACTGATTTTCCCAGCTCCTGAAGGTCATAAGGTCAATTTTAAATCCTGAATTATTGTTTATGTACTTTTAAATAATTTTTTATTGTTATTTTTAATGAATTGTAATATTTAACTTAAGAATTTTATGTGTATTTGATATGTATATATAACCTTAATTTATTTTATTGTATTTTATTTATTATTATCATCTATAAAGTCAACTCGGGGTAAATGATTATAAGTGGGCAACTCAGTCAGCCTCTACAGTGTAACTATCATGCAAAAAATGATCTGTTTTTTATGTGTTCACACACAAAGGCTCCTTAATGAGTTTTTATCAAGGGTTTACAATACTCCCCTCAAGATCTAAAGGTCAGAAATGGATTCAAGACCTCCTAAAACCTTAGCAAAACCCTACAAGTACCCACCTCAAGATCAAGAAAAAAAGGGTTAAAAAAAAAGAGGGGGAGAAAAATAAAAGAAAAGATAATAAAAAAGATAAATATTAACTTAGAACATGAGTGTAAAAGTCCCAAAAACCTAATAAAAGTTTTCTTAAGCTTTGGAAAGGGGAGTAAAGTTGTGAGTGGTAAAACCTTTCAAAAGAAAGCAAAGAGAGAGTATTTATTCTAAGCATACCTTACTAATCCAAAAGGAGGTCTTTTATGGGTTGTTTTTGTTGTTTTTTTATTTGTTTTGTTTTATATTTATATTTACAAGCATAAAAAAAAGGTTGGAATACTTAATAAGTAATGTTGCTTTCACCTCTTTGCTGTTATGATTTCTATTTAATGAAGTTATTTTAAAGTTATTTTTTAATGTTTTTGATGTATTAAATTTGTTGTTTGATTTTTTTGATATATAAATGTTGTTTTAGCTTTGATTTAACTTAAGTTATGCATGTTAAAGTAAGAGAGTTTATCCTTAGCTTGTTAAGCCTATTCATGCTCAAAATGGGTTTAAAAAACAAATTTTGAATCCATGTTACATGAACATGTAAGTTGTTTTAAATTGTTAATTTTTGAATTTGGTATCACATGTTTGATTTTGATTATTATTTTTTGTTAGTTTTGGATTCAAACATGTTTGTGTATGATATTATTATTTGGGATAAATAAAGCATGCTTTAAAGGCAAAAAATGTCTATTTCTTGGCTTGACAGTGGGTGCTTCATGGCTTGGTTTTTTTTTGCTTTATTTTGGGCAATGTTTTTCGTGTTCTTGGGAAGAACATTGCTTTAGACACTTGATTTTGGCCAATTTTAGTCTATTTCTTTGCATATACACCTTCATTATGCACGATTAATCAATAATTTAAAGTTTATCTACATCAATAACGCGTTTAAGTAGTTTTTAATGATAATCGAGGTGAATGAACCCTTAATTCCTAATCCTTGAATGATTTACAACCTTTTTGTGCTTTGGATTTCATGAAATATGGTCTAGATTTGAGTTCACATTTTTGGGTTTTTTGATTTGAATGTTCTTGATTGTTCTTGGGTTTTTTCATGTTTTGGGGTGTTTGATTCGTTTTGTTCAAGAATTCTTGAATTTTTGTGTTTCTTTTAAGTTTTTGATATGTTTTCGGTTTGGTTTTGTTTTCAAGTTGTTTTTGGGTCAACTAAGGTCTTTGGTTTAGTTTATTATCAAACTAAAGATTTTGGGTCAATTAAGTTGAGTCAACCTAGTCGAGTTGGGTCAATAAAAGTTTGGGTCAATTTAAGGCCTTGTTATTTTTTTTTCCATAATTTTTATTAAAGGGTTTTTTGGTTTAGGAGTGTGTTTGGAAAACATCCTTTAATTCTATTTTTTGTAGTTTTATTACAAAAAATAAGTTTTGGCCAAACAAAGCTTAGAAATATAAAAAATATTTTTTTTATAAACAAAATCTAAAATAATTTGACATGTATTTTTAAAAATATTTAATGGGTTTTACAACAATTTTGTAAATTTCCAAAGGATTTTGTTCTATATTTCAAAAATACCAAAATTTTTTTTTTTAATACATAAGATTATGAACTTATACGTAAGATATAATCATGATATTAAATAAAAAGACATTTTATTTTTTTTGTTATCATTATAACGGTTAGGTTTTTAATCTAATAAAATAAAAACCTCTTTATTGAGAAAAACTTTTCTTAAATCTTATATAGACCAATGATTAAAAAACACAATTTTTTCTTAGTTTATATCAAATAAATAAACAATGCAACTTATCTCAAGTAAGTTGTATTGACATGCAATACCTTCCCTTTACACAATCAATCCTTTTTCCCATACTTTAAGATTAGTTAAGGTTTCTAGTGACTAAAATACTAGGTGGTGATTCCTATTTCTTTTTTTTATTTTTTTTCTACTGATAAAAGACAAGAATTCTTTGTCATTTCCTAGGTTACTTTAGGTAAGTTGTATTAGGGGTACTAATACTTTCTCTTTACGCAATCAATCTTATTTCCCATACTCTAAGACTAATAAAGGTTCCTAATGACCAAAATATTAAGTAATGACTCTTATTTCTTTTTTTTTTTCTGTTGTTAAAAAACAAAAATTCCTTATCCTTTCCACCTACATCATTCCTGACCATCCTGATCTCGGAAAATGATCGTTGCAACGCCACACACGTGTAACATTTTCTTCCATAATTTTGTTATGTAATAATTGTGTTATTATCAGTGAAACCACCCTGAGATAAATGAACAATTTGGTTGTTGTTAAAAGACATTGGCAAGTGGATAATATGAACATTTAATACATGACTCCTTATTATCATAAAATAAAAAAATGATAATTTTTTTGATGCATGCGAATCTATTTTCATGTATTGGGTGACATCCTTCCTTAACATGGTGAGAGAATTTAGGCCAGATCGGCGCTATCCTACACAGACCTATTGAGAGTAAGTAGTGGTTCTCAAGCCTATTTTTTATATAACATGAGAAATAGGCCAAAACCTAATTTATCATCCACCATCTTTTATATATCTAATGCTTGTATTCTAATAGTGAGGATGAAGCCCAATAACCTGGCCTAAATCCTAAATCATTGTCTTAGGTCACATAGCCTTTTATCATTAATACATAAAGCACATAAAAATTTAGGTAAATTCTTAGTATGCAAGTACAAAAGGTATTTTCATCATAATAAATGAACACAAAGCTTTGGGTGACTTTTATCTTTTGTTTGGCATAATCAGTCTCTTACCTATAAACTATGCAAAACTAGTTAGGGTTACTAGTTATTATAAACTAGACGACGACTTGTTTTTCTGTTTTCATCTTTTTTAGACATTAATCAACTAAGATGTTCTCTGTGAAATTAGTCAAAATTATATATAAGATTGGAGTTTATAATAGAGTTGTTAATACTTTGAGTAGAAGAGTAGCCTTGGTGGTTACTTTAAAAGGAGCGATGATTAGATTCAATTATGTAAAAGAACATTATGAGCATAATGATGATTTTAGTGAGCTATAAAAAATCTGTTGCAGTGAGAATTTGTTATTGATGACTTTTATAATCATGATGGGTTCTTAATAAAAAGTAATCAATTTTTCATTTGTTGTTTTACATTATAAGAGAAAGTCATTTGGGATTTGCATTGAGAAGGTTTGGCTAGTCACTTGAGATAAAAAAAAAACTATTAATATTTTTTTAGACATGTGATAGATCTCGTACCAATTCATAAGATGAAAATGACTATAGATACACAAACTATGTTAGAAGATGCAAGGAAGAAGTTGCTTAAAATTAATGTCATTTACAAGGACACTATCAATAGACAACGTCCTCTTAAAATATTCAAGTAATAAGATAAGATGATGATGTTTCTACATTAAAAAAAGAAAAAGAAAAAGAGATTATATAGAAAGCTACAACAAAAGAAATATAATCCTTACATCATTATAAATAAAATTAATGATAATATTATCAATGTTGTAAGAAATAACTATGTCTTATATTTTTTATATTATAAGAAATATAATCCTTGCACCATAATAAGATTTTAATTACTTTTTGTACTTAGATTTTGATTTAGTTTTAATCCCTATATAAAATATTATCATGTTATTTTTTCATTTTATTATTATATTTTAGAATTTTCAAAAAACATCAGAGGTTTTTTTTTAAAAAAATTTATGACTTTAAAAATCAACTGTTATATATATAATTCTTTTTTTTTTATAGGATGTATAAGATAGATTAATTAAATAAAGATACGCCTAATATCAATATATCAAAGAAAAAAGAAGAGAACAAAAATTAAAACCATCATGCGAAATCCAGCAAATTGTGCAGGCACACTCACAAATGAAGCATGAAGAATCCAGCAATCCACGTGAAAACCACGTGGAAGAAAAAAGGGTAAAGACCTGGCCAAAACGACATTATTTAGACAGTTAAGGAGTCGTTTTGCGGCCTTTTCCAGTCGGATTACGCTAACAAAAACGATTTTGTTGCGGAAAAAAAAATCATTTTCCAGGACAAGGCTAGGCAAGGCAGGGGTTTGGCTTCGATCGAATCCTGTGGTTGTTATTCAGAAATTTGGGTGAGAAATCATGAGCGGAAGAGTGAAGAAAGAAGTTGAAGAAACAGATTTGATTAAACCGCAGCCGTTTCATGAAGAGAACCGGAAATATGTGGAAGACGGAGACGTAATTCTCGCTCAATTAGTTCTCTCTCATTCCTCAACGATTTTTCTGTTTCTCTTCCTGTCTATCTTCATCCTCTTGGTTTCTAACAGAATAACACCGCCTGACGCCTCAGATCTTGCTTTTTTTCTTTTTTCTTTTCCTTTTGAAATAGGTGATTAAGATGTGATTTTGGATGTTAAATGTTGGCAGGGTAAGCAGAAGAGTCCGATGGAGACAACTGCTAAGCGTCTGAAGATTAAGAGAAGATATTCGGATTCCAAACTTAAGTTTGTAAGTTAAGAAATTCCTGTTATGCTGTTGCTT
This sequence comes from Populus tomentosa, assembly GCA_018804465.1. Taxonomy (NCBI): domain Eukaryota; kingdom Viridiplantae; phylum Streptophyta; class Magnoliopsida; order Malpighiales; family Salicaceae; genus Populus; species Populus tomentosa. The sequence continues at coordinate 3,781,341 of CM031981.1, forward strand.
AGCTCCTCTAGTTTTAGGTGAGGAATGTAATGCCTGCCTGACAAGTAGGGGAGATGGGATTTTTTGTAGTTCTTGCTGATAGTATCACTACATTAGCGATTTGCCATCTAATTGTTTGTTGTAAGACAAGGTGTTTTCTCTAGTGTTTTTTTTTTTTTTTTGGACATGGATATGAGCCTTTTCCTGTCGGGGACAGAGTTGTTGTCCCTTTTTGTTTTCCATTTCCTTTCCTTCTTCTCAGATGAAAGACATTGGCTACAATATGGCTGCCTGTTTAACTAGACTGGTTATAGATAATGTCTGTCTCATCCTGCAATGTTTTTTTTTCTTACAAAACTATTACCCATCTAGTCATCTACTGAGCTCAACTAAATCAACTAACCCCTCATTTGCAAGTTAATTGAACCCATACAACCATGCAGCTGGGATTTTCTGCAACTGATATAATTCAGGTGGAATTGACTTCTGGAACTTTGTTTCCTGCCAATATCTGACTTTTGGTTTTTAGCCTTTCTTGTGGCATGTTTTATGTCATTCTTATTTTGTCAACCAAAATTAATCTAGATGACTTTAGTTCTCTATTACAATGAGTGTAGTGATGGTATTGCTCCTCAAGTTGTACATGGGGGATTGTTAGTCTTGGGTTTGCAACTACACGAATGCTGATTAGAGACTTGAGAGCACTTGGAAATGCTTAGATGCAGGATTGTTTGTAAACTTTTCCACTCAGTATCTCGCTTCTTCAGGACCATAACTAGCTAGTGTTATATGTTGCTCTCTCAGTTATATACTAACAAGAACTGTGATAAATTCTTGAACAGGTGATATCAGGTCATGCAGGGAAGTGTATCTGGTCAGTGAGGAATAGACTATGCCTTTCTTTTATTTCAGTCTTAGCTGTTTGGCTTTTGAAAATCTAACTTGTAATCCATTTGTTTCTGCTTTTGCTGAAGCTGTAGGCAGAATAGGGCTCCAGTTGAAAGATCAAACACTGTTGGAGAAACTAGGTCATCTGCTTTGATTCGGGCAGAAGAGGTCCAATCCAATCTAGAACCAGCATTCCCTAGCTTTGTGAAATCGTTGGTCAGATCACATGTTGCTAGTTGTTTTTGGATGGTAAGAGCAACAACATTGCTTGAGCTTGAGTTGGTTGATAACCTCCCAAAGAAAGGGCTTACATATGCTATGACGGTTATTTTCGTACAACAGGGGCTTCCTGGACAATTCTGTAGAGCACATTTACCACATGTGGATGCTACTGTGACTTTGCAAGATGAATGTGGGAAGGAATTCAAGATGAAATACATTGCATATAAGACAGGCTTGAGTGCTGGTTGGAGACAGTTCTGTGTTGCACACCGATTGTTTGAGGGGGATGTATTGGTCTTTCAATTAATCGAATCTTGCACATTTAAGGTGATGGTTTGAATTGATTGTTGTTTTCATATGCTGACCTTTTCTTTCAGCACTCATTATATGGTATGTGTTTGGGTTAGAAGGTAGAATGATAAAATGGCAAAAACATAGAAATTACTGCATTTAATGTGATCTGCATGACTCCTAGTGTTCACAAGTGTAGAAAATACTTTAGAACATGGTGGGAATGATTTATCATCTGCCTTTTGGTTGGTAGGAGAATGATTCATGTTGGGAAACTAGGAACTGTCTTTTTTATTCTGTGGAATAAAGGCTGAATTATGGAAATAACTCACATCATATCTGATTTGACAAGAGAGTGCCAGGACAAATGACCATTAATCCTTGTGGGACTGGATCATGAAAAACACAATACAGGGGGGAAATTAACTTCACTACTGCCTCACCAGGTTCATTTGGCGCATGTTTCATCATCTGCAGGCTATGTAAAAAGGGTAAAACTCACTTTGATGTTTGAAGTCCAACTTTTTTCGAACCCAGTCAAGTATTTGAGTTCACCTTTGACAAACCTTTCGAAAGTCTAATACCAAGTGCCTCCCCCCTACAATACATAAATAATACCTTTGGAGAGTAACTTCTGTCAGAAATATAAGTTAACACTTGAAGTTTTACTAGCCAATAGCATTAAGGTATTTTTAACTAACACAGCAACTTCGAATTGAAGATGTCCAATACTATGTTTGGTGTCATGGCCTGCCCTACCTACTGAGTTCTATTGAAGGAGCAACAGCTTTCCCTTGTTCAACACAGCCAAATTGTTAATTTTCCGCTTCATCTGATTCCAGCAATATAAGTGGTGCAAATCATGAGGACATGCAATTTCTTTTTTCTGAAGCTTTACTTTTGGAGTCACCCCCTTCATGACAAGTATCTGATTCATCGATGCAGGTGTACGTAATAAGGGCAAATGATTTGACTGAAGTGGATGGTGCTCTAGGTCTGCTGAATTTGGATGCTCAAATTAAACAAAACATTGCAGGCAAGTTGGGTAATGGCTCTGTCTTGCAATTTTTAGTTTCCTGTGTATGTTAATTTTTAATATTTCCTTGTTGCATCTGGGTGTCTAACTTGGTAAAAAAAGATAACGCTGAAAGGGGCATTACTGCTTGTAAAAGTTCAAAGAGGAAGCGTCCCAGGTCTCTTCCTCTAGCTATTGTTCAAAAGAAGAATAAGAAGTCTGGCCAACCAAGACCGTCAGTCTTGCAAGCTGGCCCATCTGCCGAGCAATCTGAAAATGATAGTGAAGAGGTTGGTTCAGAAGTTCTAGAAGGTTTCAAGTTATCGTTACCTGCTGTTCAATTTAGAGACATCAAAAGCTTTGAGGATTTCAACATTCTGGTTGATGGGTTACTTTTAGATTCGGAACTTTCAGAAGACATTCGGAATAAGTACTACAAACTCTGCTGCAGTCAGAATGCATTCCTTCATGACAATCTTATCAAGGGAGTTAATCTTAAGCTGATTGCTGGGATAATTTCTGAAACTGTTAATATTGCTGATGCAATGAGAGCTTGTACTCTGAACACCTCACGCGATGAATTTGCTACTTGGGACAAGGCTTTGAAGGCTTCTGAGCTATTTGGCATGAATGTTGGATTTTTACGCGGCAAGCTAGGTCTCCTTTTAAGCCTTGCCTTTGATTCTGAAGGCGCCACAAAAACAAGGAGGTATATAGAAGCTAGATTCAAACGAGTGCGAACTGAAGATGAGATAAGAAATCTTGAAGCAAAGCTTGTGGAATTGAAGGAAACCTATGAAAGATATGGTGCTGATGTTGAAAGGCTCAAGTCGAAAGCTGAAGGCTATGAGCTCAAGTTTCAAGAACAGGTTCTTGCTCCGTGGTGATGTATTTGTCGCCTATTATCATCAGTGCCTTTTCTTTTTTCTCCCTGGTTACTATAAACAGCTTTTGTAACGTGTTTGGTTTAAGATTTATAATGTGGACAATGCTGTGACTTTTAACGTTTTTAGGAATTTATATGAAAACAATGTTGTAACAATCTAGGACTTCATATGTTGCCATTTCTTGGAAGATGGTGCATGTACATTGAGTCGCACGTGACCATCCTTTATGTTTTTTATTTATTCTTTCTGAGAGTTTCGAACTTGAGATTTCTTGGAAGAGCAGGACACTAATCCAAGTTTATGTTCTTTGCTTGTTCAACAAAAACAAAGAATAAAAGAGAGAAAGGACGTTATAGCTAGGCCGGCTGTAGGTTGTGAAGAATCTCGTTGCTCTCTTTAAAAGATTTGCATTTAGGTGGACTTGATGCTCTACTTTCGCTGTAAAATTTGGTCAATAAGCAATGCACAAGATGCTGTCCACTACCGTCTGTGCTCCTCGTTTTCCCTCGAGATGTTGGCAGGAAGCAAGCAGAAAGGATGGCCGAGCCATAAACTCACCGCTGCTCCATTACTTGCTATCTCCCTTTCATTTCATTATCTTCGATCTTCATTCTTCGAGTTACTGGATGACGTGCAGGCAATATTGAAGTTTATCAAAAATTTCCTCGAAGGAAACAACTACAAATTTATCATCCTTTATCTGCTCCCAATTGTATATAGTAGCATGAAAAGTCAATTGGAATTATCAGGGTTCAATTTGTGCAATTGCGTCCCTAGATATACCAGAATCCTTCACCTGCTAGTGGACACAACCTCCCCTACTACATCGATATGTACCTATTGCCTTCCACCATGTCAAGGGCCACTCCTAACAAGAAGAATTTCAATGAATAGTTAACTTGGGAATGTTGGTGCGGGTGCTTAAAATTGGTCAACTAGCAAAATAGTTAAGGCCTATTTAAGAGATTGTGACACTTGTTTTTTTAGAGCAATGAACTATTAGAAGAGAATTATTTAGTAATACAAATATGAATAAAGATTTTTGTGTGATCTATTTTTATTTTTTTTTTGAAAATTATGTCTTCCTTGTTCGTTGACTCCTATACCTTATGTCTAATTGCTTTTGTAGGGTCCAAGCTCAATAATTTCTAGTAGTTAATTGTTTATTATGTGTTGTTGAATAATTTAAATATCACAAAATATGATGTGTTCATGCATGAAAGGATGAGGAGGTTTCATCTTGAAAAAATATATTCAAGAACTCATGATAGAGGAATTGTGGAAATAATTTGTAAAATTAACCCATTAATTGATAGTTAAAAAACCTAGACAATTATGACGAGGGTGATGATCACTAGATTCATAGTTAGTGTGAGAATATGTTTTAAAAACAAGAACAAGGAAGGCAAACCTCTTGACTAGATGCATATGCTATTGAAATTGAAATTTTTTATGATTGTAGTTCTTTTATGGATTAGAATTAAACATCAAAATCAAATGTGAAAGAAGCTTACGACGTCATTGAGGAGTTTAAAGGTTCCAAAAAAAAAAATCCAAAAATTGCTATAAATTAGGATCTACAAGAATTCTTTCACGATAGTAAAGAATATTTTGATACTCCAAAAGAGTTTTTTGAAGCAAACTCTGAAGATATCGAAGTAGTAAAAATTTAAAACTATAAAAGAACTTAATAGACCAGCCTATTATTCCTTACACTAAAAGAATTTTTTAAGATCGTTTTGGTATGACCATCAGAGAGGTTTGCTGCCAGAAGAAAACATTAAGGTTGTTATTAAAGATAATAATGTCATATTGAATTTTGAATTGATCACTGATAGACATAATTAAAAAAGGTGGATTTACGACAAGTGGTTTGAAACACCACATTAACAAAAGTTAATAAAACTCTAGATAACAATATTCACCCGAGTAGTGAAATGATGGATTTACAATTCCTACCAAAATCTTTAAACTAGCTATTACGTCACTAGATTTTTTCACGAGATCCATTAATCTATTCCAATTTTTTTAAGGGACAAACAAGTCTTTTCAGACTTTAAAAGCATAGTAAAAAAAATAAAAACAAAACTAGAATTTAGGTGCTTTCATATTTCCGCATTGATTTTTCCATTATTATTAGATTAATTAAAAAACAATTTTATTTTTGAATAAATATAAAATATAATTGAAAAAGTAAAGTGAGTGGCGCATGTGGGAGGTGTTTGAGCCCTTTAGATGACATGTACAATGTTTTCCATCAGTCAAAACCTTTATTTCATCATATTATTGGAAGTATTACATTGTTCTCTTTCTATTGGGACGACATATGTTGGCATCAAGCTCTAGTACAGTGGTGGGATGCCAATGACACTTTTTTCTTACTCTCTTTTTTATCACATCCCCTTGAAATTTGTAATAGCCATGTAAAATTTTAGAATTACCCCTTTATTTATTGAAAGTTCAACTTTAGTTCTTATTATTTTGATTTTTAATATTTTGTTCTAGGCCTTTTCGTAAAATTTTGATTTGTTTTCAACTTTTCCCTTTAATCTTAATTGGTGATATGTTATTTTTTAAAAAACATTCATTCTCATTCTTTGATTATTTTTTAATCCTTTTGTTAATTGATTTCTCTTTTCAATTTCACAATTTGATAAAAAAATTTCGTTGTTGTCTAATTTATTTTTTGTTTCAAATTTGAATCTATTATTTTAATTTTTCTTTTTTTAAATTAATTTTTTTTTAATTTCACAATTCAATAAAAAATTTGTTGTTGTCCTCTAATTTTTTTTTTATTCTTTTAAATATCTTTAAATTAAATTGATTTTTCTTTTTAATTTAATCCTTCAATAAAAAAACTTTAGTTTTCCTCTATTTTTTTTTAATTTTCATGTTGATTCCCATTCTTGTAATTTCTATTTTCTTTATTTTTTTTTATTTTTTTATTTTTTAATTATTATTTTTTTCAATTTCATCTTTCAACATTTAATCGGTTTAATTTCACCCTTCAATAAAAAACTTTTAGTTGTTCGGCTCTAATTAATTTTTTATTTTTATTTTAATTCTTATTTTTTTAATTGCTATTTATTGTTTTGGATTCTTTTATATAGTTTTTTTTTTAATTTTATTATTTAACATTTAATTGGTTGGAGATTGAGTTTTATGGTTTTTTCAGGTATGATGCATCGAATCTAATAACCTAGGGTGTGAGTTTGAAAAGTTAATATAAATTGATATAATTTTTTTTTAGTTTTTTTTTTTTGATTTCATCATTTAATATTTTTTTAATTATTAAAAAAACAGGTTTTGTATTTTTTTTTGTCAGGTTATACCAATCTCGCAACTATTTTTATGGGATTGGGTTTTTTTTTTAGAAAAAAGAAATTTAAATATTTTTTCAAACATTTTGTTTATTTAAAAAAAAATGTTTGATTTTTTTTTTTTTTTAAAAAAATCGATCCCGCACGGTTCGACGTCTAATTCTATATATTAATTGGCAAATATATGCAAATTGTTCCATTTTCCATTACTCGGGTAGTTAGTGATCAAAGTTGAAACTGCACCTTACGGCATGAACAGCCGGGATGTAGCTGTCATATGCATAGAGCTCATCATCTGGCCCCAGCCCCATCTTAAATATCACTAATAAACTACTGTAGTTTTTCTTTTTTGTTACAAAATAGTTCTAATTAACTCCATCGAGATTTCACGAGATCCCAAGAGAAGAAGAATACAAAAAATATAATAAATCTTATGAAGTCTCATTTGTATGGACAAGGAGTCAAGTGAAGACAAATTAGGATAGAACATGATGAAATAGAAATATTGTTTTTTTATATATAGAATTTATTAGAAAGTTGGGGTATCCATGTGCCAAACTCCATTTCCACAGTATATCAAAAATGAAAAGGAAAGTTTGAACTCCATCATTGACATGAATTCTAAAGAAACGGTACAATTTTAATTTCTACTAATTATAAAAATTAAAATGAATTCTTCTTCCTCTTTTTTCTTCAATTTGAAGTTAGAAAAACCCAAGAAAAATTAAGAGATAGTAAATGCTCTCGGTGTTTATATATTTTTGTGAACCCAGACAGATCTATCGATGAGATGCAGTGGTGAAGACGAGGACAAGAGGAATTCTTGCAATATTTCAACTGCAAACATTTTGTACAAGAAAACAGCCAAAACACCAACTTGTAGGAGATGATAAGGACAGCAGAGCTCAAAAAACAAAGGAGAAATTAAGGTCAATCAAAGTTTGATAACCGACCAAACTAACACAAATTAAGATCTCTAAAAGTTTTTTCCAAACCTCCTGCTAAAAATAGAAGAAAATCACCATCATCTTCCTCTTCCAAAAAATTAATGTCATTCCACTCTAAACAAAGTACAGATCACTCACTATATTCCAATCTCCACGTCTCTGCAACTTGAACCTCCTTCACTGACAATATCCTGCAGTTATAACACAAAGTTAAATCAGGATAAACCCTAAACAAAACTGAAAGTTTTCTTTTCTTTTTTCAGAATTTTGAAATGAAAAATGAAAATGGTTAGTTGCAAGCTAGTTTTCTTATATATGTATATTCTAACCTGTGAACTCTTGCTATGTTGCACTTCCTCATGGACAAAACCGGACCTTCTACTTTCACCAACTGATCTCTCCATCGACCCTTCACTCTTATCAACTTTCTTGGAACCAATGTGGCTTCTCTTTAGGCCCAGGAGCCCTTTCCACCTTGTAGAACCTTTAGGTGGCCTCGGTGAAACTTCATCATCCTGATCGTCGTCAACAAGAAGTTCATCTCTAATAGTCCTTTGCATTTGGTTGCTGCCATTATCTTTGAATGGCAAGAGCCTGCCCTTGAAGAAAAGCTCATCAGCACTCATCATGGAGTAGTTTGTCACTGAGAATTCAAAGTCAGTGGACACCGGGGTCTCTCGTGAGCTCCTTTCTTGCTTCATAATCTGTTGGGAATCAACAAAATCATTAGAGAAGGAGATTCTAGGGCTCATGGGAGGGCAATAACCTTTGTGCTCGGAGTTGTACATGTCTAAACATGCCATGGGATTTCAAAACAACATGTAAAATGAGAAAGAAAAATATTTAGCCCTAATAAATTCTATAGGGGACCCTCACACACTGTTACAACCCACCCAGTAGTGTTTGTATTTATATCTAAGGAGGGAGATGGCTAGCTAGAAAGCTAGAACATGTAATATGTTTTTTACTTTTGAATTCATGCATGGCATGACCATGAATCCATGATGTGATTTTTATTTTGTCATGACATGTTAATTGCTATTCAATGATGACCAGTTTCGAAGCTCCATCTACAATCCCGTATTTTTTACTGTTTTCCTCGAATGTGGCCCGTGTGGGTGAAGTTACCAAGAAACTCTTCTCTTCTACCATTTTCTAAGACAATAAACTGGCCAGTGAATAAAATAGTACGCAGTCTCTCTTCATAGGAGGAGCCAACCAGTAGGCGTTAATGCATGTTTTTTTTTTAAAACACTTAATGTTTGAATATTACTTCTCTCGAAGTTTCTTTGAATTGAGAATAAGATTTATTGATAGGTGTTGTTTTTTACGAAGATTGGTAAAAAAGATTTTAAAATTTAAGCCCCCATTTTCTTTAATTATCAATGTGGCCAAAATAGAAATCTGGGAAGATCCTATTCGTGAAAGATGACAAACCAACAACTAGAAATAATTTGGGAATTACATTAACTGTTAAGTGATGATCATTGCTGGGTTACATGTCTCACAATATTCTCAAGCTACTGGTAATGGCGAAAGCACTCCTTTATGTAGGATTAATAATTAATCAAAACATTAACGCTAATTAAGAGGTGAGAGCGGGGAAACAGGATTACCGATTTAAATCTCTTTGAAATGATTTTCTTTTTATCTATTTTCTTACCACCTTGGCAATGTTCTTGCCATCAATGCATGATGGCTCACTTTTCTAGCTCATCAAAAATCTTGTATACATGCACAATTTCAAAAGAAGTGCATGCATGCATGTGGAGACAGGCAAAGATAAGAAACATTTATGGTCTGGACAGTGAGTAAATGATACAGATGATGGAGGGCCGTGATAAAATAAGCTGTCATGTAGCCAGATTTAGGGAGATGGCTGGTATCCATGGCTGGCAAGCAGTGCTACAGCTTTCTTTGTTTAAGAGATAAAGGGCGTAAATGCTCTATCTAGTTGTTTTTAGCTAAGTAAGAGAGTCATGGAAATAGTGGCGCCCAGTGATAGAGCAGTCCAGAGGGGCTGGGGTGGCATGCATTGGATAATTTGACCAGCTTTGACTTGTAAGTAATAGGCAGTGAATGAGCTGGCCATCGATACCGACCCATCAAGGGACCACGTGAACATCAGCTCCCTTTAGCCCTTTCCTTCAAAAAAAATATTGGTATAGAAACATTATGAAAATCTCGTAAATCAAACACTACACAACTAGCTAGTGGGGGTCTAATTAATTATTCGTAATTAGGAACTAATTAAGTGGCAGCCATGAAGCATATCATCCAGCTAGGGACTATCTTTGTTTAGTTAATTACACCCGTCCAGGTTTAATTTCATTATCCTCAACCCTAATCCCATCTCTCAATCACTTTGTTTTATTTGTTTTAATTTATGGATATTGAAGTTGATATATGACCGATGGATCATGAGTAAAGTCCTCCACCAAAGTTGAGTTGATATTTATAGACATTAATGGAGTTACCAGACCTAGCCTCTTCTGTTGCTTGCTAGTTCTTGTAACTTCTGTGAAATAATGGGGCATTACACATGCAACCACAGGCAAGAAAGGATACAGTCACTTGCCTTTGCCTCTGGACAAGTACTCTTGGGCCTCTGGGCTAGTCTGTTCGCTGATGAATTTCTTTTTTCTATGTATTAAAAAAAATAAAAATTAAACAGCAAGCAGAGGAGTCTGGAGGACGAGCAGTACTTGTCGTGAAAATGTAGTGGCAACATGAAAGGCAGAGATATTTTGAGTATCTAATAATTAAATAGAAAAAAATAGTTGGCAAGGCCTGGAATCAACAAATTCAACTCTTGGATTTGGAGATTTCGCCTCTTATATGGGATCTGATTAAATTAAACAAACTTGGCGATCAACTACTCAGGGATTTGATTTTTTTATATATATATATATAAAAAGAACTGAATTTTCTTAAGAAATACACGATAGAGCCGGGCTCTCAAGAGATGCCATAGAAATGACAAGGAGAGGTCTCCAAGTTGGGGAGTGGCATCTTGAAGACAGATAAAGATAATAAGACAGCAAGTACACTGAGACATTTTGTACCACTGGGATAGGTCTTAGTAACATGTGCAGCGCAGGCCTGGCCAGGCCAGGAAGAATAAAAAGAAGGCCTGGACTTCAATATTGTAGTCTCTTTAATTTAACTTGTACCCAAAGGACATGGTTGTCACTCACATGGCTAAAACCCTTTACAATCCCTCAAACGAATCCGGATCTGCCACGTGTCGGGATCCCCACGGACCGATGCCTTGAGTGAAGACCAGTCAAACCTCTTAAATCAGACCATGAGTAGTTTATATTATAGCTTGGTGCCTCTCTTTCTTATGCCCTTGCAGGCTGGGACTTCTGGTTCCGGAGATTATTTTTTAGTCGCTTAAGTACAGTTGACCATCAGATCTTTCTCAGATTCCGAGATGCCCCTTTTAAATGCTTTCTCGGTGTTGTTTGTAGCGGTTGATTTGGCAATTTTGAGTTGAACTAGAGGGTATTTTAGGAAACAAGCAATTAGTGAAAGGACTAAATCACAAAATAATGTAAAGTATAGGGATTCAAAATCGGATATTAAGAAAGAATTATAGGATCAATCAAAGCTATGGTTTTTATTGATGACAACCCTAATTTCGAAGAGCGTCGTTCGTACATTTGATTTCTTTTTCTTTTTCGGATTTCCAAATGTTGGATTTGAGAAAAAATAAATTATAGGAGTAAACAGTTTACTTAAGAATAAAAATTGTTTTATTAAATCTACTAGAGTGTTTCACGTATATATCTAACCTTGCATAGCGTACGGAAGTGTACATGTGGACATTGCTTTATTCTCCTGTCTGATGGCAAGGCAAATTCTATTCATCAATCCAACTTACCTGTTCCCTTGCCCTTGCTATATCGTTGATGAACAAGTCACGTGGCCTAATAGTATTAAAATCAATCTTTTCATGGTTGAGATTGACACTAACCAAATTTGCTTTTTTCTTTCATTAGAATTTAACGATCTTTTCTCTCTTCTATTACCTCTTAGATTAGGAACCAAAAAGCCATTTGCCTTGCCTTTTCAACTTTTATCATTTTTCTTTTCATCTTATTATTCTTTAATAAATTAAAAGCAATTGATTATCAATAAAAAATGTTTATGCCCAAAACAAAAAGAAATTACTTTAAAAAATCATGATAATGAAAGGAATTACAAGTACTTGGTATATAAGAAAAGCACCACACCTTTCGGTTTTAGATTTTTAGTTTTCGTTTTTGTTTATGGTTTAATCCGGAACCTTCTACGTCTCTCTCTCTCGAAAATCTCATCCTTCCATTCTTTTATGCGTGCGATCTGGGAAAGGTGAGGTCGTATAGATAGGGATTCGAAGGTTACGATGTCTTTCTGGATGATTTACCAATTTGGGCTTATGCTGGTTAGGCCTGAGGATATCTAAAGGCTGGACCTGGTATTGCGAAGCGTAACCTGATCACAGGAATCTCAGAGATAATGGTATCTACACTAAGAGCAATTAAGTAGTAAAATTGATTTCTCCGAAGAGTTAATGAAAACGTTAAATTACATGACATCCAAACAGGATTATTTATTTATTTTATAATGGGCATCAAAAGAAATAATTATTCCATACAAATGTTGTTCAAGAACAAAGTTCAAACATGGTGAACTTGCACAGATCGGCAAGCCATCATTAATCCATCGGGGAGAGAAACTTTGCAAATGTTCCTAGTCATCTGGTTGTGAATAACATGCCGTTTTAAACCCCATTAACAGACTAACTTGTCCCCTCGTGAAGGACCAGCATACGTCCATCGAAGACAAATGGTGTCAAGAACAGAAGGAAAAAACTCAACCACAAATGGAAGCTGATCAATTCCATGGGGAAATCACGAATTATTTAATCATTACTTGCACAAGCACAAAGAGACAAATACACACCTTCACCACCTACCATGGCTTCGTTGAATTTTCATGTGCAAATGTTGTTGAGCGTAGTTCACAAGCTTCTCAATTTCTTCTGCACCTTCTATTTGACCATTGTGATTGGTATCAGCTACCTTCATGACCTGCCGCGCCTTCCACCAGGGAAACCAAACCCTCAAGCTTTGAATAGCCTCTTTTAGCTCTTCATGGCTAACACGTCCATCGTTGTCCATTTCAAACTGACGGAGCCAGGCTTTGAAATCTTCCACCGTCATTTCACGGTTGGGATTCACCTGGAAACAACACATTATGGCCATGCTATTCTTGGAATATGGAGTACTGTTTGCTATGGCAAAATGTTGTAGTTAGCTGTTCTGCTTGAGAATTACGAGCACATCAAAGGATATAATTGCTTCACCAAAACACACAAAAAAAAAGGAGATAATTATGCTCGAGTGTGTTGTAGTGGAGCACCGAATATATTCTTTCCTTTCCATTTCTTTAGTTTTGGTTGCATCTTTTCTTAATTTCCATGGTTCTTAATTAGAACTCAAGCTCACAGCTTTATTCTCGTAGAATGCATGTTCTCTACCTAGTCAGACCGAAGTACGTTAACTAATAGCAGAATATAATGTTAATTAAGGGTCTCAGTTAGTCGAGATTTGTTACTGACTCTATTTAAAAAATACTATACTTTAAATTTTAGCTCTAATATTCATACGGAAGAAATACTTCCAGATATAAAGTAATATATGAGGCATAACACTCGTACATAAGCATAAAATAATTGACATCAGCGAAGTTGCACGCTCATAATGGCATGCATTACCATAAAATAATTAAAGACGTCGGAGAATGTAATCTTGTTCTTCCATGGCCTTTGCCCTCTGCCCTCATTCTAATTAAAAGAAAAGAAAAAAAGAGAAAAGAAAACGACATGCACTTTTAATAACAAGCACATAAATGTTGTGGAGTTGGACAAAAGCAGCCCTACCTTCTCAGCCATTTTTTCTTTTCTTCAAAGTGATGCTTGTTCTCCCCCGTTCTTTTCTGTTTCTCTTTCCTTGTCATATTTGAAGACATGGTTTTTTTTTATTATTATTATATATATAGAAAAATAAAGCCATTATAAAAACTATAGTTATCATACTAAATCTTTCGTCTAACCCAGCTAAGGATGTCAATATCAACACAAAATTATATATATATATATATATATATATATATATATAATGGTTTTTTTAATAAAATAATAATATTTTAGAAAAAAAAAACTAATGTGACATCATTTTAAATAAAAAATAAAAGTTAAATTATTAAAAGTAACTAGTTTATATCTTACTCGAGTTTAATTAAATCAATTAGGACACATGTTGACCTATTAAGTCATTCAAATTTGATTTGATATAAATATTTAAAATGATTAACAAGAAACTAATTTACAACAAGCTATAAATTAAAAAATTATCGAATCAATCCATCAAACTAAATCAAGTTTAAACACATTCCTCAAAATTATTATAGCCAATAATGGAGTAAAATACATGTCCCCTTTATATTAATTTTGAGTTATCCAACAGAAGACTCGATAATAATTTTTGCTGTTTTATCATAATTAATCAATTGTCAATATCGTGTCTTTGACTTACGGAGTTCAATAGAAGTAAAATCAATGAGTATAAGTGTATTTCTCAATAAGGAAAAAATAAATGGCAAGGCGAAACGAAAAGAATTGAGAAAGGTGAAATCCAAGTGTGATGACCTTAATTTGATTTTTTTTTTTTTTTAAAAAAATCAGATTTAAGCCGAGCATGTAAGCTGTGATGATTTGTGTAGTCCGCCAATACCGCCTCCCGATGAAGCCAATTGCTGCCCCTCTCTCCCTCTCCCCTTCTCTCTCTTCTTTCGAAGATATCATGAAAGTTGCGACTTTGGTTGCTTGGATAGAGAGTCTTCAGAAACTAAACTAAAAACAAGTTGGTCCTTCTTCTTGAAAGATTCCTCGCAAGAAAGAAACGTATATGCATCGATAAAAGATACACACACTCGTTAATTTCCACCTCCACCAGGCACCAGCTATGAATTTATGGTAAAAAAATTATTGTTTTTTTTAGATAATTGTTATAAATGCTAATTATCTTTAATTAACATGTTTCCTCTGTACCATAAAAAAGAAGAAGCCTATAATTTCCACCTTCACCACCAATCGTTCTGATGTTAATTAATTACTAAGGGTTCCGGCCAGCAGTCTCGGCAGCCCACGACCACAAGCCAATTTTCAGATTTTCTTCCGAAAGCCATGGTTTTTTTCAGTTTCCTTACAGGAGAAATTATATGAACTTGTTTTGAGATTCGGAGCGTAATTAAATGAGCTGTGTAACATGAAGAAAAGGAAAGAAAAATTGTAACCCAACTACGATTTGCTTTGATTGGGCTACGTACCCAAATCTGGTCAAAGATTGACAGCAATTAATCTTGGAACTTTAAGTAATTTCTAGGAGTGATAAAACAACCCTAAGCTATCAGAAAAAAAAAGACTTCTTTTATAGAACTATAAGGTTTCTTGGTCTTAGTTCTCTCTTCACATAACTGGAGCCAACAGCAACTTGAAGAAATGCATCCTCCAATATATCAAGACAACCCAAAATATGCACCCCAAGGGTATCCAATGAACATCTCTACTAGACAACCTTACCCTCCATATATCTCCTCAGCCACCGCCACCGCAACACGGTGGTCTACTGGTCTTTGCCATTGTTGCGATGACCCGGCAAATTGTCTCGTTACTTGCATGTGTCCATGTGTTACCTTTGGACAAATTGCTGAGGTAGTCAATAAGGGTTCAACATGTAAGCCCCCATCCAACGCAAACCTGTGCATATTTAGTGAATTTCTCAAGTTAAAATGCTGCCTTTTAAGTGACGGAATATTTGTTTTTTGGCCTTTTCATGCAGCTTGTGCAGCAAGTGGTGCAGTTTATGGTCTGCTGCTGGGTTTTACAGGTTTGTCATGCTTGTACTCGTGCTTCTATCGGTCAAGATTGAGAGGACAATATGACTTGGAAGAGGCTCCTTGTGTAGATTGCTTGGTTCACTTCTTCTGTGTGCCTTGTGCACTTTGTCAGGAGTATAGAGAGCTCAGGAATCGTGGTTTTGATATGGGGATTGGTAAGTACGAATTACCTCTCTTTCAATACTTAAGAACTAACATTAATCCTATTAGCTGATACCATTGTACTCATTTGACTGTGTTTAATTTGAAGGTTGGCAGGCTAACATGGATAGACAAAGCAGGGGAATTACAGTTGCTCCTCCAGTTGTTGGTGGGGGCATGAGCAGATGATATTGAAAGAAACTACTCCTGTATTTCTACAACGATTTTCTCCATCCATCCATCTAATCTTCCCTCGCTGTTCGTATGATATATCTTGAATTTTAATAAAATGTACTATGCTTATATGCTAGCTGTTTGGATTGATTTGGTTCCCCAAAACATTTTTCCTTTCTTTATGCAATAATCAACATGAATGCAAAGTGTAAATTTGAGACTGATCATTAAATACTATGAATTCTAAGATGGAAAAGGAGAAGGATATAGAGGTTGAAGTTTGATGGCGAGTCCTTGAAAGGTTGGTCCTGGTACCATTCATAAAAGGAGGGATCTTCGGCTAAAAGGCTTAGCTCGCCTAGATGTAACCTGAGCAAGTACGTGAAGAACTGTCTTGTATTTTTAAACATATTTTTCTCTTATCTACTTTTCTACATTATTTTACTTGAGTATGCTCTACACATAATAAATTTTATAATACAATTAAATAAATAAAATATTTAAACCCATATTTTTTATTGGAAGAACAAAACTACCAATGAAGCACTATTTTCTAAACCAATGAACCTTGCTCTTTTATTCCATAAGTAAGGACATTTTCAGCACAACCACCTTAGTGGGTGAGCTATAAAATAACCTTGTTGCCTTTAAGTCAGAGCTTTATCTTGGAAAAGGTAAGTTGTGGAACAAGTTTCTATAAAACTTAATTGCCAACGAGAGGTAAGGAAGACTCATCTCTAAACCACATACAAATGAAAATTTACCTTTTCCATCTTTTAAATAATTTTTGCATGTTATCCTTTAAACAACAAATAGTAAAAAATTTGACTTAAGCATTATAAAGTTTTTTTTTGTGGGTGACCCCAAACCAACGTATCACAACTCATTGTTAGCCATGAAAAAGCTCAAAGGGATTCATTGAAGTTTTTTTATTGACTTTATCAGTGGTTTCTATCCAAACTTTTTCCCATTCCTTTTATCACTTGATATTTTTCATGGTTGATAACATAGAAACACTAGGTGGAAGAGTAACAAACCTTCCATTATCTTCTTCAACCCCGATCGACATCCAGCAACTTTCCCTGTCTATACCACTAACTTTTCAACAACCTACTCTTCTAGCACCTTCTTTGCATAGGAAACTCCATTTCATTGAAGAAAATAAGCAAAATGAAGTGGAGGAAAGTGAGCATAACACCCATATCATTCCAAGAAGCAAATATCATTACTAAAACAAGATTTTTATAGATCAAAAGGCAAGGCCATAAAGTGGAGAAAAGTAAGCATAATACCAACAAACTTATTATTTACCATAATCCCATCCTAGTAGTCCAAAGCCAAAAAAGTCATGCATGGATGAGGACAAAAATAGAAATGTCGCGAGACTATTGATTTTGTTAAGACATGTTTTAAAAAAATCTCATTAAAGATTTTATAGTTAAAAAGATGAATTTTAACAACTCCAATGATCTATTTGATCCTAAAGAACACATTCAAAATATTAGAAACAATCTTGGTTGGTGATTCAAGATACTAACACCATATGTAAATTTCTCTCCATCACTTTTTATAGGCCATCCCAAGGTCTTAGGCCACAATATAGAGCTATTCTTTATAATTAGCTTTGTTGACATGTGTCATAAACTAATTGCTCATTTTAACACCAATATACCTAAGAAGAAATGCTCCACAAAACTTTTTAACATCACATAATAAGAAAGAGAGAGCACTATAGCTTAAAAATATTTGATGAGAAGATGTCAAAAATGAAAAACTTACTAGAATCCATGGTGATAAAAACACTCATTAGTGGTGTACGTAATTACTCTTTTTGGGAGCAACTATATGCTCTGTCTTATAAATGTCTTCTCAATATAAAGAAAACTATATATAATTAGTTCTAGTAAAATGCTATGCTTTATAAAAGAAATAAAGAGGCTTATAGCTAAAGACTATCTCAAATAGTTTATGAAATAAGAACTAAAGCACCGTGAAAAACCAAGAGAAAAACCTGATACTTTCAAGTTTCTATCTAAAAAATAAATATGATGCTGAGAGGAGTCTTAACTGACAGAGATTCCAATGGAAAGAAAAAGGCTTATAGAAAGCAGGTACTTGTTTACTCTTGAGCATGAGGAAGAAATGACATTTCCTCATGAAGATGCTTGGTTATCTCTATTGTCCTACATTAACTATAATGTGCATAAAGTGTTTGATGATGATGGAAGTGCTATGAGCATCATTTCAAGGGATGCCTTGATAGAAATGGGCATGGACATCTTTAAGTTGATTCTAGTAAAGAATCATCTAATAGAGATTAAAGGGGAAAAAAAATGCTATTGAAAGGTGCCTTTAACCTTCCTGTGACATCGGCACGCACCTCAACTATTGTATGCTTCCATATATATTCATGATGATCAAAATGTACGTAGTGTATGATGTTATGTTAGAAAGACCCCTTCTCCATGAGATCAATGGAATAATCAACACTAAGAAATATGATAAATTTCAAATATTTACATAAATTCCTCTTCAACCATCAACCAAGTTAACAACCACCGCGTCTCTTTGGCCTTTCTCTTACTAAGGAATGGATATACAATGTTCATTCCCTATGGCATCTAGAAAAAAAGTAATTAATCTTAGTGGTTATGACATATTTTATGAAATAGATGAAAACAAAGGTCTTGGCAGAAATAACTACTAGCAAAGTTATCTTTTTTATGTGAAAAAATATCATTTATAGATTTAGGCTTTCTCGTGTGTTAATTATGGATAATGACACCTAATTTGACAATAAAAAGATATGAGAATAATGATTAGTACTTAAAAGTATATTTTTATCAAGTTTTTATATCATCATATTGCACTTAAAGTATTATTAAATTCCCTAGCTAGAGCATGTTTTATAATAACATGTCTAATAATAAAATATACCTTTAATTTATGGTAAATATTCATCTTAAATGCAGGTCTATCACATAAATCAAAGGATTGATTGATGAGTTTAACTACTAAAATTGAGAAGACAAAGAGAGGGCTAAACTTAGAAAAGAGATGTTGGTTCAATCCAAACTAGAACACCATTTGGTTATTAGATCATAACTGGAGTTGTAGAACTTGGATTTAGGTCTGGTTTATATGTATGGAAAGCTAAGACATAGGCTTAAAATTTCATGAGAGTTCAAGATTTAAAAGTGCTATTTTCGAGTTCAAATGGTGACAATAACGGAGAAGTTGGAATTTGTCCAACAGCCCAGACACTGTTTAGTGTTCAACCCATATCTCGAGTTCTAGAAGTCCAAATGAGCTCATTCTTGTTTTGTTGGAAAGAGGCAACAATTTCCCAAAACTTTCATGAAGACTATCTATTCAAATTCTAATGTTAGCAATGATGTTTTGTTCAGAAAAAGAAGATAAAGATTGTCACCAAGTCAAGAGGTGGCCACCTATTTAGGCATCTTGGTGTTCAGATCAAGATCACTCTCTTTCTTTGCATTTTGTATTTTGTAATCTTTATTTTTATTTTATGTTTATGCTTTTCATTTTCTTTACTATACTTAGTTAACTTATATCTTATTTATGTTCTTATCTTGTTTATTTATGTTTCTTTTTTTCTTTATGTTTTGCTAAGTTTATTATGTTAAGATGAAAATGTTTCATTAATGGTGTTAGGATAAGTATAATATAAACTCAATATGGACTTCAATGCTTATATCTTAAACAACTTGCTATTAACATATCTTATCATTTTTATCTTATTAATTCTTAATACATTGCTTGTTAAATGGTTAATCTAGATTTGTGTTATATAACACTTGGTACAACAAATGCTTAGCACTTTCATAACCAACCGTATGGTATAACCTACACCTATGCTATGAAAGGAACTTGATTTATTGTTAACATAAGTTAGCATCATGAATTCCTGATAATATCTAAAAGTTTGGTGTTACGTAAATAAGATAATTAATATGATCATGTTAATAATTTATAATGAGTTGTTAATAACAAATCATCCAATTGAAGCCTTATTTGTGTATGCTTCCAGTTAAGTAATAAAAAGAGTTTATATTACATTTATTTTTAATACCATTAGTGGATTCTCTAACCTTGACAATTGCTTTATCATTGTTTAATCCTTACATCAATATCCCATAAAATTCTCATAAACTCCTTGTTTTATTATTATTATTATTATTATTATTATTATTATTATTATTATTATTATTATTATTTTATATATAGACAGTTGAGCTAGCAAATAAACTATTATTGAATGGTTTAAAAAAGAAGATATAAAGAGATAAAAGATAGTGGAATGAATTGTTAGATGAGATTTTATCGGCATACAAAACCACTTAAAAGATCTTAATAGGAAAGACACTTTTTTTCCTAACATATAGGACTGAAACTGTTATCCCCGCTGAAATAAGTTGTCCCAATTACAGGGTGTTACACTTATTTATAGAAAAAATAATAATAATAACAACAGGTTAAGGGTCAACTTAGATTTGATTAAGAAAGCTTGACATACAGCTGTTATAACCAATTTTTGGGTTATTCCAAAAAAAAACTGAAACGGTGTTGTTTTGAACGACACTATTCTTCGTCTTCCCCAACACATGCAGAGGCAGGGGAAGGAGAAGTTTTGCTCCCCTGTATTTTTCTTGTTTTCTTTCTTTCTCCTAACTTGCCCAAACCCTGACAAAACCCACGCACCTCACTTGCCACCAGAAAAAAATACAAAGGGGACATGCCCTAGAACGACTGCCTAGTGACCGCCTGACCACCCTACTACCCCTGTGCCATGATTGGATATGGGCAGTAGCTCTTTTTTTTCCCTTATAAATACCAATAAAGAGAGAGGAGCTTAGGAGGGTAGAAATAGAGAGAAATAAGAGAGGCAAGGGATGAAAAAACATAAATGAATTGTTTTGAGATACAGAGACGAGAAAAGAGAAAAAACATAGCAACAGAGAGAAGAACCGTTATCGCCTGCCTTCCTCATCACCGCCACGAGAACCGCCTTGAGCCATTGTCGACAACAGCTCCACCACCAGCAAAAACAGAGGAGAAATCAAAACAAAATAGAGAAAAGGAGAAAGAACAGGAGGGAGGGCAGAAATAGAGAGAAAGAAGAGAGGCAAGGGATGAAAAAACATAAATGAATTGTTTTGAGATACAGAGACAAGAAAAGAGAAAAAACATAGCAAAAGAGAGAAGAACCGTTATCGCCTGCCTTCCTCATCGCCGCCACGAGAACCGCCTTGAGCCATTGTCGACAACAGCTCCACCACCAGCAAAAACAGAGGAGAAATCAAAACAAAATAGAGCAAAGGAGAAAGAACAGGAGGGAGGGCAGAAACAGAGGGCAAGGAAAACACAAAAAAAGGGACCACTGGCCACCCTTAGTTCCTAGTCACCACTGGAGCAGCGGCACCACCGCCAGAGAACATAATGAGAAAAACAGAAAAGTAGAGAAAAGGAGCAGAGATAACCAAAATTAGCAAGGGAGAAGAAAAAAAACAAAAACTGATAGTAGCCACCGTTTGCCACCTCAGTTCACTACTACCACTGCCACCAGCACCGTAAGCCACCACAGCAGCCACCACATGTCAACTTCCCCCTCCTCCTCCTCCTTCTTTTTATTCTTCATTGTCTTCCTTCTCCACTATTCTGCATGAACAATGGAGAGATCCTCCACTATTTGCTGGGCTGGGCAGCGCTGACCGAGCGTAAAAAAATCATTTCAAAAATTTGTCATTTTTCCGCATATTTTTTTATTAATATTAGTTTGTATTTTTATACTCTAAAGATATAATTACAGTATTAAAATATCCAATTTTCTTAAAAATTTTGCAAAAAAAATATAAAACAAAAAAAATATGTTTGTTTTCAAGCATACGGTCAAGTTTTTTTTTAAAAAAATCATGTTTCCTTAATACATCATATGTCAAAGTCTTGAATAATCACAAATACTTCAACTCATCAATCAATGGACAAACACAAGCATCTATATTCCAACCCGAACTATTAGGATCGGGTATGACCATGAATAAAACCAACCTCATACATATCTCTCGTGGCAAGTTGTAAACCGTGAGAATCACTGGCCAACAAGAATAAGGAGTAGCAAATGACTGGAATAGATTGAATCCGTTTGTACATAACCCAAGACACACGTTACCTAATTTCACTGAAAATTAAGGATGCACCCTATTAAAATATGTCCAGGCTTCACCAAAAAAAAAAGTGCACCATTACTCCATCCATCGCATCATGTGAATGATATCATGTCATGTGCTCAACAATCTTTGGTGACATAAATAACCTTTGCAATTTAGGTATGATTGAGAAATATTCTTGTTTTCTATATGCAACAAGAGTCCTTCCCCTGTGAATTCTAGGTTTATAACGAGCATGCTTACATGTTCTGCACTCGGTCAACTCTTCATTTTCAAGGTAGTACAATGTGTAGAAGTTTGGACACTTGTCAATTTTCTAGTATTCTAGGCTAAAGGGTTTTATTATAGATTTAACAACATGAAAGTTCTCTTTCAGCCAATTCCCTTCACGTAAAATGCTTTTCACTCATTCGATAATTTTATCATAACCGACCTCACTCGCCCATGATCTAACTCGATGGTGAAAACTTGTGCAACAACCAATAATTTACTATGATTTATGCACTCATCCCATAATGATTCATTGGAGTTTTTTAAAAGATCAAAAAACTTGGTCGTGTTTGCATTAAATTTTTTATCTACGATTGGACATTGATCGACATAACCCTAAATCTTATTGCATTCATAATCATATTCTTATAAAGATTACTATTGTAATTTACAGATTCATAGACGTTACAATATCGGTGTTTATCGATGGATACTGCAATGGCATATTCAGTCTGAAAAATTTACTATAATCTACCAATGAAAATATTTTATTGGTGTGTTTGTTTATATTTACTAATTTTCTAGTAGTGATAACTGTGAAATCTGGCAGTCCCAAGAGGATCATATGATACAAGTAAGAGTAGCTATCTGAAGAAATACTTGGCTCAATTTATCCAAGCATGTAATTATCAGTGTTATACGGATACGAGAAATTATTAAATATACTCGAAGTTGTAGGCATTTCCTCCTCTCACATTAACCTGAGATTCATTATAAAAATTATTCATGAATCTCAACTTTATATTAAAGGAAGATTACAACTCCAGATACATCGAATAATTCCTCTGAGGATACAATGCTCGGGGAATGAATTGCCACCTTTAACAAACAAGAGAAATCAACCCTAAATAACAATCAGGTCTTTGTTGCAGACAAGAGAGTCATCATAGATAGCAATCCGGCCCAAATGAACCCTAACACATTTTCATGGTACGGGTCATCATGCCCATGAATTCATTCATGTCTATCAAACCATCGCCATCACCATCCACTGCTCGAATCATTTTACGACAAGCATCCAAGCTAGACCTCTCTCCCAACCTCTTCAGGACCTCCATTAATTCTTCTGCACTTATTTTTCCATTCCCATCCAAATCAAACACTCGAAAAGCACTTTCAATGTCACTGCTCTTTACTCCATCTCCCATGTTATGCATCATTTCCATGAATTCTTTGAAGTCTATGTACCCATCTCCATCAATATCAGTAGCCTGAAATGCCTTGACCATTTCAGATTCCTCTAGTCCCTTGCCTAAGGCCCTCAGTGCTGATTTGTACTCCTGACGAGAAATCTTGCCATCTTTGTTGAGGTCAAACTTGTCAAACACCCATTTCATCTCTTCCACATTCGGTTGGAAAGATTTTGACTCATTAGAGCTTTGTCCCAGGATTACGTTTTGTTCCATGGATTTTGAAACACTACAGCTTTGCCTCTTCTCCCTATAAATTCTTGACTCGGTTGGTGTTAGTGATGATGAGGAGGAATTTCTTGGAAGACCATGAAAATTGAGAAAACTCAAGTGCGACATTTTTGTTTGATATTACGATATGATGAGTAGCTGTATTCAAATTGTTTATAACCTCAGTACTTATTTGAGCTCCTGATTCCATTTATATCCTCTACGCGGAAGAATATCATGAAAGAAAAGGTTATCATTCTACGCTATGATCGATGGAGTAAAAAGTATGGATGTCCTTGAAAGTAGAGGAAAAGGTTATTCTTTACTTTCCTTGCAAGTTGATTCGCATCTAGATCGCCCTCCTTTCGGTAAGATACCAAGTTCAAAGTCCGCATAGTGGAAGAGAAAAGAAAGAATCGATGCTTCCTTTTCATTAATGTATTCGAAAGAGGGATCACCAGGATCGGAAAATTCAAGTGAATTTGGTTCTGAGGAATATTGCATGAAGGATTTGTTAGCCTTATCGCGTAACGCGGTTACTTTTTTAAATAAAATAGAGTTGAAGTGTGGCTAGACCTTGCAATATATTGGAATCTCTTGTACGAAAAAGACATTTGAGTAACGGGAATTTGGATTCTCATAAGACACCAATAATGATAGGTGCTAAACTTTGAAATTAAAAGTCTTCTTAGTTAAATCAAGCACAAAAAAATTTGAGATAATTGGTGATCACAATTGAAGTTATATTTATTTTTAAAACAAAAACTGTGGCACTGCAAAGGTCTCTATTGAAGAAGGAAGTAAAGAATCAATTCTTTAAGGAAAAAAGCCTAGAAGGAAAAACAGAGTCGCAATCAAAAGAAAGAAACTTTGAAGAGGAATCAATCTAGAATATTATCAAGAGTTACTAACCTATTGGATAGAATAGCAGTTATCAAAAGAATTAGAAAATGAGAAGAGAAAAGAGAATCAAAAGCAAGTTACATTGATTTAGAATTTGAAAGAGGAAGATCTAGAGTTTAAGGATGAAACACTGGATTCAAGTCAAGGATTATAGATAGAAGAAATTGAGTGTAATTAAATATCAGGATCATCTCAAGATGTAAGAGAACAAAAATTAAACGAGTTTTAAATTAACAAAAAGTATAGATTAGGAGAGTCAAATCATTTTGGAAAAAACTGATTGATATAAATGTAAATGAAGACATTAAAGTCTTTTTAATTGTCAATTAACTCATAATTTAGGAAACAAATAAGTTATTAATGGTTTGTTTAAGGAGGGAATAAGTGTTATACACAAAATTAACAAGAAGAGATAAAGTTTGAGACAAGAAGAACAAGTCAAACCTAATTGAGAATCAAACTTGATAAAAGTCTAGACTTGCATAAAAAAAAAAAGTATATACATTATAAGATCCTTAAAGCAAGGAATGGATCAACATAAAGGTAAATATGAGTTTATGTGCTGCAAAATACTTAAAACAAAGAATGATATAGATTGAAATAGCAGTTATTTTAGATTTTCAATTTAAAGAAGGGTATTAGAAAGGAACAAATCATTCATCACAATTAAAAAAACAATTGATTTGCAATTCAACCAAGTTCAGAGAGTTTTCATAACTTGTTTATCAAGTAGGTTGATAACTTTGTAAGCTAACTTGTTTATCAAGTAGGTTGATAACTTTGTAAGCTAATAGATTTGGTAGGTTGATAATCGATATGCTTGTAATACTAAGTCTATAATTAGTAGACAATAATTTTCATAACCATAAAAAAACCTAAAAATATATTCTCATATCAAGAACAACTTCATAATTATAATTTTTTTAAATTTATAATAAATTTTCTTCTTCTTAAATTTTAGTTATATTTTGATACTTTCTTTGAGTGATTAATTCTTAGTGTTTGATTTTGAAATTCAAAGTCCTCTTAATTAAGGTAGGCACACAAAAACCCATAACATACTGAATAATATTTTATTTTGCAAACATAAAGACTGAAATAAACTTTTTTGAAAATTCCTTCCTTGAGATGTAAGAATTGTTTAAAATGATCACAAACACCAAATCAGCCAAAATAACTGAAACGATCATTTAAATTTTCCAAATAATATTGCAGCATGAATAGCCATTTTTTGAAAGAAAGATCAATTCAATCCATATTTTCCAATGAAGTGCAATTTGATCTTTTTCAAAGACTAGTTATTAATTGGAGAAATTTGATTAATATTTCATCAATTTTAGTCTTGGTAAAGATGACTTTCATAAAGCTTCTCACTATCAATAATGTGCTTCATATCGTTGATATTAGAAATAACTTCATGTTTGAATCACTAGCAAGCGAAAATAGGTTTAAAATGATCTTTAATAGTGATATATTTATATTCATAAAAGTGGTATACTTATTGGAAAATTATATTTATATAATGAACTCTTTAAATGAATATAACAATCATTATAACCAAGTATGAGAGTAGTAATAATAAAAATACCTCTCTCTTTTTTTTAACTTACTTGAGTCTTATGATATGTGAAGAATATATTAGAACATGTAAATTATAATTATATACAATCTTGAGTCATTATCAACTATAGTTTTTGATAAAAATCATATGTATAAAGTTTGTATAGAATCAAAATTCAAAAAAATCTTCTTTGCAAACAACTGAATGATGTAGTGAAGCCTTATATATAATTCACTCTAATATTTGTGATTTAAAATTTAAGCAAACTAGAGGTTGAAAAAATATTATATTACTTTTACTCATATTATATTTTTTTCTAAGAAAACATTATGAGACTCTTGAAATGTTTAAACATTTCAATAGTGAAGTTCAAAATCAATTTTTCAAAAAAAAATAAAGGTAATAAGAATTGATGCAGACAGAGAATATAAACAACCTTTTAGTGAATTTTATTCTCAAAATGATATTATCTACCAAATTATCGTTCCTTGTTTACCTTAACAAAATGACATTGATGAATATTAGAATTAAATTCTAAAAAAAAATTATAAATGTTATTTTGATAATTTCAAGAGCATCTCAAATTCTGTGAGGGAAGGAAATTTTGATTATCAATTATATACTTAATAAAATATCTCACAAGAAGTTGAAAAAGACATCATATGCATTATGGAAAGAAAGAAAATCTTCCTATAAATACCTTCAATTAAAGGGGCGTCTTGCAAAAACATAATACCTAATTCTAAAAATATAAAGATAGGACCTAAAATATCAAGATATGACCTAAAACTATGAATTGTTTTTTCATTGAATATGCTTATAATAGTAGTGCATATTAGTTTCTTTTACGCAAGTCAACTATTAAAAATATTCATGTTAATACAATAATAGATCAAGAAATATTGTATTGTTTGAACATGTATTTCCTTTTAAGAACAATAAATCCATTCATTTAAAAGAATAAATAAGAACAAGTAGAAGATGATGAAATTAGGTTGAAAAGGAGTAAAAGGGAAAAAAAATAACAAAAACATTTGATCTTGATTTTATATCTTATTTATTACAAAATGAGTCTAAAAAATAACAAAAACATTAATCCTTATTTTCTAGCTTATTTATTACAAAACAAGTCTCAAAATTAGTTTGGGGTAATATTCTATCTTGATTCTTCATATTAGAAGAAGATAGTTAATAGTGAGATGTAGTCCATCATGCAAATTCATATATGGGAGCTAGTAAATCTTGTACCCAAAAGTAAATTAGTAGTCTATGAGTGGATTTTCAAGAGAAAGATGAAAGATAATGAAACTATGAAAAAATAAAGTCTAAACTTTTTGTTAAAATGTTTAAATAACAAGTGTGGATCTAATATATACTCACTTGTGCTAAGAATTATTTTCATACAAACATTAATAATTATCTTATTTATTAACAAGTTTGAAATACATCAAATGAATGTTAAAAATAATTATCTAAATTATGACATTGATAAAGAGATCTATATAAAACAACTTAACAGGCTTGTCATTAAAAAAAAAGGAGAAAAAAGTGTAAGTTTGTCAAGTCCTTACATTGTTTGAAACAAACTCTAAAAAAATGACATGAAAAGTTTGACAATGTTATGTTTTCAAATGAGTTTGAGACATTTATTTAAAACATATATAATAGTTATGTCTTTATACATCTCTTTATGGATGATATGGTAAGTTTAGCCAGTAATGATTATATGATTAAATCTACCAATAAAATATTCACTAATAAGTTTAACATGAAAAACTTGAGTGCTATAAATATCATACCATATGTAAAAAAAAATTAGAAAATTTGATGGATTGGTATTGTCACAATGTTATCATGTTGGAAAAATTCTTATTAAAATTTTTATATATGAAAATAGCATTGTCAAAACACCAATGGATTTAATTTACATCTATCTAAAAATAAAGGTGAGAGAAAACACCAATTGAAAACTCTCGATTTACCAAAAGCTAAATGTATGTTATGAATTCTACAAGATCAAATATTACACTTTATTATTAAGTATATTTAATAATAACCCTAGTATGGATCATTGAAAATAATAAAAAGAATACTCAAATATTAAATTGTGCATCCTTTTCATTTTATATCTACTATTTATTCTAGAGTTTTGGGTTCATGTGTCATAAAGAGAATTTCGAGTCTATTTTCTAAGTTTGTAACCCTTGATCAGTAGTACATCTTTTCAAGGAAGTGTTATTGAAGTCTTAGAAAACTACTTGTAAAGAAACGTTTTGCACCAAGTGATGAACAATTTAACTTTAAGGATAAAAAATTGAATCCTTGACAACAAAGTGTTTTTTTATTTTTTTTATTCATCCAAAGGTTTATCAACAAGTAAGAACTCGGTTTTCATTAATTAGTACTTAATTTATTTTTGCAAGTAATTGTATATGTTTTGATTGTTTTATACATGTAAATATTTTTTGTAATGTTATATACTTTTCTTGCTTGTTATATATGTACGCAATATATCTTTATCATATTGAATTGAACTAAACAATTAGCATTTTATTCAACAATTTAATTCCAAGGAATGATAGATGTATATAACGTTTTTACTTGTTTTAAATTATTAAATCCCATAGTATTTATATATACTATTAGAAAATTAAAAAATACTGGCAGAATATTATGTTGGTATTTAGACAAAATGTTGTTGGTATTTTCATCGTTGATAGAAAAATATCGTATAAAAGTGTCTCGTTGGGATTTTTTTCGTTGGTGATTCAATCAGCAATAAAAATATTGATGGAATCACTGATAGAAAATCTCATATGTAAGTTACTAGAATTATTGAAAGAATTGCTTACAAAACAGAATTTCTTGTGGCAATTCCATCAATAATTTTCAATTTATAATAAAAGGATAATATTAAGAACAGTAGCCTTTTATAATAAACATGGGACAGCCAAAACAAGGGTCAGGGTGGTAGAATTAGTAATATTGCCTTCACCGCAGAGAAAGAATTAGTATGACAAACATGTGGCGATGTTTATTTTACAAGCTAATAGGCACTATAAAAACATGGATTGTTATTGATAAAATTGCATAAAGGCAAGTCCTAATTGTTGCAAAGCAATTAAACTGGAAAAGCTCTATGAATTCAATATCCTTTTTTTTCTTCTTCTTTAAGGGCAAGATAATAAACATTATAGGAAAATCATTTTTAAACCAAATAAAGTTAACATTAGAGGAAATAAGAATAAAGCAAAACACAACAAAATCATTTTTCTCATTATAGTAAAGGGAAATTCAACAAAATTTAAGCACTAACAAACAAAAAAGCATAGTGTTTTTCTATGACTTTTAGTTGTCAATTCTTTTACATAATTAAAAACAAACATGGCATATTTCTTTCTTCTTGATATAAGGTAGCAATTCAACAAATTCCTAACAACTGAAATGGCAAACCCTAACTAAATCCTATATAAAAAAAAAGTTACACTAAAAATTTGTTTGAAATGTTGTTGTAAAATTAGATTAAGAATTAATCTATTGATATATTTTGTTGCTAAATTCAATGTCAATTTGACTTTACACAATAAAAAAATAAACAAAATATTTCTTAAAGTGGAGGGTTGGCAGACTCTAAAAGGAAAGGGTTGTATGAGTCAGAGAGCAAATAATAGAAACTCTGCAGATATATGGAATCCATATGAAGACAAAACGTGAGACCATATTGGCTTAAATTAGGGGACAAAAACACTTTTTTCTTCCATATCTCAGTAAAGGTTAAGGGCTATAAAAACTACTTTCTTCAGATTATGTATAATGGAAACATTCTCATGAGTACAGCTAAAAAAAAAAAAACTAAAGCATATTTCTCAAACCTTTACTTAGACCCACTTATCTCTAGACCCACGATGAGTAATGAAGTTTTTATAAAGCTAGATGAGAACTAGGCCACCTGGATTGAAAGAGAAGTTACCATAGAAGAAGTTCATTATGCCATTTTTAGTAACGAAGGCTCCAAAGCCCCAGGTCCTGACGGCTTTAACTTCAATTTCTATAAGAAGTTCTAGGAGTTAATGAAACATAATTTATTCACAATGGTTCTTGAATTTTTCAAGAGAGGTGAACTTCCTAAGGGTATCAATACCAGTTACATTGCTTTAATTCCAAAAATTGCTAGCAGCTCTTTCTTCAATGATTTTAGACCTATAAGCTTACTAAATGGGCTATATAATTAAAAGAGGTAATGCAGAGTGTGGTTAGCCCCTCCTAATCAGCTTTTATTGTTGGTAGAAACATCTTAGACTCGATTTTTATTGCTAATAAAATGTTGGATTCTATGAAATCAAGAGGCTGCCAAGGATTGTTTTCTTAAACTCGACTTCATAAAAGCTTTTGACATTGTATCCTAGTCTTACCTAAACAAAGTTATGAGCTACATGAACTTTGGTGCTCAATAGAAAAGATGGATTGTGGAATGTGTTTCAACTGCAAGACTTTCAGTTTTAATCAATGACTCTCCCACTCCTGAGTTTGTAGCCTCTTGTGTTCTTCGGTTAGGAGACCCCCTCTCTTCATTTCTCCTCTGTTTGGCTTTTAAAGGTATCTATATTTTCATCAACGGGAGTTATAAATCCAATGCTCTGTATGGGATGGACTCTACTAGTTCAAAATCTATTCATCATCTATAATTTGTTGATGACACACTTCTTTTTCTCCCAAATGATCTTTAATGCCTATTAAATGTTAAGATGGTTCAACTTGTGTTTGGGCTCTATGTCAACTTCCATAAGAGAGGTTTGATGGGTGTGAGTGTAGATGAGATATTTGAAGAAAAGATCTTGGGTGTTCTCATATACAGATGTGACACCCTTCCAATTAACTACCTAGGCCTCCCTCTTAGCACTAATCCGAATAGAATCTCCACATGAAAACCTGTTCTTTTTAAAATTCAAGGGGACTTAGCTCTTGAAAGGGTAGGTTATTATCCATGAATAGGAGAGTTATTTTAATCAAAAGTGTCATTTATATCATTCCTCTCTATTACATGTTTATTTTATGCATCCCAAAGACAGTAGCTCATAAAATCATAGAAATGCAATCTTAGTTTTTATGGGGTAAGAGTATTGACAACAGGGAAATACATAAGTTAGCTTGGGAAACATGGGAGAAAGAAAAGGATAAGGAAGGGCTTAGTGTTAGGACTATCTTGGAAAAAGATAAAGCTCTTATCTTCAAGTGGATTTGGAAACTGGAAAGTAATGATGAGGCTAGCTAGGCTGACTTTATTAAAGAAAAATATAGACCAAACTTCATCAATAGGGTGCCCCAGTTCAGGTAAAAACTCTTAGTGATTTGGCGAGGTATTTATTCTACTATTACTAGTAAGGATCATGATAGCACCCTTATTCAAGCAAGTTGTAAACTTAAAATGGGTAAAGGTAACTAGGTAAACTTTTGGTCAGGCGTTTAGTTGACTGGATTTTGTTTAGCTAACTTTTATCTTACTCTTTTTCATCTGTCCTCCTTCAAAGTAGAGCTTGTTAGCTAGATGGGATACTAGGTAGAGGATACATGGCATTGGAATATGA
Source organism: Populus tomentosa (assembly GCA_018804465.1). Lineage (NCBI taxonomy): Eukaryota > Viridiplantae > Streptophyta > Magnoliopsida > Malpighiales > Salicaceae > Populus > Populus tomentosa. The sequence goes on from CM031981.1 coordinate 3,813,059, forward strand.
ATTGGATAAGACCCTTTAGAACAAGAGAGAATTTGATGTTTCAAAGGTTAATGTTTGATCTTAATCTAGCAGTTATTCATCTAACAAAAAAAGATAGACTATTTTGGGAATAGGGTTAGGAAGGAGACTATACTATAAACTCATGTATGCTTGCCCTTGAAATAACTAAGCTTGCTGGAACTAAACCCTGTGTTACAAATGCTTGGAAATCTATATGCCCTTCAAAAACATAAATGACTTTATGACTGGCCCTAAATGAAGGCCTCTGCACCAGAGCCTTCCTAGTGGGTGTTTCGGAGTGTGTAGCGGTTGCTTTTCAAATAGTTTTTCATGCCGAAAAGCATGCCAATAATGTTTTTTTATTTTTTAAAAATTATTTTTGATATCAGCACATTAAAACGATCCAAAAAGTACAAACCGCACTCAATTTTAGCAAAAAAAAAATTGAAATTTTCCGAAAAGCAGGTTCAACCGCAGTGCCAAACGGGCACCACATATCCTAAGCCTCCAAGATGATTCATGACCTTTCTATGACCACCTTTCTGAAACTATCTCCCATATCCTCATACATTGCCCTATGGTCTAGAAATTATGGAATAAAATTGTAGCTTGAAGAGGTTTGAACTAGGTAATGCAATATGCCCTTGACAACCTTCAATGTCAAGTGCAAAGTCTTATGCGGGATAATCATTGTAAGTTTGAAAGATCTGTTTAGGGGGTTTTATGTTTATCATTGTTTGGACTATGTGGAATACTATAAACAACTTGATATTTGAGGAAAAACAGCCTATCTAGGAAGATATTCTATAACAGTTTTTGTATTTTGCTACAGGTTGGATCAGAAATCTGAATGCATCTTTCTAGTATATAGGTTCTGACCTGTATAGAAATCACGAATGTGTGCCGCACTCTCAAGGGACTACTAGTTATACATAGAGGAAGGCATGCGTAAGCAAAGAAACTAGAAATCAATTACAATTAATCGAATCAAAATGATTCAATCAATATAGAATTTACTTAAAAAAATAGATATAAAAGCTAAATTTGTTTCTAACCTAAAAGTAGCTTCCCCCTTTTCTATCTCTCATCTAGACTAGAAAATTTTCTTCAGTGAAAAACAAAATCTTTTGTTTTTTAGTGCTTTCCCTCTTTTAAAAATTCAGTCTACAATGCCATGTCTCCCATTCTCTCTCTCTCTCTTTTTCATTTCCATTACTTTCTTGAAAATCATTCTTTCTTTACAACCCTTTCTCTTGTTTAAGCTAAAGCCCTAAGAAAACATTGTTGAGAAGCTCCAACAAATAAAGATGGGTCTTTTACTTCTATTTAACATGGGACTTTTGATGGTGATGATCGTGGATCTTTTTTTTTTCTACCTTTGATCTAGCTTCTCATCAACATCACTTAAAAGCTTCTACATTTTTCTTTTTTGAGGCTTACATGTTAGGATCTATTAATAAAATTTATTGTAATAAAAGTGTTTGAACAATTATCAAAGCTTGTACAACCAAACAATAAAACATTTGTATGTAAATAGGAAAGAGAAGTCAAAATGCATCAATGATAAGTTATTAGCTTATTAATGAGCATGTGTATTCCTTGATGTCTCAAAATAAGGGATTAGCTCCTACTATTTTTTTTCTCTTGTATTTACAGATTCAATTCTTAAAACAATTAATTATCCAGTTAGATGCACTTTATTTATTAGTGTAGAGCTAGTTTGATGTTTCTTTTTTTTTTAAGCTTTAATTATAAATCCTGTTTTGTTCTAAACTTTTAATCAATTTTCCTGATTTTGCAACAAGACTTCTTCATTCAAAATAAATGTTCTTTGTGAATTTTCTTATAATCGAAAGGTTTTACCAGTTTTCTTCCTAAGAAAATCAAATCAAATCAAATCAAAATTGATCGATTTAAACTGGTTTTTCGTCGAGAGGAAGACATCAACTTCGCATTGACTTTATAGGTTGGGTGACATATGTGCTAAAATGGAAAACAAGATTACAAGGGGAGCGAATCCAAAATAATTGCCTCACTAGATCAGTATGGCAAGATAAATATGTACCCCATCCTTAGGAATTGGTTTTGCTTAGAGCATTGGACCAGTGATCACCCATGACTTCTGTGTATCAGTTACTGATTCGGTGAGCTACATGCCTGGTGCACACTCTTTGCCCAAGATTAAAGGTCATATCATTTTGATGTGCTGATATCAAAAATTATTTTTAAAAAAACAAAAAATATATATTATTTTGATGTATTTCAAAGTAAAACAATATTTTCAAAAGTAATAACAACCACACTCTCAAACACGCTCTAATTTTTTCATTTGCAATATAGAAAAACCAACTGAATAATGGTAGTAAAACAATCGGCTCGAGCTCATTTATTAGGCCTCTATTACTCTGGAAATCAGACAGAACCACAAAGGCAAAATAAAACGCCTATCCAGCCTGGCTTTGGTACTATCCGACTTGTTTTTAATTATGTTCGTGAGTTTTAAAAGAGTATTTGTTTAGAAAAAGTATTAAGTTAATATTTTTTTATTAAAAAATCTTAAAAAAATTAATTGAATGTATTTTTTAAGTGAAAAGCATCTTTCACTATAATTTTAAAAACACACATGAAGTCTCAAAAATACACAAAGTGAGCAGGGAATGCCTTTTTATTTTGAATAATGTTAATGCCTTTTTAAAGCTATATAGTTAATCATCAACTTTAAAACTCGCCTAATATCACGGATAGGATTTCAAGTTAAATTTTAACATAGTAAGAAATGTGTTCATGTTATGAATATTATTTATTGCATCATAATTTAAAAAAAATAAAAAATTTTGTTTACACTTAATGAAATAAATTAAAAAAATATATGAATTGATAAAATGTAAAAGAGTTGTTAATGCAAATTAAAAAATACAAGAGTGATCTACTTACATTATGCTATATCTGGGATTTTAAGTTAATTTCTAATGTAAAAGGAACACAATTGTATTATAAGTATGTTTTTATATATCATAATTATTTTTTAATTTAGCAATGAAGAAATATTGTTTATGCCTCGTATAATAAATTAAAAAATATATCAATTGATCAATCCAAAAAGAATTGTAAAAATAAAAGATAAATACACATGTAAATGTTTTACATCTATTGTCTTTTTTATCTTAAATGTTTTCATTCATTTTATCTTAGCGAGTGGTTGTAGTTACTAATAACAAATCATTGCTATTTTTATAAAAACGTCATTCAAATATAATTAATTCATATAAAATATAAGAGGAAGATATCTTGTGAATATCTTCAAAGTATCATACAACTAAGTTTTTAAACCCCTGAAACCTAATTTTAAATTTGTTTTAATCTAAAAAACCATTTAAAACACAATCAAATTCTCCATAAACCAACTAACAACTCTCAAGCATTTCAAAATCACTCAAAACAAAATCAACTAAATCTAAAATATCTAAATAGACCTGGTCTACTTTTTTAGCAAGATAAAAGTCAAAAGCCACAATCATTGAACTTATTTTGTTCAATAAAACCCTATAATACCAAATTTGGTTATTTTGGTTGTCAAATCATGATAATCAACAATTTTCTCGTTCATTCATTGTTTTTTTAGTGACTTTCTCTCTCGTTTCTCAAATTCAGGGACTAAAAAATAAACAAAATAAACTTTTAAATCAAAATTTAAAAAAATCTTGAATTTAAAATTAACCATATATTTTATGTGTTTTATATTTCCGTTCCTTGTCTTGTAATTTAGTTTTTTCAAACTTAATATTATTTGGTTAGGTAATAAACATTTGAAAGAAAATTCAAGCTTAAGAATAAAAGTTAATGAAAAAAATAAAAATGCTTTACTATTTATAGTGAATCACCAAATTAAACTTCAATTATTATTATTATTTAGATTTTCGCGCTAATTACCTATTCTAGAGGTAGTGTAAAAACCAATTTAAGCTTTTATTCTTTTCAAAACTAGTGATTGATATAACTGTCCTTTTAAGTATGTTTAGCTTGGAGGTATAGTTGGTTTTTTTGTTTTAAGTTCAACCCTCTTAAAGCATAAATCACATCTCATAAAAATAAAAAAATATATATATATTTTTTTTATGTGAATCCTTAAAAAAAAAAAAAAACATTACACCTCCAAGCCAAACATCACTAAATACTTGCCTTGGAATTGGAGGGGGGCTGCCCTTTTTCTCTTACGCTGCCTTCCCTTCCCCGTCCATGGTTACCCTATTCTGGCTCCAAAAATTTGAAGAAAAAAAAAAACGACAAACGGCCCCAAATTAATTACTATAACACATGATCTACTTGTGCTCACCCAATGAGACTACTGCCTCGTACTTGAAAGGAAGACAAATGAAAGTTTCATATGCCTAAATATTGACGTTAAATTCAAACCAAAAGGAAGGCTCAAATGTGAGCATAGGCTGTACTAAACACTATAATACAAAATTTAAATATATAAAACTCGAGAAAACTAAGATACTAAGCAATAATCAACTCATCCACTAGTATGATTGATACTGATCCATCGAGCGTTTTGCTCTCTGCTTCATCCTCACTATCAATACCAGTAAGCTCTCTGGCTCGATTTGCCTGCATTTTCCAATCTGTTCTGGTTAGCACCACCACCATGACAATAGCACAAACAGCTTGGGCTACTAGTAGGCCGAACCAGAAGCCCAGCAAGCCCAAACCCATACCGATGCCCATTAACATAGCTATAGGCAATCCAACACCATAGAAGGAGCCCAAATTTATGTTGGCACCAAGAGAAGGCCTAGCACTGCCCCTCAACACCCCACAACCGGTGGTCTGTGGGCAGTTCCCTAGCTCACAGAGCCCAACCACCGGCATTGTTGTCGCTGTCAATGACAATATGGCTTTATCGGTGGTAAAAATCTGACCCCAAGCATGCCTCGTTAATGTCATGAACAACATGGCGATAATACTCATCAAAACGGCACAAAATAATGCGATTATAGAAGACATTTTGGCTTTGTTGGGCTGGTTTGCGCCTAACTCGTTGCCAACTCGAGTTGATACGGCAAGGCTAAGGGCGGAGGGGAAGATATAGACAAGAGAAGTTGCTTGTATTAGAATTCCCATGGTGGCAACTGCCTCGGGAGCATTTGCAAGTATTCCTGAAAGGACAATCATAAGTTCATACCACCACCATTCTAAGCACACAGAGATGCAACTAGGGATGGCTAGGCTAAGAATCGGCTTCCATTCATCAAAGCATTGGAGGGACCAGCCTTGCCATGACTTTCTACAGATGCCGGAGAAGTAAAGGTAAAGCAGAAGGGCAGCGAGAAGATTCAAGTCTGTTATGGCTACTGCCACAGCAATGCCTCGAATGCCAAGGCTGAAACGATAAGCAAGGATGTAACTGATAGGGACATGAAGAGCTAGTGAAAGAGCTGCACTGAGCATGAGAGGGAGGGTTATGTTCTGGGTTCTTAGGTAAATTTTGAGAGGGTTAATGAAAGATTGGAGGACTAGATCTGGTAGCGAAAATACGAGGTAAGTAGAGGCAATAGAGGAGATGGCTGGGTCTTGGCCACAGAAGATAAGGACAGGTTCAAAGTTGAGCCAAAGAAGAGATATGGGTATGCATGCCAAGATGAGAATTGCTATCGTTTGCTGAAGGGTTTGGCCCATAAGAGGCCATTGCTTGGCTCCACAGGCTTGAGAGGAGATGGCCTCCATGCCCATAGCTAGACCGGAAATGACAGAGTAGCCAGTGATGTTTGCTATGCCAATGGAGAGAGACCCTCCTGCTAAAACCTCTTTCCCTAATTTCCCCATGAAAAGCATAGAAATGGCAGATTTTCCATATATAAGTAGGCCCGTGATGATCATAGGAAAAGCTATGGTACAGAGCTCTTTGATCTCTGCAACCACCTAAATGAAAGAGACACAAAGGAGAAACAAATGGAGTTTTGAGTTCTTTAATTAGTTTTAACCCCATGAAAACAACTTCAAAGAAAACAAACAAACGTATAAGAATGGCGGCGTCATTGAAACTAACCTGGGAAAGGGAAGGACGCCACGCTTGATCTTTGCAGTGAAGACAGTATCCTTGCTTATCTGGTAAGACATTCTTATCACTTCCTAGTAGTAAACTTGATTTTTGACAACTATAATGGCCTAAAAGAGGAATTGAAGCTGAAATCCCTTGATCATTCATTTTTCAGAAGATGAAGATTTGTCTTGGGCTCAAATGTCTAACTGATGGTATTTATGAGGTGACAGTACTTTCAGGGTTTAAGTTTTGTTATCAGAGGACATTCTTTTATTAACTCCTTGTATCTCATTAACATATGTGTGTGTATATAAAGCTCAGTACTCAAATATCCCGGCCTCTCTGTAATATTTCTCTCACGCTTCAATTTTACTCCACTCTAGCCTCTCTCTCTAGTATTTATCACCAGATTAGTTAGGGTTTGGTGGTGAAGAATAGACGAGCGTGAGGAGGATAAGGCTGGGAGGTGGCCATGCGGATGGCTCGTCCTTTTCTTCAAGGGTTCGTCGCGACTCTCAAACTAAACCAAACCTACAAGCTTTTTTGGTTTTTATCTTTTCTGGTAAATATAAATGATAGAGTGAAAGTATGTGCCTTCACTTGCAAAATTAAACAGTTGCTGGCAGCCCCTCCAAAATCCAAATGCCAAACATGAAAAGCTGTCAACCTATCATCCAAATCAATTTATGCCTGAAACACCCATTCTTTCTGCCAATTTCATGTTGTCCTCCTTGCCCCACACACCATCTCAAAAATAAGAGAGGCCCCGGGGGGGCACACTTCATGGATCGATCGGGTCTTCTCACCTACTATATCATAAGTGGCTAGCACGTGTGTGCTGTACTTGCCACGTGCCTTTGGACAGCCATGCAATGCATGAAATCAATTGGCTTGGGTAAAAGTAAGAAGGCTGTGGGTTTGGTGATTCTACATGATCACCTACGAAGCTTGTGGGAGTCTTCGTGCAATACATGCAGAAGCGAGGTAGAAGCAGAGGCTAAGATTCCGAGCTTCAAACATCGATCACACACGCCTGGTTTCGACTAAAAGCCACTGGCAGAGAGTGGCAGTCTGGCGCATTTGGCCAATTGCTTCAAGAACGAGGTTCTTCTTCTCATTTTCTTGCTATATACAGTCTTTTTTCTGTAGCCCGGCCAGCTATGCAAGAGATACCGTTTATATTTACATTTACAGTGCATTAATGTGGTGTCAAATTTCCTTCTGAGGCAACTAAACCTTGTACAATATTTAGGGCTCAATGATTCTCGTCTTCCAGACTTAGATACCACATACCCATAGATTTTATTTCTAGCCACATAACTTTGAATCTGCACCTTCATATTCCATGTGACATAAAGTTACAAAGACTAGAAGCGGAAAAATTCTTGGCGTATGGACTTGAAGAAATTGGGTCAAAACTGGAATATATAAAATAAAATCACTGTCAAATCATGAAACCAACTCTCTTAATCTGTCTGCTAGCTCTTTGTGAACAATAGCATACTGTTTTTGAGTAATCAATCATCCAGAGTGCCTGCTGTTTATTGTGAATAGCTTTATGAGTTCAAGCAGGACAAGAGAACCTAAGTGTATCTTCTCTACTGTTATCCTTTTCTGCTATCTTAGCAATCATTCTTGTGGGTGGATATTTTCAAAAAAAAAAAAAAAACAATTGAATTGGGAAAAGATTACCATTGAACTACTACTCTTTACCTTCAAAACACAGGCTAATTAACCTACTATGGGCGCCTAAAATCAATAGTTTCCCTCTACATATCTGGTAACATGGGACCAGGACAAGTGGTCCATGGCCACACCATAAGCTTAATTCATATCGTTTCTTCTAATACGAAATACTGGTATGGCGTAGGGACTCAGTCGATTTAATTTTTACAGCAAAACAAGCAACATAATAAATGTATATACAGCGTACGCAACAGCAACAACAGTCACTTATGTCTGCTTTCTTCCTTTCTAATAGACATGGCCTCGCCCTATTAAATGCTCCAATTAAAAAGAGATGCCTAGGGAACTCTTAAAAAGGTTCCTGGCCGAATATGGGCAAGCATTGCCATTGAAAGCATTGGCATTGAAAGCTCACATGACTAAATGCTCCAAAAACTTCTACCAAGTTGTAGTGACCCGCTACTATTAATGAATGATTTTCAAACTTTCAGAGCTTTCAGCGAACCGTCAACATTTGATTAATGCGAAATATATTAGGCTATTTTTCTTTATAATAATATATTTTTTCAATATTGATAAAATAACATAATTTTTAAAAAAAATAGTGAAATAATATAATTTATACATGTTGTAATTGAAAAAACAATTATAAAATTGACCATACAAAAGAAGTGAGGAGAGAGGAGAGAGAAAAGAGAAATAAAAGAAATAAAAAAGAGATCTATGAGGCATACCAAAGCTCTAGTCATGACATTATTTGTACCATTAAAAAGATTTTGATAAGATGAATCCAAAATACCAAGAAATATCATCAACAGTAATCTGAGTGTACCATATTTGTTGGGGGTGTTTGAGATAATTGATGATATTGCTTTTCAAATTGCTTTCACTTGAAAATGTATGAAAGTAATGTTTTTTTTTAAAAAAAAGATATTCTTGATATTAACACATCAAAACGATTCAAAAATAAAATAAAAACTAATTTAAAGAAAAAAAAACAAAACTTTTCAAAAATGGGATCCAACCACAACGCTAAACACCCTAGTCATCCAAGGATGGTGAGTGGCTCACTTGCTTTTAGTAGCAAGTGTGGCCCACTCGGTCACCATTAGTAACCTTTTTTTTGTTGTTATTAGATTCATGTTATTATGATCTTTTTTGTAATATCAGTGGTGTTGCAATCGAAACTTCGGTGTACCTCTAAGATCTTTTGTCTTTTTTTTTCTCTCTCCTCATTATAATTTATGAAGAGAGAGGAGAGAGAAAAAATAGAAAAAAACCGTAGTGACACAATAAAGCTCCGATTATAACACTATCGATACCATCAGAAATATTTCAACGAGATAAATCTAACTACACTAAAAAAAATCATCAACGATAAACTAAGTGAGACACACTTGCAACCAAAGGCAAATGAGCCACCTGCCACCTTTAGGCAACAAGTGTGACACCCTCATGTCAATGGGTGTGCCTCCCAGGTCTTTTTCTTTAGTTCTATTTTTTCTCTTATATCTCCTCGTATTCAACCCATTTTGCAGTTTTTTTTTAAGGTCACGATTTTGAATAGCGACAAGCTTGGCATTTTTCAATTGCGACATGTGTAAATTATGTTATTTTGTCAATTATTTTTTTTAAATTGTGTTATTTCATCAATATTTTTTTTAAAAAAAAAAGATGCTAATTTTCAAAAATAAATTATCAATAAGTTACCCAATATCATAAATAACCTAAAATAAAATATGAAAGTCTAAAATAGCATCTAAGAGGGATGAATTAAGTTTAACTTAAACTTTGATATTTTAATATTTCTAAACCTTTAATACCTCAAACATTTAGCAAAAACAATTAAATAAGCAATGCACATATAAAGAGATATAAAGAGTAAGAGAGACACGTCAATCAATTTTATAGTGGTTCAAATAATCACCTATTTCAATTCTTGAACCTCCATTCAAGTATTCATTATTTATCATAGTCTTCTCAACATATGAGATCTTAATTACAAATACACTAATCCTTTTATGAAATCAATATTAGAAAACAATCTTTTCAAGGATCAAGTTCAAACATTTTAATGGCTCATAACCAATATTTTTTCAAGTGGTTAAAAAGTCATATACTTTCACGATAATTATTTCTCTCATAAAAATCCTCACACCTTACAATAAAAGAAAATTACAATAAGATTAACTCAAGCCTTTATTAAATTAATCTAACTCATTAGTGTGAAATAGTGATTTAATTTGATGCAAAGTTTAAAACTTTAAAAGGATTACGAAAATAATAAAAATTTCTTAGAAAAAAAAAAGTTTGTAGGCATTAAGTGTTGTAAATATATATATACACACACACTTTTTTGTTATGAGGTAATTCACATGAAGTGAAATGTGGTATTTATATGTGAAAAACCCACACATGGTCGTTGGTCATACAAGATAGATAGAGATAAAATATTTTGATTTTTGATGTGTTCTTTCATCTATTAGGAACCATTATGTTTATCGTTTTGGAAGAAAAAGATTTGTTATAAACAATTTGAATAAAATATAAGTTAATCAAGTCAAATAAGTTAACTCTTAAGTGTTAAACATATTTTTTTTTCAAAATTACAAGTATACCGTTTTAGCTAATAATGTATAACAAGATTTTTTGTGATTAAGAGTGCAAGAGCACATGTGATAATGTGCATGCTCTCCCTTCAAAAATAATTGAATGATAACACTAAAATATTTTGATAAAAGAATTTCTTATAAGGTATTCTTCACTATATATAAGTTTTGGCAATTAAAGTAATTTTGGATGGTAAAATTCAACATCTAAAAATAATTTTGAATAAAATTTATTTTTGTGATACCAAATTAAATTTTAAAAAGACTTAATTGCATTAATATAAGTTTAGGCGTATTCAAGTCATACTTGCATCCAAGAAGATCATATTACTTTAAATTAATGCGAAAAAATCCTACTACAGTAAAACTTTTGATATATGTATTAAATTCAATAGTTGATGTTATCATCAAAATAATTAATCAATGGGTATTAAAGACCTTTAAGCTAACAATCTCTCCTTTTTTTGTGTTGACAAACAATTCATATTATAAGGATAAAGATGATTATTAATATTATATCCCCTTCTCACTCATAATATGCATATTAAAATATTAAAAGCTCCCCTTGCCAAAATGCATGTTTAAGATATACTAAAAATATAACATATCATAAATATATCATCATAAATCTTAATCCCATGCCATCAATAACATCATATCATATCTTAATAACTTGAGGATTAAAATTTATAAATATCATAGTCCACATTCAACCATAAACACCATATTTTTCTCTTCTAAATAATTAATATTATGCATGCAAGCACCATATTTTTCTCCCCTCTTGGCACATCAAAAAGGGAGGCACCGAATAGCAAAAAGATCCATATTACATCACCAAATAGCACATTTATAAGTTCCAATGTATATGTCCAATTTTTTATTTCATTTGGCCAAGGATACAAAGTTGACAACCAAAATTTTGTCTCTTTCCAAAAGACTAAAAAAGTGTCACCGTTCCAACGAGGCTTATTTTCATCATCTTGTGCATGAATGTATAACCAATTTAATGTTTTCATGACAACATGCATGTAATCAAATTTATAGTGGTTTGAAAATCGCTCACCCACTTTTTTAATTTTTATTCAAGTATTCATTATCCATTCATGGTCTCTTTAATGGATGAGACGTTACCAATACCCTAATCTTTTTATGGAATCAAGATTAGAAAACCTTTCATAATATTTTTCAATGATCAAAAATAGCCGTTACTCGCACAAGATAGATGGAGATAGAATATTTTTATTTTTTATGTGCTCTTTCATCTATTAGGAATGGCTATATCTCTTTTTTTTAAAAAAAAAATTGTTACAAACAACTTGAGTATAAAATAAGTTAATCAAGCCAAACAAGTTAATTATTTATTGTTAAACACCCTTCTTTTAAAATTATAGACTTATCACTTTAGTTAATAATGGGTAAAAAGTTTTTTGGTGATTAAAAGCGCAAGAGCACATGTGATAACTTTCATGCTCTCCATATAAAAAAGAATTGAGTGATGACATCAAAATATTTGATAAAATAATTTCTTATAAGGTATTCTTCAATATATAGGTTTTGGCAATAAAGGTAATTTTGGATGGTAAAATTTGGAAATTAAATGTAATTTTGCATAAAATTCATTTTTATGATGCCAAAATAAATTCTATAATGACTTAGTTACATTAATATAAGTTTAAGTATCTTCAAGTCATATTTGCATCTAATGAATCCATATTTTTTCTAATTGACTAGGAAAAATTCCTACAACATTGAAACTTTTGACATACATATTAAATTTAGTAATTTTTATTATCTTTAAAATAATTAATTTGTAGGTTTTACAGACCTTTGCACTAACAAACTAGTGTCTTGCTAAAACAACATTAATTTAGGACTTTTTTAAAAAAAATAACAAACTAGCACCTTTTGAGGGGGGAAAAAAACGGAAAGTAGCACATACAGAAAATTATTTTGTTAAATAGCACAATTGCTAGAAACTGTAAGTGAGCATTACAGTTTTTCAAAAAACTTACTGGTCTCTTAAAATATTTTTTTAATTAAAATTTAATTTTTTTAAAAATAGAGTTTTTATATAAATAGAAAACTTAAACATGTTTTTCTAATCTTAGAATAAACATTTTTTTTTAAATCTTAGAAAAAGAATAAACTAGTTTTTAAATAGATTTTTTTAATTAACCAAAGTCTTAAAAACAATATTTGAGAAACCAATCAAATCCTTCTTAATAAGAAGCACTTGCAATTAAGAATCCCAATCTAGCTAAATTGCTTCTCCTGGGTTGTTATTTTTTTAATTTTACAAAAAAATATTTTTTTTCTTAAGTGAGATTTTAAAAGAAAAATCAAGGAGAAACAATTTTGCTAGATTTGGATTCTTAATTGTAAGTGTTTTGAAGGATTTGATTGGTTTTTAAATATTTATTTTTTTTAAAAAGAAAAAACTTTGGTTAAATACAAAATCTATTTAAAAAGCAGTTTATTCTTTTCAAAGATTAAAAAAACATATTTAAGTTTTTTATTTATATAGAAACTCTATTTAAAAAATCTATCTTTTTAATTTTATTTTTAAATTAAAAATAGTGTTTTAAGAGAAATCGTTGTTTCTCAAGAAAACACATTTCCCACCTCCCTGTTTTTTGAAAAACCGCAGTTCCCACTTACAGTTTCTATTTCCCAATATCTTTTCTTCCCAATGCCATTTTCTTGAAATTTTCTAACACCTTGGTTTAGGAATTTCTTTTCCTTGAAACGATGTTGTTTAAGTGATCTTTTGAAACTTTTGTGTACTTTTTGTCACTTTGATCCTTAAAGTTATGACTTTGTGCTAAACAGTTCCTAAACTTTATTTATGCTGCAACAAGGTCCCTGAAAGTAGACATTGCACGAGGGATAAAAAACAATGGCCCTCTTTTTTCTAGCGACAAATGGTCTCCAAAATTTAAAGATGGGAACGCTTGAGTTCCATTATCGTCGTCGATGGTGGCTTGATGCACGACATGTCATCCACCTGGATGACGTTTCATTTGCCTCTCTTTTTTAACTCTTTAAAAGACTTACATAGTGGATGCTTCCAGCCTAGGCGCTCGGACTTGGGCGCCACTACGCACATGAGCGCAAGCCTGATAAACCCCAGGCCCACTTTCTTCTTTATTTTTATTTTTTTGGTTTCTCTTTTCTTTTATTTTTTTTTCATTATCTACTATTTTATCATTCGCTAAATGTCATTTTTTCCCAAATGATTAGTGATTATTCTTTTTTTTTTCAATACAATATCACAAAAATTAATGATTATGTTTCATGTTTTAGACCTTTTATTTTTCAAAATTACTAAAAAAAGTAATAATTCCTATAAAAAATAATTATTCTTCATGCACCCTTATAAAACAATTAATAATTAATTTTCATTTTTTTCCTACAATAATAGAGATTTAGTAATTGATAATTAATCAACCTAAGATGATATAACATCATTTATAATTTTAAACAAATAATAAAAAATCAAATATCATGCATGAAATCTTGGCCTTATAGGCCCACATGTATGGCTTCCACATGTATGGCTTTTTATATTAATGGGCTAAATAAGTTGGGATAGCACCGCCAAGAACACCACCCCTTTTTTTTAGCATTAATTTATTTTAGAAAATGTTAATTAATTAAAATACATTAATATATGTATGTGTAGGGGTGTGAAGGGAGGTACCTTCCATTTATTCAATTTTAATTAAATTAAATAAAAATTCATGATGTTTTTAATAAATTATCGTTTATTTTTTACTTGGATTACAAATAAGAATGCTATATATATATATATATAAATATATATATATATATATATAACATTTTATTTTTATTTATTTTATTCAATTTTTCCACGTACTTATTCATTAGTTTTTGATTACATAAAAAAATTTTCTAGAAAACAAAGTTATTGAAGATAACTAGGTCCATAACTCGTCTTTCAAAATCAAACATTTTAATTTATATTTATCTCTTGACTTTTTAGTTTAGTGTAATTTCTGCTTGGTTTTTTTAATAAGATTATAATATTTTGTTCTAATATTAGTAGGCATTTTTTTTAATGCAACCCTATAAAGTCTTTTTCTTTTAGATTTTATTCAATCACTTTTATATGCGTTTTTATTTTTATCATCATTTGATAAAATAAAAAATAATTTCAATAAAGAAAATTTTAAAACATAAACGGGGTACTGACTCATGTTGTAAGTTAAGATATCTTGATTTATTTCTATCTCTTAATATTTTAATTCAGTATTTTCTTATCATTGACTTTTTTTTTCTATGTTTGTTGACATAAATGATTCTCAATTTATTTATTGACACAAATAATTCTTGATTTATCAACTTTCTGATTCACAATTAATTTGTTTCTTGATGTCAAAAAACACTTTGAAAATGCACATATTCATGTTTTGGTGTTAAAAGAAAAGAAAAGAATTTGACCCCATGATGAAGCGTGAGCCAAGTAACTATTACAAACTATGATGTAAATTAGCTTAAACCTAGGCCTAAGATCTTGGATGTTTATGTTAGTGTTACAAAACTTAACTCCATATAATGGGTCAACCCGATGACTCGCCATTCTAGGACTTAGCCTGGGTATGTCAAACCGGGTTGAAAATTAACTCAATCAAACTCGATTGACATGGACGGCAAACCACAACCCAATCTACCCGAGTGAGACCCAATTTGAATTTTAAAATAAAATTCCTGAAAAACAACTTCATTTATTTTTTTAAAAAAAAAATCTTTAAAACGATGTCATTTTAGATGGACTTGAGTCAATCCCTTCACAAATTAACCCACCTAATCCCTAGATGTGCTGAGTTTTATAACTTTGATTTATTTTCTTTTCAAAAATAACTCTTACAGTAACTTTATTAGCTAACATGTTAAATTAACTTCCAAGCTCTTTCCTAATAATTGCAACCATTAATCAAGAAGAAAATATAAAAAGCAAACCTTTCCTTCCTTGAATAGAGGAAAGAAATCATAGGATCGTAATGTATATACAACATAAATAGGGAAGTGAAATGTAATCAAATTTAGATTATAATAAAGGACAGCTTAATATCATATTAATCACACAAATAACACAAATAGACAGATGTCTATTGCTAGCCTAATTTGAATGAATTTCTCATTAACTTGTGATGGATCATATTTTATGCTAAAATCCAATTATTTAAAAGGCACGTGAACAAAAAGCTCAGGAGAAGGATAACCCATCATAAAAGCTCAACAGAAGTCAAAACTTGTGGATAGAGGGTCTAGCAAAATGTCAAACTCATTTTCCTTAGGATTGGCTATATGTCAGGCCCAAAAGCACGTGGGTCTGGTAAGATGTCAAATCCAACTCCCTTAGACTCAGCTACATGCCAGGCCAAAGAGCATGTGGAGCTGACGAGATGTCATACATGATTCCATTGGGCTTGGCTATATGCTTGGCACAAGCGCATATGTGCTTGGCAAAATGTCAAACCCAGCACACATGAGTCTAGCAAGACGTCATACGCAACTCCTAAAGGCTCGGCTACGAGCCAGGCTTAAACACATGTGGATCTGGCAAAATATTAGACGTAACTCACTTGAACTCAACTATGCAAACATACAAAATAGGGAACTAGGGTCATCATTTCCCTATACCCTAACTGTGTAAAAAGTCCTCTAAAAGCTGAATACATGTCTATCAATATTAATGTTGATTATAAAAGTTTATCTCATCGACATTAATATTGTATATAAGATTATGTAGGACCATTTTCTATAGGCACGTGGTATTCTTATCAATATTAATATTGTGTAAGAAAATACTTAAATCAACATTAATGTTAATGCAAGAGACTCCATCCCTATTTAGATGTGGGAAAAAAAATAGTTGAACAAAAAGAAGAAAGTTCAAAATACAAAGGTTATAAATATTCTCTGAATAACCCGGGTCAAGGGTTCAAAATATTCACTCTCTTACCACATATTCTCAACATTTATCATACACAAATTAAGAACAAATATGTTTGTTCTTAGAATTTAATGCTTATTTATTACAACTTTCACTCACTAACTCATCATTAGAAGGTCATAAAATCCCATAAAAAAAGACTGTTTTGTAGGAATACAGGTCTCCCATCACCAATTATT
This sequence comes from Populus tomentosa, assembly GCA_018804465.1. NCBI lineage: Eukaryota > Viridiplantae > Streptophyta > Magnoliopsida > Malpighiales > Salicaceae > Populus > Populus tomentosa. The sequence continues at coordinate 3,829,556 of CM031981.1, forward strand.
TGAGGCCTCGCTTCTATAGAATAGAAGATTGACATGAACATATGATCACCCATAATCCAAACGCTTAAAAACCTAGGTTTCCTAGCATATTTGATTCTGGAGCATAAGCATCATCACCTTGTACATTAGTTTTTTCATGAGTATATTAATCCAAATCTATGTTACTAGGCACTACGTGAAAATCAAGGACATTGGTTTAGTTTTATGCCAAATTCAGTGTTTAATAATGTAATGCAAATAGTTTTGTAAAAGTGCATTTTGAATTAAAAAGGCATCAAATTGATGCATTTTCAGCCTAAATGTATTTTAAATACTTTTAAAGAGTGTAAACACACATACATTCTCAACCACCTTGTAAATGCATTACTAGAGCCTGTGATATTACTGGGGTAGACTAGAGGAAGAGCTTGTCATTGTGTATACTATTGTCTATACTATTTGAATGCAATATGTGACATTTGGCATTATAAAAAAACATGTTATGGGTCAGGATCCTAACATTAACAAGAATTCATACACTAGCTATTTAACTTGTGCTTCACTATGGGTTAAATATTTTTTCTTTCTTAAAAAAAGTGTATGTATAGACTTTTACAATGTGTTTATTTTACATAAAAAAATCCCAAATGAAATTCAAAAATTTCATGCATACATCTAATTAAATAAATCAAGGACTATTTATGCAATAAAGAAAAAATTATCAAGCCCGATCCTTAACCAACCAAAGTTAATAAGCCAAACTTTTGACCCGGGTCATAGACTCAATTGAATTCTATAATTTATTTTTAAAAAAAATTATCTAAAATAGAAACCTATAAAATTAAAAATCAATAAAATATCATATTCATAGTGTTCGGAAAAAAAAAATCAAACTAAAACAAATTATATTTCCCAATTAATAATCAATCAAATATTAAGTGATGAAATTGAAAAAAAAAAAAACAAGAAAAAAAATGCAATTGTAATGGATAAAAATTTTAAAAAAGCAAAAAAAGCCTAGGCACATGGGCTTAGAGCAACCCATGCATCTAGGCATTGTTTTTTTCCCCTTAAAAAGTAGGCGACAGGTCATCCTATAGTCCGCCCCTTAATGCTTTGAAAACAATAGCACACAACAAGTCACCTGCACTACCCAGATTCTAGCAATCTTCGATCACTGGTAAATCAAGCCGATATGTTTTAGACCAAAAGAAATCTATTTCCAACTATACTTTAACATGAAAAAAAACACCCTAAACACCTTGTAAAACATAATCATAGCCTCTAACAACCTAAAAATTGGCTTCAAAATTCATAATCAACTCGAAACCAAAATTCTTTTTGAGTGAATCTACCATTTCAGACAAGTTTAAAGGAAAAAAAAACCTTGTATAAACTTTTCTCATAAAAAAAAACTCATTAACAACAATACCATCCATTTTCATGATTGGAATTGATCTCAACCGATACTTTCTCTCTATACCACCAGAATTCAGTCACTTTCTCTCTCATCTCTCAAATTAGGGACCAAAAAATAAAGAAAATAAAGTTTTGGATCAAAAGTGAGTTTCATCGAGTTTTAGGGATTGAAAGTTTATAATTTAAAAAGTTAGAGTACCTAAGTGGATGTTTAGCCCCAAGGTTAGAAACATTTTTTTTTTTTGTCTTTTTTTTCATCTTAGTCTCCTATCTTTGAATATTATCCTTCCTTAATAAACATGCTTTAATTGGCTATATAAGGGTGTAATAAAAATAATGAACTAAAAAAACAAATCACTATGACAATTCACAATAATTTGTTCCTTAATAAGTGGCAACAATATTTTTCTCCATGATTTTTAAGAATATTTGTTAATATGAACCCATGCCAATATACTTTCTCAGCAAAGTTTCTGATTAGTAAACTTGAAGACAGTATGTTGAATTTTTCCAAACTGAGTAATACCTTCAAATATGATAGAAAATAGAGTTCTTGTCAAAACTTTAATCACCAAATCCCACAACAATGACAGAGTTCAACGCATCATATACATAGTTTTAGATATATCAAGGAAATAAATCCAATCTAATCTAATTATCTGCTTTTAAAAGGGCACAAAATAATCTGAAACTCACTAGACTTAATGATTCTAACTAAATATGGTAGTAAATAATTCCTATTTTTGTAATGAGGATATCATTTCCAGAATCAAAATGATCCAAAATTGCAGAAACCTTTTCCCTTAACTATTAATTATTATTTCTTTAATTTTTCATCTTCTAGAAACAGTGACATTATCAATGGCACGGCTACATGGAGCAAGTCCGAGGCCTACCTAGGTCTAAGTTTTTTATTTCTTAAATCTGTAGCAAAAAGCTTATCACTATATTTGTCATATTGTCGCTCACTAAAGTTGCTCCCATTCATATCTCCTCCCTCTTTATCATATCGCTCCCTGAAAATATTATCTAGGTATCTATTTCAAGCAGGGCAACTACTTCAAAATCGTTTCTCTGTCTTGAGGAAAAAGGAATAATATATGTTAAGGAAAAAAAAAAAAGAAAATACGCTATTGTGCAAGGGCTAGGGTTTCGTAGTGTCGCTTATGTGTTTCATACCTACCAAATTCTATTCCATGTGATTGAATCAGTATTCTCCGTAGTTGGAAGAATAACATTGTTGAAGAAGCCAATAGAAAACCAAAAAAGAAGCTTCAACCAAGAAAGCAAGTCCCCTCGATGGGATTTAGGGGCTATGGATCTCTTAAATATTAGATTTATGATGACAAAGTCAACAAATGATTAATCAAAATAACTTTGCTTTGACAAAAATTTTATTGAATTTCGAGTTTTATTTCTTAAATAAAAAGATGCATTTTTTTTAATCATTTTTTCTCTTCATTCCTCTATTTTGGTTGCCAATTGATCATGCAGATTACCGTTAGATAACTATTAGTAAAATAATAATAAAAAAAAAGCTTTAAATATAATATTAAGAAAATATGCAAACACGGAGATAAAGCTTCAATATTGTTGCACTACTCACAGATCATCTGACTCAAGAGATCAAGCCCTTTTTTTTTTCTTTCGGGATTGCAGAAAATCGACTATCTTCATAAAATCTCAAAAAATCTGCAATATGCTATATTCAAGTTAATGACATGCCCAAAGAATAAAGGTAGACAACAACTCCATAATTCAAAGTTCAGATGTGGAAATGATAAAAAGAATAAATTCAAATCCAGGTAGGTCAATTTAAATGAACTTGCTTCTTGTGACATCATTTCAACCTTTAGAATACTTGTTAAAACTCATTTCTTACCCTGATCTTATTTCAAACTCGTTAATAGAAGAACATGGAACATGCAAAAAACTCACATTTATGGTATTTCAGCTATGACAAGGCTGCTGCTTTCTTCAATGTTTTTAAGAGTTATCACTTCACCACCAACAACTACATTGATTGCAGTCTCATCTACTCATGTTTTCACATACTTGTCAAGTTTTCAAGAAATGGAAAAACATGAAAAAAAAAAAAGGCACTATAAGTTTTGAGAAATAACCTGCAGCTAAGCAAGTGGCCATGCGTCTCAAATATGTTTCCTGCAAGTAAGCAAACAGAAACAGTGATCAGAAACACTCCATGAATCTCTTGGTTATTTATCATTTATAAATAATGTGTATGCACCCACATAAAATTACTATTGGAATATGAAATCCTGAATCGTTCAGCAAAACAAAAGGAGGCATGTAGAGCAACTTCTTATTTAGCACGATGTACATCAAAATCTAATTTACCACGCATGCACTCACATTACTAAATGCTTTGATCAATAATGGCTAGGATTTATTGGTCCCAAAACTAGACTTGACCCACCATTTGTAAGCCACCCCTCTCCCAAAATAGAGAAAAGGAGAGCTCAAACCAGAAGATTAAGGTCATGCTTCTGTTAAGACCTCCAAAGGCAAGGAGACCAAAGGGAAAGCATGCACACTTTGCATGTAGTGCAATGACAATCGACTTTAGCTAAAAAGATAATTATAACTTGAGAGACTTGAACTCCTGATCACATAAAACACAGTCCAAATAATTGAAATCTTACTGACTAGTTTAGAGTTTTCAGCATCTTGGAAAGAAACCTTAAGCTGTATTTTAAAGCTTAATAACATTGCCAACTTCAAAATTAAATTGGCACAAAAAGTTAACAATGCTTGAAATATAAGAGTTTAAAAAACCACACATACAAACAAATACACCAACAATTGAAGTACTCATTTAATTCCTAAATGCACAAAAAAAAAAAAAAAAACAACAAAACAACACCTTTAATGGCAATTCATAATTAATCAGAAGACGAGCTGAAACCGGTGCTTCGCCCAATGCAAGAAGTGAAAGGCAGGCATTTGTTACAACTATCATATGTGATTTAGTCTTATTATTATTAATATTACTTTCATCATTATTATTTCCAGTTTCATCACCGCTGCTGCTGCCTGATTGACCAGCATTTACAATTTGGCTCCATCTAATTGTTGCTTTCATAAATTCCTCTAAAATTACATTTCGGTCCGGTTCAGCTAGGTTGGCACTTCCAATAACATATAATGATAAATAATTTTAATGATTTATAACCCAATTGCAGCAACAACAACAAGAACAAGAAGAAGTAATAATAATAAATTAGTAATTTAAATACCGTCAGGTACCAGAGAGGCAAGAGAAATAAAGGGGAGGTTAGAGACGGCGGAGCAGACGGTGTCGAGTTGATCGCGAGAAGTGTAACAAACCACAATAGGTAGGGCAGGGCGGTGGGCAGCAACTCCTAATAAATAGACCAACATCTCCTGTGGGTGATCTTGAGAGAGTAAATATGGAATTGAAAGGATGAAAAGACAAGAAGAGGAGAGAAGGGAGAGAGACCATTTTAAAGTGGGGTCTGTCGATGATAGTCACGTAGAAGTGACGCGGTGGTGGTTGGCTGAAACGATATTGATGATTAGATTTCATTCTTGATTTGTTAGTAAATAATATATAAATTGTTATGTAAAAGAAAATTAAAAGAGTACCTAAAATTAGAAGAAGGGGATGGTTCTTCAATTGCATCTGTTACTGCCATCTCTCGTTTCTTTCTTCTGTTAATTCTCTCACTTTTTTTTCACCCTAGAGGCCCCTACCCCTCCCTTCTATTATAATGTCTATTCTCTTAATACTGCGTCGTTTTGAGATGCATTAGAGGTTATTGAACACCCTACCTTTTGTGCTTCCTCTTGCAGTTCCAAGAGCAATGTTAAACCTCTTCTCCCAATTCAACAATCTTCCTGACTATTCTTTTATGGTAAAAAGGAAATTATTAAGAGACCTATTTGGAAAAATGTTGTCAGACAACAATTTTTCTGGGCAAATTCCCATCAATTGTAGTTGCTTGACTTTTACAACTTATAGCAACCAAAATCACCACCGCCGCCTACGATTGTTATTATTATTGTAATTGTAATTCTTACTATTGTTATTGTTTCAATCCCTGGCTATGTTGCTAGGATTTTCGCTATTGAAACAGCCACATAGCTAAATCAAACCACCATGCCGGTAAATTTCTCCTCCTTTATCGCCGCAACAACTGCCGCCTACTCCTCCGCCATAATTATTTATTAATTAAAAAAAGAGTTATTATTTATTAGGGTTTTATTTTTTGTTTTACTCCTTTTACTTTAAGATCCAGAAGATCTGATTAATTTTGAGGATTTAACATAAAAAGTAAATATATACACGTATAAAATATCAAATCAAAGTTCAAAGATATAATTCATATGTGTTTGTGTGTGTACATACAAAATATTTTTTAAAATTTAAATTAAATAATTATCATATATATATATTTAATGTAAATTTAAAAAATTATTTTGATAGTAATTTAAAAAGTACAAAAATAAAGTGTTATCACTAGTAAACCATGAAAAATAATGTGAATAATTTTTTCATATTGCAATTCTATTTAATTTACTACTATACCCTCGATACTTTTATTTGATTTGTTGAAGGAAGCCCTTTAATTGCTGAATGCTCTAGCATTACTATTGTGTTGCTACTATTAAGATGGTTTTGTTTTGTTTTCTTGGAAGTTTTCAAGTGCATTTTGATAGATTTCAGACTGCACACCACTTGTTTTTTTTGTTTTTTCTAAAAGAAATGTGTAAAGGAAACAACAAATTACTCAAATTATTCAGTATATGAAATTAATTAAACTGAATAGTTTGTTGGTTTTGTTGGATAATTTTGATTAAAAAAATCAATTTGGATCAATTTTTTGTGCAAAAACTAAAAACCCGACTTGAATGAGACCAAATCAAATTTAAAAAAACAAACAAACAAAACGTGATAGAGTTGTTAAAAACTTTGGACAAGATTGAGGCTTTCCATTAATACATTCTAAGTTGGCAAAGTGATTGGGCTTGATCCTGACTCTATGAGCTTTTCTAAAAAATAAATACATTATTGGAAGTGTAGGATAAGTGTGTCTCCGAAGAGAGTTCTTGTGTCTAGTATGGAAAAGACTGTTTTAGTCTATATTTTCAAGACTTATCTCTTGTAATTTATAGCATGTGTAGCTAAGAATAAGCTCATTTTCTTACTTGATAACTGAGTATATTTATACATTTGGTCCTTAAACTTACCTTATAGAGAAGCAAAATGTTTTTCTAGAAAGTTAGTATGTGTCATGCTCGTTGATGATGGAGATGTTAGTGGCAACTTGGATTGTTGTGCCTTATGTGCTATTGCTGAAGATCTTAGCCAATGACAATGCAGAAAATAATCATTCACTTAAAAAAGTGGCATAGAAAAATATTGTGTGACTCATGAACTTGAAAAAATGCATAAAAATATATTGGGATAACATTAATCAGCTTAAGGTATGAGGGGGCCCTGAAATGCAAAGTCGCTTGTGTAAGTGACCAACTTTGGCCTCTAATAGCAGCCTTCCAATGTGTCTATGGATTCTTCTCATTGAGGTTTTCTTGGCGTTACTAAAGATGTTATCATTAGAGCTTGGGTGTGACCTTAATGCTTTATTCTTCCCCTTTTTCTTTTCTTTTTTATTTTCTCTTTATCCTTTCATCTTTTGTGCAAACTCATTTCCTTTTCTTCTACTCCTAGTCATTGGATCTCTTTGTTTGTTTATTTTATACACACACACACACACACACACACTAGATATCTATACTAATTGGTTGACAAAAGTTCATTATAAATTCATGAGAGGAGAATTACATATTTTGCATGGCTATAGAAGAGAAACAAAATGCATAGGTCATTTCTTAAACCTGTAAGCCAGGCTTAAATGACTAAACTTTTTTTAAAAAAAGTTATTTTGCATCATAATTTTCTCTTTGAAGTCTTTAAATTTGTTTATAATATTACAGACTTTTGTGTCATTGAGCTTAGGTTATAGTTAAAGAATATTTTTCACAAGTAATGGAGGCATTTTCATGGAGTTTTGTCATAGACATGAGTATTCTCATTTAAGTCATTGGAAACTTTTTATGGAGATATAAAGATTTTCACATAGACTTTTCATTGGAGACATAAAAACTTTTCATTGTAGACATGGAGACTTTCATGAAAATACGGGCGAAACATTAATGGTTTTTTATTGAAAAGTTCAAAACATTTTGTACGCGTAAGTAGATACAATGTTTGGACATTATATGATCTTAGGCACCTTATTATAGGATATACAAACTTCATTCTCTTTTTGTTTAGGTTTCATTTGTTTCTTTATATATTTCTTTAAAAAACCATTAACTATTAATCTTTTTATATCTTTTTTAGGGTATGGGATTTCTTAATGTCATGCCCATGGTTATGGTGAAAAAGGTATAACTTGTAAGGGTTTTCTATGTTTTACAGTGCTTTTCATTGGAGTGTTGTAATGTACAAACTTTTTCCCTTTGATAGCAACTAGCATCTCATTATGTGTGGTGTTCATAGGCATTGTCAAGAGATTATAGAATGTCATATAATTACAAATGTTTTTCTTGGTGCTTTTCTTAGATGCCCTGGTAAGAGATTGATGGCATTTGAGAGATTTTGTTATACGTGATTGGAAACTAAAGTTTTCTTGTTTGGTTATACTGAATTCTTCTATAATAATATAATTTTTCATTGCTTATTCACATTGAGGAGGGTAATGTTAGGGAGAGCATACAAAATTTTCCATAAAAAATAATTGTAAACCCTATTAATCAATGTTTATATAGAGATGGGTTCAAATAGCTTTTCCATGTTAAATATTTTTTTTCCATTGAACTTTTGGAGATATATTTTGGTGCTCTCATCTTCTCATTATCTAATAGTAAAAATAAATATTGTGTTCTTTTTAGCTAGAATACCAATGTTAAAGTAAGATATGAGATGTAACATCCTATGCTTTTAAATCACGATTTAACGAATGTTCTTCACAACATTAATAAAAATGAGGTAAATTACACACACACACACACACAACATCAAGATAGTTTTTATTCACCTTCCAATAATTTTATCAATGAATACAATGATACATAATTTATTTCTATACATTAATGAGGTTTTCATACTTTCTAAATTACATACATATAAATTGTTCTAGGAGTATTCACTTGAAATACAATAATCCCTCCTAGATGGAAAGCTAGATAACTTAATAACACTTATGAGGTATTAAAACCTTAAAGGAAAAAAATACTTGAAAAACACGCACGCACGCACAGGATCATAAAAATCATAATAAATATTTACATCATCATAGTTACTAACATATACTAACTACACAAGCATAACCAATTTCTTTAATCATTACGTAAACTCCTCAAACCTATATTAGTTTCTAAACATAGTATATTCTTATTAACTGGTGTTGAATTCTTTTTTCATCATGATATGCTTCGAACTATCATTGTCATATCATAATGACTCTTACATTTATAATCTAGCTTAGGTCAACTCAATACGATTTATTTGTTTCATCTTATGAATTTATCAGATTCATTTTAATACTTTCATATCGTGTTCCTTTACATATCAGATTCATTTTGAGTCTCGTTTTACGTCACGGGCACATTAATGTTAGTGCATTCACAATACATTGGCTTTATTCCACATTTTATTTTATCCACGTATTTAATTCATACAATTTTAATATATATCTTTATGGCTACCCAAGCTTTCCTCTCTTTTTAGCACATTATATTTACGTTTGGCTTCCCGAACATATATGTCATCATGGCTTACTAATTATTTGTTAATTCATCACAATATCTATTATATCACCTCCTTTTCTTTTTCATCAACATCAATTCTAATCTCAACATCTATTATCCTCGTTATGACTCATCCATATAAATCCTTAAACTCATTAACACCTTTCAACTTGAATACTTTTTATGCCAATTTATAGCCCACTACAACTTTATTATACAATTTAATACTCCTTGTATCCATTTGTGGCACCTTACTATATTTTTCGATTTAAATATTTCTTAAGCTCATTTATAGTACATTCCAATATCTATTCAACTTTCATATTTTTTGTGCTTATTTATGACACATTCCAATATTTGATCAACTTATATATTTCTTGTTTTTATTTATGGCATATTCCAATCTTTCTTTTAGAATTTTGATAAAGTTTCTCCTTAAAATGGAACAAATCCGAATTTTCACAGCCTATAAATCACACATACAACTCAACATATATGTATATATCTGATCTAACCATCTTGGATCATATTCCATTATGATCACATAGGTAGCCACCTAACTACTTCATCTCCATATAATTTACCATTAATCTCCCAACAAACATATCAATTCTATATCAAATAGTATGAATAACATACATACATCATTTAATCAAAAAAAATTTAATTCAACAATCTAATATAATCTAGCCACCATTATTAAGGTCAAATTTCATTAACCATTACTCATGTGGATGACTAATTATACAATTCTCCATATCAATATTAAATGATATCATTAGTTTCCACATCATGAAAGACTAATCAGTTTTATCCTGACATTATCCGATATCATTAGTCTTACATACTAATCAATTATATCTTGGTATTAACTAATACCAATAATCTCACTGACAAATCAATTTAATCACGATATCAACTGATACCATTAGTCTTATAGACTAATCAATTATATCCCAATATCAACTGATACCATTGCTCCAGCCTATCATGTGAGGAACCTATAACTACACAAATAATAACATAAAAGGTTTAATCAATATCATAAACATTAAATTTTCCAACTTTATGTTCATATCAATTACTTTAATATTTCAATCAAATTAACATCACTAACTCTCTTATTTTAAACTATCATTTAACTTTTCTAGCTAACCTATATGATTATTAAATATCTCTCGGCTTACATACACCATAATTCTAGCAACCTATTTGATTGCCAATAATCCAACTATCTTTTCACAAATGCCAACAAATCTAGCAAACTTATTTGATTGCTAATAATCCTATTATCCCTTCATGGATACCAATAAATTTAATCATTATATTTGCAACATTATTCATTTCTTTGCTTTACATTTCCAATAACCCATACAAATCAAACAAAGCAAATAAATTGTAATGATTCAATTTATTGACTTTTAAATTTAAATAAGATGGTGAACACCTATATAGGCTAACGATATTTGGTTCGATTAATAAAATCATAATTAGGTACTTTAACACATGTTTTATAATTTTGTCTTTACAATTAATCTTACATTACATACAATCTCTTGCCTTATGAGCACAAGTTTTTATGACCAATAGATCTTTCTCAACACATATAGATATAAATCAAAACTAACATTACAATGATAATTCAATAATTTACAAGGCAAGGGAGATGACTTTAACATTAAGCTCTTGATATACAAGCTCCAGAGAAGTTGAGTCCCTCTTTAAATGTTTCTCCTACATTCCAATTGAGCACCCTAAATCAGTATTCAAACCTTTCTGATTCATTCATCATATTTATAAATTCATATAATCAGATATATACGTAAACAATTTTCATAGATGTATTATTCTTACTTATAATTTAAAGTCATTTATATTAGCATTTATTTACATTAACATTAAATGCCCAATTAACTCAATTCTTGGTTGATGATTTTCAATGTCCAAATGATTTAATTTTTCATCATCAATTTTCTAATGTCTAAAGACATGACTTTTCATCACCAATTTCTAATTTCAAAGACATGACTTTTCAACGTTTATTATCATAAAAATCCCAAATGTCTAACCTAATTTTATGACTTTTTGGTCCCTAGTTTTGCCACACATCTTAGGTATAACAACATAAACGCACACCCTCATATACAAACAGTTACACTCATTTTATCAAACATTTAGGGGGTACTACAAGGCAATCACCCATTTTACATAGATTTTAAGTATACCCAAACATTCCTAGCATACAAATCATAACTCAAGCACAATATAAGCAATTCTTAAGTATTTCTATCATCAATACTATATGAAATAACATAACAAAATCAATTTTCTAAACCTTTCTAAGTTTCCCTTCAGTGGTCGGTCTTATTGTTCAATGGCCACCCATGTTTTTTTATCAATTTTTCTCCCAATTCAACTTCATCTAACAAGTATACATATTCACTATACACCAAGAAATGTTGTTGCACATATATTTAACTACTATTCAAACAAGCATATATTCCTTAAAATTTTCGACATACTAGCAAAGCAAGATAACACTGCATATCCCACTAACATCCTAGTTTTCACATGCAATTAGTAGTGTCTAATCATCACATTGACATCAAATTATTAAGGTTTTAAACAAAACACATCAACCTTTTTTTGTCGACCTCCTATGGGTTTTTACTAAGATTTTTTTTTTAATAATCCTTACTATTTCACTTTATTTTATGCCTATATCATGTTCATTTAATAATTTAACAATCACATGTCTATGAGCTGCCTAGTGATCACCTTTTGTGGAGGCAATATAGGGGTTTACAAGGAATGACTGAGGTACAATGTGAGCATCATTAAGAAGTAAACACTAAGCTCTTAATTGGATGTTTCACAAGTTTGAACCCCAATTGAAAGTTATGAGGTAGACCATTACTCCCTACATAATCTCGAGTTGGATTTATTCATAAAAATTAAAATGTATGAAGGCATTAATCCATACCCGACGTATTTATGCATGAGTAGTATAAAAATACATGTTAAATATGATAAAATAAAACATCCCAAAATAAACAGGCAAACAAGCAAAGCTTAGTCCAGCCAGACAAGACGTTCTCTAGTGGCGTTGTCATCCTGTCATGACATACACGATGTCGAGAATGATAAGTCTACCTTTTGAGATGTGTTGAAAGGAAAATGGGTTTTGGTGATCTTTATCAAAATTGTTCATTAAAAAAGAAAGAAGGAACTAGAAGAAAAACTGGAGAAGTTGTTAATGGTGATATTTATCGAGGAAGGGGATATCAAAACTAGTTGGAGAATGTACTTTTGATAAAGAAAGCTAATTAGAAGTAAAGACTACACAAAAACTTTATTGACTTAATGAAATATGTTTGAAGGATGGCTTTCTTCTAAAATTAGTACATGAACTTCTCTATTTCTTAGACGCATTTTAAGGATACCTCAAGATTTTGATAAAAAGGGACGATAAAGAAAAAAATTGTTGCTTATGATATATGAGGCACTAACCACTACCATAAGCCATTTGAATTGAAAAATATAAGGACAATCTATCAGAGATTAGTGAATAAGATAAAGAAATCAGTTTGTTTAGAGTATATAAACATGTGTTAATGATATGATCATAAAAAAATTCTTGACAACACAACATAGCAACACATTTTACCCATGCTTTATTATGGGTATATATTTTTTTTCAACAAAAAAATCAATAAACATGTTCTTTTAATGCATTTTTTTTACATTAAATAAAAAAAAGGTTGAATACCAAATAGGCAATAAAAACATTTAATTTAAAAGATGACAAAAAAAAATCTGAATTAACCGAGATTAACCTACCAAACCTATAATTTGGGTAATGCACCCTATTGAATTTTAAAAAAATTTATTCCCAAAATTATTTTTCATGTAATTATACCTCAATCATGTGCGTGAGACTTTTTTATATCAAATAAAATTAAAAATTAAAAATTAAAATAGAGGTTGCGTGTAGGATTGAAATAAAAAAACAACTAAATTTTTTAATATTTAATAACAAAAAGAGATTTCTTTTTCAAGTCAAATAGAAAAACTTCTAAAAAACAAAGAAACGATGCAATAATGTATTTTTTTAAGGAGTTAAAAATATATTAAATAAAAAAATTAAACAGGTTAGGGGTGTTGGGTTGCCCACGTGCTCGGCCTATAAAAAGGCATGGCTCTCCTACAACACCCATGAAATTTATTTTTTTTGCCAATAATAGGGGTAGTAGATGCATCATATATCCCATTTTTTAAATATTAAAGGATAACAGGTTGTCTGTTGGCTTAGTTTCCAATGATTAATGGCTGCTAAAAATTTGACTTTTATGTATTTTTTTCCTCAAAAACTCGATTTTCAATTCATTGTTTTTACCCAAAATACCTATAACACACTCTATATATATTGATAAACTCATCAATAGCTTCAAAAAAGTGTGTAAAAACCTAAAATAAACCCAAAATAAAAAATATTCACAAGCTCATATATGTTTTTTTAGACAATTTGAAGTGAAAAAAAATACATAAATGGAATTTTTCTCACCAAATGAAACCCATTAACACTAAGATCAACTATTTTAGTAGCTAAAATCGATGTCAACAATGATATTCCCTCCATCACTAGGATATGATAACTTTTTCTCTCTTCTCTTAAACCATGGATTAAAAAATAAAGTTTTGGGCAAAAATTATTTTGTTTTTAAATTAAAAATTAGAGCAACATGATATTTATAATTTGGAAAGTATTAGAATTACAATAAAAACTCACCAAAAGCTTGAAAAAGCCACCAATTTTTTCATTTTTTCCTATTAGTACGTTGTCTTTCAATTTTATCATTTCCTAACAAATTAACTTAAATTGACCTTCAATTTGATTCTACATGAGTGAAATAAAAATAAAGTTCTGTGATGAAAAGAAAAGCACTATGAAAATCCACACAACAATGAGTCTGGATGTACAGTAGCAGGAGTTACAGTAATTTGCCCATAAAATATAATATTGAGCCAGAAGAAGTGTTAGGATCGGAGTCTAGAAAGTTTTGGAATTCATAATTAGAAGAAAGATATATTGCACCAAATAATAACTATTACCATAACTAGATAATCATCATCTACCTTCTCTTCTTATGATCAAAACCATTCTCATCATCACATTTATTAGTATTATAACAAATTACCTATATTAGCACCAAGATCATCATCCAATTTAAACATATATTTATTCCCATTTATTTTTTTAAATAGAATATCCTTACAACCCAAAATTAATAAAATAACATTTTTTTTTTGGAAAAAAATTGCCAACAATAGCAATAGAAGAAAGTTAAAATCAGTATGATAATGACAACAAAAGGAGGGAAGAGTGAAGGCAAAATTCAGTACGAAGAAAAACGAGGAAAGCAACTCTTGTTTGTTTAGCTCGATAGGAGCCAAGAAAAGAACCGGTTGCTGCTACAGGGACTAAGATGCAAAGAACTGAACTTAAGTCCGCTAAGACATAAGCAGACACAAATAACTCAGACACAAACATAAATTAACCAACTATAAGAGGACAAAACATATAACTAATAATAAAAAACAAACTTTCCTTAATTTCACTCCCGTGCGCACTGCTTCAGCTTCATTTCTTTGTTCTCTCGGTTGCTGTCTCTCTCTCTTTCCTACCTTACAGTAGTCTTCACTTTTAAGAAAAAACTTCTCTCTACCTCTTGTCTCCCGCGGCGCACGATATCCTTGCCGTTTCTAACTTACGCCCCCGGAGGTAATCCCCTTATCATACACCTACTCCCATTTCTTCAAACCCTAATTACACTGAGATCGTTATTGTTGCTGGTAGCTGATTAATTTCACTAATTGTGTTTAATTGTCCTTACTCGATCAGGATTACGGAGCCTATCGATTCACTCTCTAGGGTTTGATTTTGCGGAGTCTAATTTTTTAATTGATACTGTGAGATCTGCTTCAATTGGAATAAAGAAGAGGAACTCTTTAGGGTTAGGGTTTTGTTGCTTTTTTGTATTTGATGCTTTGGCGGGGATCTGAATCAGAATCCTCCTTGTAATCTTGGGTCGGACCGTGAAATGGCCAATCCTGGAGTCGGGTCTAAGTTTGTATCTGTGAATTTGAATAAATCTTATGGCCAGCAACAGCAACAGCAATATCACCATAGTAATCAGTATAATTATGGGCAGGGTCGGGGGCGGCCTGGTGGGGCTGGAGGAGGAGGTGGAGGAGGAATGGTGGTGCTTTCGAGGCCACGTAGCTCGCAAAAAGCTGCTGGGCCGAAACTTTCTGTTCCACCCCCCTTGAATTTGCCATCCTTGCGTAAAGAACATGAAAGGTTTGATTCATTGGGATCTGGTGGCGGGCATGGTAGTGGTGGTCCTGGAAATGGGCCTCGGCCTAGTTCTGCTGGTATGGGGTGGAGTAAACCTGCTGCAATTGCTGTGCAGGAGAAAGAAGGGTTGGATGTTAGTGGTAATAATAATGGAGTTGATAATGTAAATAATTACGGTGGTGGTGATCTGGGAGGGGGTAATGTGGGTAATGGGGTTAATAAAGCGAGCAGTGGTAGTGTGTATATGCCGCCTTCTGTGAGGTCAGTGGGTCCGGCTGCTGCTTCTGGCGGTCGATGGAGTTATTCAGTGGTGGAGAAAGCTGTGGTTTTGAGGGGTGAGGATTTTCCTTCATTGAAGGCAACTTTGCCTGTTGTGTCTGGGCCAGAAAAGAAGCAGAAGGATGGTTTGAGTCAGAAACAGAAGCAGGTGTTGAGTGAGGAGTTAGGTAATGAGCAGAGGGATGGATCTAGTTTGAGTAGGGTTGTTGATATGCGTCCCCAAATGCAGGCAAGGAATAATTTGGGTAATGGATTGGATGAGTATGGTGGTGACAACCGACGGTTGGGTCGTTCTGTTATATCCGAGAAAGAGCGGAAACAGCAAGAGTACTTGTTGGGTCCTTTGCCATTAGTTCGGTTGAATCCTAGGTCAGATTGGGCAGATGATGAGCGGGACACAGGGCATGGTTTGACTGACAGAGGGAGAGATCATGGCTTTTCAAAGAATGAGGCTTACTGGGAGAGGGATTTTGATTTTCCAAGACCAAGTGTTTTACCACAGAAACCAGCTCACAATCTTTTTGACAGGCGAGGACAGCGTGACAATGAAGCTGGAAAGATTTTTTCCAGTGAAGTCACTAAGGTTGACACTTATGGAAGAGATGTCAGAACATTAAGCAGAGAGGGAAGGGAAGGAAACTCATGGAGAGTTTCTTCACCTCTTACAAAAGATAGACTCCCTACCCAAGAGGCTGGAAATGAAAGAAACAGTATTGGTGTAAGACCACCTAGTCTGAACAGAGAAACAGTCAAGGAGAATAAGTACATCCCTTCGGCTTTCCGGGACAGTTCTCAGGACAATGCTGAAAGTAAGGATTTGGGTTATGGTCAAGGAGGGAGACAGCCCTGGAGCAATACTATCGATTCTCTTGGCAATCGAGGGCCTGAACGGAATACTCGAGATCGTTATGGAAGTGAACAATACAACAGATTCAGGGGTGATTCATACCAGAATAACTCAGTTGCCAAATCATCATTTTATGTGGGTGGTAAAGGGCTTTCAGTTAATGACCCCATACTGAATTTTGGTAAGGAGAAACGCCCCTTTTCAAAGAGTGAAAAACCTTATCTAGAGGACCCTTTCTTGAAGGATTTTGGAACTTCTGGTTTTGATGGACGGGATCCCTTCTCCGGGGGGCTTATCAGTTTGGTTAAGAAGAAGAAGGATGTGCTTAAGCAGACTGATTTCCATGATCCTGTTCGGGAATCTTTTGAGGCTGAACTTGAGAGAGTTCAGAAGATGCAGGAACTGGAACGGCAGAGGGTAGTTGAAGAGCAGGAAAGGGCTATGGAGCTAGCTCGTAGAGAAGAAGAGGAGAGAATGAGGCTAGCTAGGGAACAAGAAGAAATGCAGAGAAGGTTGGAAGAAGAAGCTAAAGAAGCTGAATGGAGAGCTGAACAAGAGCGACTGGAAGCCATCCGAAGGGCAGAAGAACATCGGATAGCTAGAGAGGAGGAGAAACAGAGAATGTTTATGGAGGAGGAGAGGAGGAAACAAGGTGCAAGGCAGAAACTCTTAGAATTGGAAAAAAAAATTGCGAAGAGGCAAGCTGAAGCAGAAAAGAGTGGCAATGACATTTCTTCTGGTGTTGCAGATGAGAAAATGACAGGGATGGTGACAGAAAAAGATGTTTCCAGTGCGATAGATGTTGGTGATTGGGAAGAAAGTGAAAGGATGGTGGAGAGCATCACAGCTTCAGTATCTTCTGATTCCTCAGTAGTGAATAGACCATTTGAGATGGGTTCTAGGCCTCACTTTTCTAGAGATGGCTCTTCAGCTTTTTTAGATAGAGGAAAACCTGTGAATTCATGGAAGAGAGATGTATTTGACAATGAGAACAGTGCAGCATTTGTTCCACAAGACCAGGAGAATGGTCACCCTAGTCCTAGGCGAGATGCATCCGTTGGAGGGAGAGCATTTTCTAGGAAAGAGTTCTATGGAGGACCTGGATTAGTGCCCTCTAGGCCTTATCATAAAGGAAGGATTACTGATCCTGATGTGGATGATCTTAGTCAACAAATTAGAAGTCAAAGATGGAATATTTCTGGTGATGGAGATTATTTTAGTAGAAACTCAGAGATTGAACCTGAGCTTCAAGAGAACTTTGCTGATAGTGCATGGGGGCATGGTCTTAGTCAGGGCAATCCTTATCCTCAATACCATGAAAGAATGTATCAAAACCACGAAGCAGACGGGCTCTATTCATTTGGAAGGTCACGGTATCCCTTGAGGCAGCCTCGTGTTCTACCCCCTCCATCTATGGCTTCATTGCACAGAAACCCTTATAGAGGTGAGAATGAACGACCTGGTCCCTCAACCTTTCCAGAGAATGAGATGCGGTACAATCATGGAGCTAGAAATGAATCTACCATGCAGCCAAGGTATGATAGCAGTTATCAACAGAACCCTGGACGAGCTGAAATAATTTCCCAGGAAGAGAATACCGAGACTGAGGTGCAGAAACTGAATAGGAACACAAGGTGTGACTCACAGTCTTCACTCTCTGTTTCAAGCCCCCCTGATTCTCCGGTTCATCTCTCTCATGATGATTTGGATGAATCTGGAGATTCTTCAATGTTATCAGCTGGTGAAGGCAAAGATGTTGCCTTGTTGGGTCCAGAAAATGAATCTGCAGCCTTGCATACTGAAGCTGAGAAAGAGAATATGATGAGTGGCTCAAGTATTATCTCCAATGGGGACGATGAGGAATGGGCTGTTGAGGACGATGAACAGTTGCTGGTATATTTTCCAAAAATAAACTAGTATTCTTTGAGATTTTCTTTGGAAGTCCTTCCTTGATAAGTTTTGCTTGAGTTTGCTGCCATAGTTATTGTTTTTGGGTCCAGGGGTATTATTTTTGTTGATTCTATTTATACTTAATTATGTTTGCTTAAGATCTTGCAATAAACCACAGTCTCTGGAGTGATAGGTTTTGTTACATAAAATTGCTGCCTAAGGAAGTTAATGTGATAGTTGTGGTTGGACTGGATGAGCTCATGACCTTGCTATGTGGTTCTTGTTACTTTACTAATCTTTTTTGTGCTGAGTTATGGTAATTCAAATAAAGATTCTTTTTGGGAGGAGAGGGTGGGGGTGGGTGAAAGTTTCAATGGAACATGCAATGGCACGGGCATTAACAAGAAGGGCTTCTTTAGTATATCATTTTCCTAATCATCAAATCTCCACATTCACTTGTGTATTTAATGCTTGGTGATTCTTGTGTTTTTGTTTCTGTGGTTCTGCTTTGTTTTGCAATCTCACCTTGTGACCTGTAGTTCTAGCTTGTTAAATGTCGATGCTTCAATCTCCAACTTGTTGGTTATGCATCCATGTCTAAAAGATTTTTGCCTCAAGTTTTTAATTTATGGGTTACTGAATCTTGGATAGACTGTTGTGTGAATGTTGCTTTAATAAGTTTTCCTGAATTTGCCACCGTCCATCATCTTTCTGTTAGTAAGTATGTAGACTGCCTTTCTGCTTCTTGTTTTGGCTGTTTTTTTTTTATTTGGTTTTAGGAACAGCCTAAGATCTCTTGTATTTTCCCATTGTAGCTGGCTTTTGTCACTTGAACATCTCGATTACTGACTGTTCCTTTTTAATTACTCATCTTTGATTTATCCAAAAAATAAAATATTATGATACAGTTGCAGGAGCAAGAAGAATATGACGAGGATGATGATGGTTATGGGGAAGAAGATGAAGTGCACGACGGAGAAGATGAAAATATTAACCTGACTCAGGATTTTGAAGACATGCATTTAGACGATAAAGGCGCACCTGACATGATTGACAACTTGGTCTTGGGCTTCAATGAGGGTGTTGAGGTTGGGATGCCCAATGATGGGTTTGAAAGAAGTTCAAGTAATGAAGAAACCAAATTTGTGATACCACAACCTTCAGAAGAACAGGGATCTATTGATACAATGTGCATTGATGGGCAAACCCTTCAAGTGGATGGTTCTACTCAAGTGAATGTTGATAATTCTTCAAGAATCTTCCAGGAAACAGAGAAGGCAATTCAAGACATGGCAATTCAATCCAAAAATGCTTCTCAAACTTCAGCATCACCTGAGCTTAAGGATCATTGTGATGCTCCTACTAGTCATGGATTGTCCATTCAACCCCAAGTCCAATCTTCATCTGGCCAGACTGTCATGTCTAGTATTCTGTCTGTTAGTAATCTGCCAGAGGTACCTGTTAAGCTTCAGTTTGGGCTATTTTCTGGTCCTTCTCTGATACCTTCCCCAGTTCCAGCCATACAGATTGGTTCTATACAGATGCCTCTTCATCTCCATGCCCCAGTAGGCCCATCCCTCACTCACATGCACCCATCACAGCCTCCTCTCTTTCAGTTTGGTCAGCTGAGGTATACACCTCCCATTTCACAGGGGGTTTTGCCTTTGAATCCTCAGTCAATGTCCTTGGTCCGGCCCAGTAATCCAAGTAATTTTCCTTTCAATCAGAATGTTGGAGGTGCTGTACCTATTCAACCTGGTCAAGACACTCTGAAAGCTGATGTTTCATCAATTTCAATGGATAACCAACAAGGCCTTCTCCCACGACACATGGATCTATCTCATATGGCTGCGAAAGAAGGAAATTCCTTGCCACTGAGAGAAAGATCTGATAGCACTATAAAAATACACCAGGGCAAAGGAGATCGTTCTCACAGTGGTTATAGCAATTCTAGCACTGAATCAAGTTTTCAAGGAGAAAATTCATTTGTGAAGAATTTAAAAAATGTACCTACTCAAGAATTGGAAGGCCAGTCTCAAACTGGTGAACTATCATCTCTATCAGTTTCCAAAGAACAATATTTAGGAGTTTCAAAGGGTCCAGGCCTAATATCAGGTGGGAGAGGGAGAAGGTATGCCTTCACTGTGAAAACTTCTGGCTCAAGATCATCATTTCAGGCTTCTGAAGTTTCTCGCTCAGATTCTAGTGGATTTCAGAGGAAACCTCGACGTCTGCGAACTGAATTTCGAGTTCGGGAAAATTCTGATAGGAAGCAATCTGCTGGACCAGAGGTTGATGATAAGTCTAAAATCAGTTTTGGGCATGCTGGAGCTAGAAGTGGGTCTAGGAGGATGGTTGTTGCAAATAGACAACCAAAACAGCCATTTGAATCAGAGGGCTCAATTTCAAGGCCAGTCAGTTCACGGGAGATAGATTCTCGAAGCAGGGTTGAAAAGGGAGCTGGCAAAGAATCTTTGAGAAAGATCCAGAACATCTCTCACTCCAGAGAGGATGTAGATGCTCCTTTGCAAAGTGGAATCGTGCGTGTATTTGAGCAACCAGGCATAGAAGCACCTAGCGATGATGATGATTTCATTGAGGTGAGGTCAAAGAGGCAAATGCTGAATGATCGACGAGAACAGAGAGAGAAAGAAATCAAGGCAAAGTCTAGGGTTTCAAAGGTTCTATTGCAGTTTTACTTTGAATTAGCATTTGTTGCATAAAAAACTTGTTGCTTAATTACTTCAGTTTGTTGATATTAGATGGCACGGAAACCTCGATCTTATGTGCAAAGCGGTACTGTGTCTTCCATCTCAAATAACAATTATGCACCAGTTGGTGGAAAGGCATCAAACAGCATTTGCTCTGATTTTGTGGCTCCTCAGGGGAATGGCTTGGCAAGCATTGAAGTCTCAGCTGGATTCAATGCACCCATAGTGTCCCAACCATTGCCTCCTATTGGAACTCCTGCTATGAAAACTGATGCTCAGGCTGTCAAGTATGTGCTCTTTCAAGATTTTTATGTAGCCAAACATATATAGACAGACTTGTAAGTCTCATATGTTCTTCTGCAGGCCCTTCCAGACAAGCTCCTTGACCGTGGTGTCTGGTGGTGGAAAGAACCTTGCTCCGGGTTTAATTTTTGATGGCAAGAGCAATGTTCTGGAAACTGCCCAAACATCTTTGCACTCTTGGGTTAGTTCACGAATTAACCAACAGGTATGGTCAACCGCTCTTACCATCATTTTGCCAATTACAGCGTTCAAAGTGCCATGATATTTTAATGGTCCTCATGGGGTGGTTCTATCATTTTGCATGAATACGAATCCTTTGATTTCACTGAAAAAACATGATGGAAGGCTTGGTGATTACTTGAAGTTGTTCCTCTTTAGTGTAGTGGCTGTTTCTTTTTATGTTTCATTCATCGATTTTGGGTTGCTGGGTCATTCTAATCTCTTTTGAAGTTTGGTGCAGAGTTTACTGCAAAAAATCATCCTTATTTCAAGGTCTGGCTTAATGATTTTAGCGTCTGTCCAGTCCTACCACATTTGCTCGTCTTCAAGCCCTTAGAATCAATGCAACTTTTATTTTTTTGAAGAAGGAAAGGAAGGGGATGAGAGGGAAAGGAGGATAATAAAATTTCCAAGTTTTTTTGCTTGTTCGTGTAGAGAAAGTGGGCAGAAAGTTCAGAGGAAAATATGTTTGCCTTTAAAATGCTTACAAAGCAGGACAATTTTAGAGAAAGGTTGAAGATGGTAGCTTATAGGGTTAGCGTGTAGGATCTAGGGGTTTAGAAACTGAAAACAAAGGTCTGAAAGTTAATATATAAAAAAGGTAGAAAACTACTAGCTTCACAGTAATAGATTCTAACACAATGAAAGGACCCCACTATCAATAACAAACCAAAGTGTGTTGTAGTCAGGATAATTTCATCATATAATAACTGAAACACTAGCGCATATATATATGCATGCATGCATGCTTGAGTTATTCCTAATCCTAATCAGATTTGGACTGATAAATAAGAAATATAAATATTCCTATTTTAACTAAGGAAGAGAAACTTAAATAGTCCTAATTAGAAGATACTTTATATTTCCTATACAGCTAGAAAATATCTCTTTGCAGGAAGTTCATTGAAATTACAAACCTGCTGTTGCTTAAGTCCCCAGGCTGCATCAGTTTGCCACTTTACCCTGGAAGTCTCACTCTCACCTAGTTTGAAAGGAACATTTTGGTGAATCCAACAGGGAAACTTCTAGTGAACCTTCCATTCATTTTTTGCTGTTTTTCTTTCTCAAATTAAACTAAAGCAATCTTTTTGCTCTACTTCTTTCCTCCGTTTGAGACCACATTTCAGCATGCTCCACCGTTTTAGTGGAAGCACATATGGGCTCCTGTCTTGTTTTATTACTACTGTTTTCTAACTGCATACTGATTTATTCTCTCTGCAAAGCTCTGACATATGATGTGCCATCAAAGCATTTTACATCACCAGGGAGATCTAGTGCCATTAAAGATGTGCAGCATTGTCTGCCGATATCAATTTCAACTCACGCTAGTGAGAAGTTTTTCTCTTAGATTTTGGTAGAGAAACTTCTGTTGATAGGCAAATAGATCTATC
This sequence comes from Populus tomentosa, assembly GCA_018804465.1. Classification (NCBI taxonomy): domain Eukaryota; kingdom Viridiplantae; phylum Streptophyta; class Magnoliopsida; order Malpighiales; family Salicaceae; genus Populus; species Populus tomentosa. Next base: position 3,852,749 of record CM031981.1, read on the forward strand.
TTTTAGTGTCGACCATGCAGATAAACTGCAGAAAAGGTGCTGCTAGGTCATTGGAATAAGCAAGTTGAAAAAATTTGTTTAATTGTTTCAAGTGGGTTTTGTGTTGTTTGAAGGTCCATAATCTAGTTTTTCTCTTAAATAACTGTTCTGATGCCTCTTTTCATATTTTTGCAATGATTTCATTGTTATTAATCATCTGTGACCATTTGGTAAATCAATGCAATTGATAACTGAAATTGATGAATTGTATCTGATAGGTTATGGCACTAACACAGACTCAACTCGATGAGGCTATGAAGCCTGTGCAATTTGATTCACATTCATCTGTTGGTGATCCAACTAACTCAGTTAGTGAGCCCAGCTTGCCCTCATCATCCCTTTTGAGCAAGGACAAGTCATTTTCTTCTACTGTTAGTCCAATCAATTCATTGCTTGCAGGGGAGAAAATTCAATTCGGTGGGCATTTACTTTCTTGTGTATGATCTTAGAATTATTATTAGCCTTATTTTGAAATTTTTTCTGTTCCTTTATATTCAGGCGCTGTTACATCTCCTTCAGTTCTTCCTTCTAACAGCATCTCAGTTACCCACGGGATTGGCCCCCCTGGTCCATGTCGATTGGACATTCATATTTCTCATAATCTCTCTTCAGCTGAAAATGATCGCACTCTTTTCTTTGAAACAGAGAAACACTCCAATGAATCTTTTTCTCACTTGGAAGATTGTGAAGCTGAAGCAGAAGCAGCTGCTTCAGCTGTTGCTGTTGCAGCCATTAGTAGTGATGAGATTGGTGGGAATGTGCTGGGTGCGAGCCCTGTCTCTGGTTCAGACTCCAAAAATTTTGGAAGTGCTGATCTTGATAGCATATCAGCGGGTACTGATTTTTTTTTTTTTCCGCAACATTTGTTGGGACCCTTATATATCTGTTTCTATTTAAGAGTATTTTTTTACAGCTGTATTAGAGCTCTCTTTTATAATATTTAGCAGGTGCTTCTGATCAGCAATTAGCAAGTCAATCAAGAGCTGAAGAGTCTCTTACTGTGACCCTTCCGGCTGACCTTTCAGTGGAGACTCCAATTTCCTTATGGCCATCTTTGCCAAGTCCACAGAATTCTGCAAGTCAGATGCTTTCACATGTCCCTGGAGCTCCACCTTCTCATTTTCCCTTCTATGAGATGAATCCCATGTTGGGAGGACCTATCTTTGCTTTTGGGCCACATGATGAATCAGCATCTACTCAATCACAGTCCCAGAAAAGTAAAGCATCAGTTTCTGGTCCACCGGGGGCCTGGCAACAGCATTCTGGTGTAGACTCATTCTATGGGCCTCCAGCTGGTTTCACTGGCCCTTTCATTAGTCCACCTGGGAGCATTGCAGGGGTTCAAGGTCCACCTCACATGGTTGTCTACAATCATTTTGCACCAGTGGGACAGTTTGGACAAGTTGGCTTGAGTTATATGGGTACCACATATATCCCATCAGGAAAACAACCTGACTGGAAGCATCACCCTGCATCTTCTGCCATGGGTGTTGAAGGGGACATGAATGACATGAATATGGTTTCAGCACAGCGCAACCCGACCAACATGCCTACTATCCAGCATCTTGCTCCTGGTTCTCCACTTTTGTCAATGGCCCCGCCCATGGCTATGTTTGATGTTTCTCCTTTCCAGGTAGACATTTGATCTATGGAGTGGAAGCCTAGAACTATTTGGTTGCCAAAATGATGGTTACTTCCTATTCTTTTCCTTTTCTTTTTGCCAAAAACTGTCTTATCAAATGGAAGCTCTCTGTTACACATTTAGGATATTTGAATAGCTTGGTTTGGACCAAAATTGGTTGACTTCAATTGCTTGAAGGTTGATTAATGGTTTCTTCCATACTTATCGTGTTATATTGCTGTTTTATTAACATACCCTAACATTTTGATTAAATTGTTTTGCCCAGTCATCTCCTGACATGTCAGTCCAAGCTCGCTGGCCTCATGTTCCTCCATCCCCTCTTCAATCTCTTCCTGTGTCAATGCCATTGCAACAAGCAGAAGGTGTGCTTCCATCTCAGTTTAACCATACCCTTCCTGTTGACAAACCATTAGCTGCCAACGGGTTCTCTGAGTCTCAAACACCTGCTCCTTCTGACAATAGACGGAACTTCCCTACAACTACTGATGCCACTGTCAGCCAGTTACCAGATGAACTAGGGTTGGTAGACTCCAGTGCCACCAGCATGGGGGCTTCAACTCAGAGCTTTGGTGCTAAGAGCTCATTGGCAAGCACTATTCCAGAGGCTGGCAAGACAGATGTTATGCAGAATGGCACTGTTAGCAATGGTAGTGGCAAGAACTCCAGCTCTGCTTTGAAGACACAGCCTTTTCACCAGAAGAATAAATCTGCCAAGCATTACAATAACTCTGGGAATAATAATCAGCGTGGAGGTGGAGGTGGAGGTGGAGGCTCTCAGAAGAATAGTTCCGGAGGTGAATGGTCTCATCGCAGAATGGCTTCCCATGGAAGGAATCATTCTTTGGGTACAGAAAAGAACTACCCCTCTTCAAAAACGAAGCAGATTTATGTAGCTAAACAGACAACTAATGGGACATCAACAACATCATGAGGAACATCGAAGTTGATTTTCCTGGATTTTACAAGCTGAAAGCTTCGGGGATAGAAAGCGTCTCTCGAGAATGAAAATTTTGGCCTACCATTGGGCAGAATCTATGGTAGGGAATGGATGAGTTTTGGATTTTGCGAGGGTTCATAAATTGATTGATATACAGGTCTGTCTATCTAATGTGTTGTTGCCCAATGGGTTGACAATAGCTTCTTGTTTTTTTTTTTTTTTTTTTTTTTTTGGGTTCTTAAGACGAAGAGGGAGGTCTAGTGTGTCAGTTGGCTTGGTGCTATTATTTCGAGGTCTTGCGTATTAGTTGGGTTCGGTCCATTTCTGTTGTCATTCGTCTTTGTTTGATTTCACCAACCCAATTGTAATATCTTCGGATTGATGTCTTAAAATATTAGTAATCCACCAGATAGATATTCTTTTTCCACTAATGATAAATACGAGGCTTTGGGAGTGTTCCGACTTCCTGTCGTCTTTTCGCAGTATCACTTCGATTACAACTATGATTACAATTTTAAGTTTATATGTTATTTAAATAAAATCCTTTCATTGGTTATTTGTTTGGTTGATTGTTAATCCTTTATTTTCCTTTAGAATTGAACTTAATGGTCTGCCCTTCTCCTCGTTGTTAAGGAAGATTTTTGGTTTAATAAGAGAGTTAACATTTAATATTATGGAGCCAAGGAAATCTTCTTCTAAAAAATACAAAAAACACTATTTTAGAAAACTATTATCCAGAAACCAGTCTTTGACACAAGTCATACTACAACAACCAAGAATAAAACAGAACCAACAAATAATATCAAAATATCAAAATCATGCAAGAAACTCTAAACATCAAAATTTCCAACTTAAAATAGTCTATATATTTATGTAATTTAGATTCAAATTTGTTTTTCTAAACCTTTAAAAGGACCCATCTAAAACCTAGAAACTAAGAACATGCATAAGTCACCACAGAAAAACATCACAAACCTTACTGCCATATTTGAGAGTTTTCAAAACTATTTTACTTCATCAAAACTCATCCAACATACATCATCCAAGTATTTAGGAACATCAACAAACAACTCAAAGCAAGATTTAAAAAGAAAAACAACATTTTTATGTATTAAAAAATAATAATTAAAACTAAAAAACATCGTAACACTAAAGCAAGTTTAAAAACATTATTAAGCATGTAAAACAAGCTATATATGTGCCTCATGGACATCACCTACTAAATTAAGTGAATGATTATACCTTTCAAAAGCTTAGAATAGTTGCTGCCATTCTTCCTTCGAAAATCCAATCTTTTACTCTTTCTTTAACATATCATTTCAGCTCTTAGATGCCAATTAATAAACTTGATTACTAATGAGCTCCAAGAATAAGCTTTCTTCTCCTCTCTTTTCTCATTTCTTACTCCTCCTGTCTTGATTTTTTAGGGGGAATTTATAGGGTTTCAAGTTAGAAGTTTGATGTATTCAATCAAATATTGATCCTCATTTATTAATGTTTGGCCCTTTGATCAATATGTGAGAGTTTTGGATATATTTTATAGCTGTAAACTTTGTACATATACTGGTTTTACAGTGGTGATTTTGTATCAAACTTGGTTTTTGGAGATTTTTTGTGGTTTTCTCAAACTTTAGAGACCAAGGAGCTTGTTTCTAGTCTTCTGATATTGAGAGAAATGTAACCAACCTTCGATAAGAACCCACCGAGAAGGCTTGAAGTGTGAACACATAAAAAAATTCATGGTTTAGCAAAATAAGTATCACAACCATTGATGACCAAATTATCCACTTTTGAGGCCTTTTAAGAGTAACTCTAGTGTTATCATTGTTGAAGACCACTTGAAGTTAGTATAAAGGGGCACATACCTTTTTGTTCGGATCCAACCTTACTTAATTTGGAAGTTTGTAGCTTCGTATTTATTCACTTGAAAGTGCCAACTCGATCAGCTTAGAATCTGTCAATATAGTGATGGCTGATCAGGAATAAGATGTTTTTAAGTTCATTGAAGAAAATGGGATGTAAATATTTGATGAGAATAATTGATATTTGTAAAAGAGGTGTTTCTAAATAAAATAGTGGTGGTTACAACCCCTGAGATGGTTGAAGACACTATATTCATTCGTATCAAGGTGATTAGTCGATCAACTAAAATTGCTAAAAAAAAAGCTAAATAGTGACCGAACGACGCGTCTTTTAGGTTAAACCCTAAACATTAGGGATTTTTTTAATATGGGATTTTAATCTTTCTTAACCAGTCTTTGACAATTTCCTAGATGTTTTGATATATTCTTCATACTCATATATATATATATAATTTTTCTTAATATTTTTTTAGTATTTTCTCTCTTTTCTGCATGTTTATGTGGGACTTCAAAATGGATAACAACAAATGGATTCAATTTATCATGCTATTAATATACATAATAAAAAAATATAATTATAGCAAAAAATAAACAAAAAAATGGGTGCGTTTGCAATTTTTTTATATTTATTTTCAAACCTTTTTGTTCAATTGAATTCTTTTCATGGCATAATTAGCTAAAATTTAGGTTTGAAATTATGATAGAAATATCAAATTAGGACTAAAATGTAAAAGATGGAAAAAGGAATAACAATCTCAAATTTGTGACAATTTTCATTTTGATACAAAAGTTCATTTTTTTTCCTAGTCTTTGGGTTTTAGAGAGAGAGAGAGAGAGAGAGAGAGTTGTTGGCTGTGTCACTTTGTGGTGAAGATACTCATTGTTCTTGGTGTCAACATGTTTCATTTAATGATTAAGGTTCGATGATGGTGGTTTTAAACCTTCATTTTGCCTGGAAAAAAAAAGGGCTTAATTTAGAGACTTTTTTTATTAAGTTGATTTTTGTTTTCTTTAGGTAATTTAAGGGTTATTAAATCATTTAGAAAGGTTTTTAATACTATTTATTAGGTGTTTTACGGTGAAAATGGGTTAAAAAATCAATTTTCAACTCAAAAAACCCCATTTTTTTTTTCAACCACCACAACAACGATGGCCAGATTCTAAGTTGGTGCCTAGCAGGCAACGAGTTGTATGTTTCTTTTTATTTTTAAAAAAATAAAGGGAGGACGACTGGTCGCCAACCTTTTAGAAAAGTATGTTCCAGGTAAGCCAATACTTTTTAAAAAAAATTTCATTACTCGAATTAGATTTTTGTTGGAGTTTTTTTTTTAATTTCATCTTTCAATATTTGGTTGATATTAGATTTGTCTTCATATTTATTTTTAAAAATATAATTTTTTAAAAATATATAATTAAATTTAGTGAGTGCATGACCCGAGTTAACATGAGTTAATCTAATATGTCTATATTTTATTTTAAAAAAAAATATCATCTTAAGATTTTTTTTAAACCAAACCACGGTTTAATATCTTGTCTATGTTGCCTTTTCACCTGTGCATCTATACTTTATTTTTATTATTTGATTTTTTATTTTATTTTTAAATTTGTTAAATCAGCTAGATTATGTGAAGAAAATTCTCACACGATTTACTTAAAACTTATAAGAGTTGATTTAAGAGTTTTTAAGTTTGGCTTATAGATTGTGTTTCGTAATAATGCTAAAAAATTCCTGACAGCTTGGATTTCTTTATTTATATTCAAGAAAAGTTTTCTCTTCCTCGTAGAGTAGCATGACTAGTTTTATAGCAACCAGCTAAATAGGTTTTGTAAGTAAAATATTTTCTAAATAACATATAAATATTCATTAATAATAATAATAATAATAAGTTATTCCAATGTTAAACAAGTCTCATACCATAATAAGTTTAAAAAATTAATAAATATCTTTTTTTATTATCAATTTCATTATCTTAAAAACCATAACCACATCTGAGACCCATTATTAGGTTATTAGTAGGCTAATGAGCTCGGGGTTCATATATTATTAATTTTGTTTTATGTATTTCCCTCATCTTTAAATATTATTGGTCTGTTTACATTATTAGTCCCTCAAACACTGACAATTATCATTCTACTGCTAAATTTGAAATATTATTTGCCACATGCTCTTTTGAAATCATAGATAAAGAATTAAAATATTTAAAAAACAAATATAAGAGGAGAGTTGACTTAACTTGATAAAAGGGTGTTCAATTTAAAAAGAGAAATGCCAATCAAACACTATTAATGAGTAATAAATACAAGACACGTATATAAAATATAATAATCTCCTTGAGATCTCAAGAAAAGTTGACTAGATGCATTTCTTCGTATTCTTTGACTTTAACTATTTATTTGATAAATTCATGGTACCAATTCGAGACAAAGCCAAGTATAAATGGCGACATGAAAGTATATGCTTCGAACCGCGGTCGGTTGGATGGTCTGAATGAAAACACGAACGCGAAAAACGGCCGCTTTCTTTTTTTGGTTTTGTTTTTTTAGTACAGCCACAAAAGAACAAACAATTGTTTTTTTGAAATCACTGCTTAGCTAAACTCCAAACAATCGTAGATTTACTGTTCCTTTGATGGCGACAAGAATTTTTCTCCTAACATCTTATAAATAGACTTTGTTTTTTCGACGAAGGATAGGGAGTTTCATTTAAATCCAAATTAAGACTAATAAAGATATAATGGTAGGAAAAAAAAAACTTTTTTCCAGCCAATTAAGCCAGCGCTAACAGCTAGGAGATTGGCCCTTCAAAATGCTTGTGCAATGCATTTTGTTTCTCTCCCACCATGCACAAATTTCACCTTCTTCTCCCAAATAATGAACATTTTTTCCTATTCAATAGATGTAGCATGCAAATCCATCGGTCAAGAGAAAAGAGGAGAAGATCTAATGCTTAGAAGAAGAAAATGAGTGTACACAAAACAAAAGGGAGGAATAAGATAAGAAAAATAAATTAGTAAATCGAAAACACATCAAATATTGGATTATAACATCACAGCTACCATAATAAAGATCTCGACAAGAGAACTTGTGGACACCATGAAAGCCTACTATACAAAGCCTAAGTAAGGCATACATGTTATCCAAAGACAGTGAACACTCACTCATTTGGCGAGTACATTGCACATGCCAGGAAATTTGCCTTTTAGTTATTTGGGCCTGCCTAAATGATGTGTCGTGAATGATTCGAAAATCAGCAACAATTATTCTAATGAAAATGGATGAAGGATGAGTCTGGTTGTGTTGTCTTCTTTTTTTTTTGTATTTAGGCTGGATTGTAGTGAGTTTTAAGGTAAATAAGATGGAGGATAGACTAAAATAATACTTTGATAAGTCAATTTCGATGCCACACTCTTTGTGATTGAAGTGTGATAAGTCAGGTAGGGTTCTTCACAAAATCAATTTGAAAGAACAACTCTTAATTCTCTGAATTAAGTTTCAAATCTTGGCCAAAAGTGTTTATTATTTTGATACTATATTTATAATTAAAACATCCCTTCAAAGTTAGAAAAATTCAACATGACAGAAGTCAAGCCTAAAAACTAAACTTTTAATAAAATAGCTAAACAAATTTAAATAACACTCCTTTTTTTTTTTACCTTTCTGAAACATAAACAGACCAAATTTAAAATAGCTATAACTGTTTACACAAAGTCCAATGCAATCATGGTTAGACAATCTAGAAAGATCACGTTCTGAACTTGAATTTCACCTAAATAAGTCTTGTTATCACATGCAATGGATAACTTCAAATTCAGGTTCAAATCCATCTACTGTTCTGACCGTAAACAACATCAATTCCTTCACTTATTTGCATTATCAATCCAAATTCAAGTAGCCCAGCATCAAAAGAACCATTAAGGGCTTTTCCCATCTTCATGTTCCAATTGTAGGCAAATAAGCACCCTTGAATCAATTTCAAACTGATTGCTAATTTTTAACTTCGACGCAGCTTCAATCATTGCAATTTGATTCATCAAGGCCCGTTGTAGTTTTTTCACTCTTGCTCTTGTCATTGGATCATCTGAATCCTCTTGTATATTAGATTCAACTTTACAAGATGGATTATAATTCCCATGATACACATCACTAAACATCTAGGTTTTCCCTCTCTCTCCTTTCCCCCCCTCACATTTGTCTATCTAATCTTACCCCAACAAACACCACTTTGTATTTTTTAAGTTGCCAGAGTTATATGCACAAACATTTTATGAGTAAAATTTTTGTATGCATCACAATATTTTTGTATGCAATTTTTCTACGTCCAATGGTTATTTTCTTGCACTATCAGTGGCCATCATCTCCACCAATGATGAGCATGACACAAAACAAACTGGTGACTCAACTATCTAGAAAAGTATTGCCATCAACATCTTTATTAATGACGAATATAACATTGTAACCGATGACTTAACTTTCTAGAAAAAAATGCTTTTCTTCTTCATGAGATAAGTTCACAGACTAAGTGTATAAATATACTAAACCACAAACTTATTCTTTTCTATATAAATTCTAAGTTTTGGCAATTGGACTCACAAACTAAAGTAATCTCTTATCCTACTATACACATTCTCTTCACATACATGTCACCCCTCTTATATTTACTAACTTAAACACCAGGTGAACACCAACTTGACCAGGGTCAAGACCAATCAACAGCCTAGTGCGCGATCATGAAAAACCCAATTCATAGCTGAAGTTTTTCATGACTTGATTAGTGTTTTTGTTCTTGAAAATTAAATAAAAAGCTAGAAAATTCTCATCCATCATGAAATGTTCTTTCCATTACTGATAGAACTTTAATAAATAAAATAGTAACTACAACAGGTAAGGCGTATTAGAGATGCTAATACCTTCTCTTTATGCAATCAACCCCCTTACCTGAACTCTAAGATCAATTAGGGTTCCTAATAACCAAAATACTAGGTGGTGAGTCTCATTCCCTTCTTTTTTTTTTTTTTTATTGATGAAGGACAATAATTCCTTGTACTTTTCTCCCACACCATTCCCGGTCCAAAAGGATGATCACCACGACACCGCACACGTGCAATAAAAAGCAAGATTTAGAAAAAAAACCAATGGCTTTTTTATTAGTTTTCCACAAACAATGCTACTGATAATAACCCAAAAAATCCAAGTATCCTAGGAATAGTGCTTTCAGGTTGGATAATCTATTAATAAATTGATCGTAGCAATCTCATCCATTCTTCCTGGCCAATATGGTTGATAGCTTATACTTGATGCTTGGTAGACCAAGAAAATTTGTGGTTAATACCTGTAAAAGATCTTTTTTGGTAGAGGTAAGGACTCTCTAATGCTTAAATAATTATCTTTTACATAAAGAAAATACAATAATATTTTAGAGAGAGATGCTCTAAAAATATATATGCAATAGAGAATAAAGATTGTGATTCTTTATTCTTAGTCATGGTATATTTATAACCCACAAGTTTTGTTCTTTTTGTGAATAGGGTCAAAGATGTCAAATGTAGTTGACCCTATAGAGGCTGAGCTCTTCACATAGGCTTGACCCAAGAGAGGTGGGTTCTTTCCTTTGCTTAGTCCAAAAGAGGAGGAGTCCAACCCTTAGTGAGACCAAGAGAGGTTGGGTTTATTCTTTGGGTGAGCTCAATGAAGGTCGCCTAGGTGTGTCAAAGAAATGATGGTCATTCCATTCGGTATGCTCAAAGGAGAAGACGTCATTCCCTTGGACATGCCCAATGAAGGATGCTCATTCTCATGGGCATGCCCAATAGAGGTTATGTCCATACCATGGGGGAGCCTTAAGGGAAGATGCTAATTCCCTTGGGCGTGCTCAAAGGTGGATGCTCTTTCCTTTCGGTGTGCTTAAATGCTCAAAGAAGGATAGTCATTTCCCTAGACGTGCCCAAGACAGGACACTCCTTCTTTTGGGCTCACCAAAGGAAGGATGGCTCATTCCCTTAGGTGTGCCTAAGAGAGTATGGTCTTTTCCTTTAATGAGTCCAATGAAGGATGGGCCAGTACTTTAGTTGAGCCCAAGGAAGGACGAGTCGGTCCTTTGGATGAGCCCAAATGAGGATGGTCTTTAGGGTTTTTTAGGCTCATTAAATTTAGGTTGATCATACATTGTTCAACATCTTGAAATAAAACAACGGTTAACCTCCTGTCTTGCTTACGTTACTTTCTTCAAGATAGAAAGTGACTTATTTAACAGTGATGATAAGTCATATGCTATTTTTTAAATTAAGCAACTTCAAACATATAACTTTCCAAGATCAATGAATTTTCCGAGCTTAATAGCAAGGTAAAAAAGTTGCTTATGATAACCTTTTTATTTAAGAGCCAAAATCGAAACATTATAATTTTTGAATTAGCCAAGAAGAAACTGTTATTACAAAGCAAATAATAGATGAATGAGAATCTTCAATCTAAGATAACCCATCAGGAATAATATGACCAACCTACTTATCTAATGTATGAACTACCATTTTTTTTTTTTGATATAAGAAAGAAAGAGGCCTTACTATTTCAACCGCATCTTCTATAACCAAAGCTATTTTACTTGGGAGCATTTTATCATTCTTAATAAATCAATATTTTTTTGCTTTTGTTGGGATCTGCCTTTCAAAAGAATGATATAAAAAAAGGTAATAACTCATTATCTCTAGATTCATCCAAGCACTGAACCCAAGTATATGTGAGTCTAACGATCTATCAGGCCCACCATCTCTGGGTTCAACCAAGCTTTTTGAGTCCAGGTATATAAATAGGTTTGACAAACCGTTAGAGCCACCATTTCTAAACTCAACCAAGTGTTAAGCTCAAACATATATGGGTCTGGTAAGCTAACAAACCTACCATCTCTAGCCTCAGTCAAACGCTGAGCCCATAATATTTTAACGCTAGAGATATTTTATTATGAAGAGTCAAAGATATTTTATCTTGAGAAGTAATAAATATTTTTCTAATATTTTAACCCTTTCTCTTCAATAAAGAGTCTGGATGAGCGATAAAAGGAGGGATATCCTTCAAAAGGGGTTTGGTTTTTCTCCACAAAAATGACATATCTATTTTAGAGCTTTCTTCTAAATTATGACTATTTTTTCTCTTAAACTATATTCATTTAATCATTTAAGAGTCCCCAAATATGTAAAAGGAGACCTTTTACATGTATCAAGCATGATCCACTAACCATCTTGCTAAAGTTGGATAAATCAAATTGCCAAAATCAGAAGATTAATTAAATATCCTAAATACCACCTTGGCCCACAAGCCCTTGGGATAAATGCCCAAGGCATTTATGGTAGGTATGAAATTTGTTTCAAAGTATATATTGGCTTTGCAAAAAAAAAGTTTATGAATTAAAAAAGTAGAGTTAGATATACTTAACCCATTTAAGTTTGTGTTTTAAATTTATTCAGCTGCTTATTTTGCATGTTAAAAAGTGATCAAATCCACCTACATGTAAAACTTAAAAGTGGAGGCGTTTGACTAAGAGTATTTTTAGACTGTAGTGTTCTAAAAAATTGATAAAATAACACAATGCAAAAAATATTTAGAAAAATAATATAGTTTAAAGAGTTGCAGATAACTTATGCGATTCACGAGTTGCAAATGTCATATAGAACTCTCATAAATTGCAAAGACACATGATTTATTCAGGAGAGAGGAGAGAGAAAAAAGGAAAGAAAAAAAAGAAAAAGATCTCAGAAACACCAAAACTCTGATAATAAAACCACTGGTACGACACCAAAAAAGGTCACCAACAGTGATCAGAATGGGCCACATGAGCCCTGATATATTTGAAAGATTTGTATATCCCACTTCATTCACCATTTGTAACATTCTTTAGTGTTGTTTGACTCGTCTCGTCGAGATCTTTTCAACGGTACTAGTGATGTCGTTATCGAAGATTCGGTATGCCTCTGAGATCTCTTTATTTTTTTTTTCGCTCTCCTCTTTCTTCACAATGAGAGGAGAGGAGAGGAGAGGGAAAAAAACAAAGAAAAAAAAGACCTGAAAGGCACACCGAAGCTTCGATAACGATACCACTGGTATCGTTGAAAAGATCTCAATGAGACAAGTCCAATGACACTCAAGAAGGTCATAAATGGTTAACAGAGTATGTCACATGAGTTGTCCAAAGATGTTAAAGCTCACTTGTATTTGGCCCCCTCGTATGGCCTACTGCAGTCACTCTTGATGACTTTTCATGATATTATTAGATGTGTTTCATTGATATCTTTTAATAATATTGGTGTTGTCATCATTAGAGTTTCAATATACTTTTAAGAGTGTATTTTCTATCTTATCTCTTTTAATTAATCATGTGTCTTTTAAATTTTGCAATAGTTACATATGACGCTTGCAACACACGAATTAGAGATTTTATGTGCGACGTTTTAAAATATATTATTTTTCTAAATAGTTTTTTTAACTGTGAACGCTAGAACCAAAAGAAGTCCTTCTACTGGTTATGTTAGAATTATATATTATATAATCGGTCACATCCAACTACAAAAGTCTTCAACTGTCGATGATGGAAAAAGTGAAACGAACAGCATTTGTAAGCTTCATGCTATTCAATTGTTGTTCCGTACTGTACTTTTTTTAGATGACTCAAAAGTTTGTTGATTTTTTAAATATTATATTTGTTTCTAGATGTACTATAGTTAGAATTTTGTTTTCCTTAAATAATAGGACCCGCCATGCGGGAGGACTTGTATATAAAGATCAAACTTTGACTGATTATTTTCAAGGAAGAAAATTTCAAATCGGACTCTACTTCTACTGCTAATCCACTCAATAAGACAATAGGCACTATCCAAAAGTAAAAGGTATAATATAATTTAAAGTGGTTAATTAAATCTTTTATTATATAATTCAAAAAATATATAAATTCAAGAACAATCCTTGCAAAAAAAAAAAAAAGGGAAATAACCACCCAACTGGCATTCCTAGCTAGCTAGTTTTAGCTATCATCACCAACCTGACTAGTTTCCCCTACGGCATTCTTTGCTTCGCCCGTCTTGTTTGGCTTATCTTGCTCCATTTCTTGAACTTGGTAGTCAGATCGTGGAAAATTAGTTATGGCTCTAATTCCACGAAATTCTATATTTTTCTTATCATAAGCTCTAGCAGCATCCTCTGCATTATCAAAAGTTCCCAACCACAAACGAGACCCTTGCCCTGGGTCCCTTATCTCCGCCGCCCATTTTCCCCACGGCCGCTGCCTGACTCCCCGATACTTGTTCTTCCCCCCTTTCCCTTTACCTTTCTTCTTTGTGGTGCCCTTATTTCCTCCTCCTCCTCCTCCTCCTTCTTCTTGTTCAGTAGTACTACTTGAGAAATAGTCGCAACCAAGGCATTGGGAGGAACTCAATTTGCAAACCGGACACGTCTCAGAATCTGAAACGTAAATTATGCTGCTCCCCCCTCCCACATTACCATCATCAGCCGCTAGGATTTGCTGCTGGTTCTGGTACTCTATTGGGCCGGTAGTACTGCCATGGTCAGTACCACCTGAGATTACATGCTTAAGAGCTGATACTATGGCGTTGTGTTCGTGTACTCGTCTTTGGACCCAATTGCTCGACGAGGAGGCATCCATTTTGTTTTATAGTATTTTACTTTTTTCTTCTAAGTTGTTGGATTCTGTAGATAAAAAGAAAAGTTGGATTGTATGTTTTAAGAAAGATGACGCGAGCGAGGAAAGTTTTGAATGGAAGTGATGGGTATATATTGAGAGAAGAAATGAGCCGACTCCAGTCGGCCCGCCCGCCGAAACAATCGCGGCGTGTGGAGAAACAAAACTTTATGGGGCAACTTGGCAAATAGTACATCGACTTGACGGGCCATGACTTCTGAGGCGACATGGGACAATAGTTCGTACGGGTCACCACTACAAAAAAAACAAAAAAAAACAACAAATCACATGTTGTATTTTACTTGTGCAACTTGTGTGCATTTTACAGGCATGTTTTTATTAACCCACATGTTATGTAGATAATGTATTGTAGATTTAATTGTATTTATAATCATATATTGTAGACAACTCTTAATATATAAGAATATATTAAGCTATTCATCCTCTTTATTTTTAGTTTTCTACTATTTTTTTTATTTATACCTAGAGAATTACTTAGGATCATGTTTGAGAATCTTATCATAAGTTTATAGTTGAGAGGATTTTATTATTTCAAAATTATATTTTATATTTTTATATTAATGGTATATTAAAAAAAGGGGTTCATTTGAGAGTATGTTGAGATATAATGGTTTATGGACTTGATTTTAGGTTTTAGGAACCAATAAAAAAAATCTTCAAACCTATTAAAAAAAAACTCATCAATTAATCATTTAAAAAATTAAAAAATCTCTTGTACCATACTTAATAAATGTAACAATTGAAAGTAAAATGGTGATTGTGAGGACTTGGATTTAAAAAGACTTAAGAAACCAGCACAAATCCCTGAAGAAAAGCTGATGCATGTGCACTGGGTTGTTTTGAGGGAATAGGGTGCATGGGCAAGGATGTTCTTAGGGTTTGTTTTAGAATGTGATAAAAGTTGTTTTGTAATGTAATTTTTATTTGGAAATATATTAAAATAATATTTTTTATTTTAAAAAAAAATTATTTTTGATATTAGGATATTAAAAAATAAAAAATTAACAAAAAAAACTAATTTAAAGCTAAAAAGTATTTCAAAAAATTTTAAAAAAATATAGTTAAAAATAGCCTTCACAAAATCTCCAAAAAACCTAAGATTAGAGGAGCATACCCATCAACCCCACATAAAAAAGTTTATGTATGGAACCAAAAAAATAAAAGGTTTAAATACAACTTCCTCCTCTAAGAAAGATGATGCTTCATAAGAAGTGCACACCAGCCCCTTTGTGAGAGTTTGATGTACTCATTTCCTATATTTATTAGTTCCTTCTACTTTCTACAAATATAATTTTTATATCTTGGCCCATGATGTACTCACATTGACATGGATTGTATTGAGATAAAAAGATAAAGTCTGTAAAGAAGTTTGTTCATGTTAAACATGTAATTTTATAAAAATAATCATAGTTTTAAATATAATCATTAGATCATGCTTAATTGTTTTTTGAAATGATATTGTAGACCTTAGTGTATAGGAGGGGTGGCCTACTCTAACCAGACAAGTTTCAAAAAAAACACCCTCAAATTAAGCCCAAAAGATATCGCTTTTGTTATTTTAATTATTTTTTAATTTTAATTATTTTTTTCTACTTAGCATTATATCCTTTGGTTAGATCAATTCTAAACCTCTATATAATTAGTTGATGTGTTATTTTTTAATTAAATTATTGAATTACAAATTTTAAAAAAAAATATATCAGAATTTTTTCTTTATTGTTTTACAATCCTGGACTATAATATTAGGATTTAAAAACCCTAATTTTTATTCACACTATATAACTTGTCACACATTAAATATAGTTTTCTTTCCTCTTGGACGGGTAAGTAAGGTTTCAAATTGACTCTCCAAATCAGGCCAAGTTTAATAAAAGTGATTGAAATGGACTCTATACAACTCTCTCCTAACAAGAACACCAATACAAGAATAGTCTCAAACTTACAAAGATTTTTTTTATATATTATACCATTCAATTAATGCAATATTTGCTTTAACATTTTTTATAAAGGATTGTCTAGCTACTCTTATTTCCTTTTAGCTCTTTTTTTTTATTGATATTCCTACTTTTAAAACATTATTTGCTCACAACATATCTTCATCTCTCTAGTTTACAAAAATCATACATCAATGATGATTAATAACCAATATCTTAATATATGTTAAGAGAATAGATTAGAAAAAATCATAATACATTCATAAATGTGTTAAAACATATAATTTTATAGAAGTTTTGCATAAAGTTATAAAGATTTACGGGAAAGGAAAGACTTGAATGTGTCCTTCATTATTTGTCAACTTATTTTCATTGTTGAATTTTTAATTTCAAAAATAATATACATAAAAAAGTAATTGTTTTTGTACTTTTATTTCTTTTGAATATAGAAACATATCTTAATTGGAATTATTAAACTATAAGCTAATGTTAAAAATGTAATTTTTTATACGAAAATATGTTTGTTGTAATTATTTTTATATAAAGGGGAAACATATATATATTTTTCTCGATAATGTTATGGATCTACCAAACTTGCAAGATCTTGATGATTAATGATACATAATTGTCTCTCTTTTTTTTCTTTTTTCTTTTTTCGTTTATCAATGAAAATATTGTAGCCAAATTCCAAAGATTGCAATTGCCTCATCTGAGAAAGCCACCCTAATTGCATCATAGGGGGAAAATGGCTCGGTTGGTTAATTATTATTAGTTTTGCACATATTATCAATAATATTACCATTTTCTGGTGTCAAAATCAAATCTTAATTAGAAGTGACTAATTTTATTTAATGTTAATTGATCCATGTATTTTTATATATTTAACAATTTTTTCATATATCATTTTACGAATTCTTCACTCTCATAGGCCTTAAATATTCACATTATCTCATATGTACTTTTGTTACTTTTTGGACAAAATATCTGTACAATCATAAAAAAAAATAAAAATGAAGAACCAAAAAAATGAAAAGTGAATTAAAAAAAATAAAAAGAAAACTTTAAAAGCCATGAAAAAAACATAAAAATATTTAAGAACTGAAAAATATAAAAACCCATTAAAAAAAAACTTAATTTTAGAAATATTAAAAAGAAAATAAAAATCATATCCACATAACTTCATAAATATATAAATATATCTCTGAAAATTAAATAATTTTTTCTTAGATGTAGACTTTTGAAAATCCAATGTTTTTTTAATATATTTTATGGGTTATTTCAAATTTTCATGGATGTTCCAAGTTTTACATTCCTAATTTTTTTTTAATTCTTTTGGGGGTTTCCAAGTATTTATAAATGAATTATTTTTTTTATGTTTTGGAAATTATGTTTTCTTTTTTCTACAAGGATAGATGGATGCAAAACCCCTTTCTATTTATTTTCGTGCAAATGTTCTTATAAAAACCACGGCGCCTGATTTCTTAATTTAGTAGTTTTCTTTCTAATAATAGCACGTGACATTTTCATATTTTAAAGAAATTTGTTGAAGAGGTTGACGCCGCAATCGCAGCAGATATTTTTGAATCGTAATTAACGAGCCGCAAAAACTCATTCCCTTTGTGTTTCCCTTGCAGTCATTGTTGCTATTTGCTAAGCTTTCCTTCCTTCCACGGAACAAGTACCCATTCAACACGTGTCCTATTTAAAAATATCTGGTCCTTGTAAGTCTAAGTCAATGCGCTCAATCCTCCGTACATAAGGAAGCTTCCATGCGGGAGGCAGCTATTTCTACGTTGACCCATTGTCAACAGGTCGGTTGGGGCTGGGCTGGCAGCGTTTGTTTTCCTAAGTATCTTTACCGTGGTTTTAAATGTCGGCAGTTACTTTTGACATCTGTTATGTTGGTAACATGATTATTTTTTTAATATAAAGTTACGTGGTGCACTTTCGGACATCACAAAAATCCTGGAATCTTCCGTACATATCCATGCATGAGGCCGCTATTTCTACGATGATCCATCAACAGGTCGGTCTGAAACTTTCCAGAACGTAATTTTCAGAACCCACCAAAATGAAGCGATAAAATTTTAGTTCATAGTGATTTTATCTATAATAATTAGTGGTATAACGTGTAATTTTTCTTCAATACTCTTATACTTTTTGACATAATTAGTTTGTTAATGATTCTGTCTGTAATAGTTAGTGATATAGTCTTATAATTTTTATCCAACTCTTAAAATTTTTTTGATGGAATTAGTTGATCGGTGATTATATTTGTAATGGTCAATGGTATGGTTGTGTAATATTTTTTAATTCTTTAGAACTTTCTGATAGAATTAGATCATCAATGATTTTGTATGCAATGTTAGTTACATAGTTACGTAATTTTTTTTTTTTATCAAATTCTTTGAAACTTTCTGATGGAATTAGTATGTTAGTAATTTACAACCATGATTCCATTGGTATTATCAGTTTCTCTTTCCCTAGTATTTTTGTATTCCATATCTATACAACCTATAAATATAGTGAAATCACAATACAATAACATCATTTTTATTTATAATAATAGAATCACAAAAATAAATGTTTCATTCACAGCATTGTAAAAGGACAACTAGAAATATTATGTTAAGGTCAATTTCATTACACATTGATGTTTTAAAAATTAATCAGAATTGTCTTCTTCTTCTTCTTCTTCTTCTTCTTCTTCTTCTTCTTCTTCAATTTCATCATCATCATGTCCAACATAACCTTTTATATTTAATTGTTGATCGTCAATATCATCATCTTCTTTGACTTTTGTATGTACACTAGTTCTCAATATATCATTTAACTCCTCAACATTAACATTAAAAAAAAAAAAGGTAACTTAGCGATGTGAAAATTTAATTTTTTTCTAAGTTAGTAAATGTAGCAACTCAATATGGATCAACTAACTCATCAAATTGAAAGACAACTTAAACACAACCCTAAAGTTTGGTTTTCGCTATGGATAACCAATAAACCCTAGAACAATCCTTTTTAAAAGAAGGAATGTTTGCACAGTGAACTTGTTGGTATTGATTGGTGAAAACGAAGACATCTTTAATGTTATGAAATCTAACCTTTGTATTAATTTTGACCAAACCATGATGGAGATTTTCCCTGATTTCTCTATCAGTGCTATCATACTAATAACATTTGAATAAGAAGATTTTATTCTTCTCGCTATGATATTGTAATTCAATCACCTCTGTTGCTACCCAATTTTTTACCTATATTTTTGATAAAATTTCAAAAAAAAAAATAGCAAAAAAACAATGAAAAACCCAAAAAAAAAATATTTTTGATATATTTGCATCGTTTTTAGCATTTTCAACGCCATCTCAAAAGAATTTAAATTTTCAAAGGTATTTGGAACGCGTTCAACTTTTAACACGTAAATTTTATGATCACTAATTTTCCTTGTTGAGTTGACGGTGATATTACTTGCTTTCAAAAAATAAATCAAAATTTACAAAAAAAAAGAACAGAAAAGAAAAAGAAAAAAAAAAAGTTGAGGGATTAATTTGAAAACCTTGCAATGTTTTTCCTATAAATACCAAGCTACAGTGGGGGGCAAAAAGTAAAGGAGGAGAAAATTTGCCCGAGGAGAAAATTTGGGGGAAAACAAAAGAAAAGAACCCTAACCTAAACCCTCTCATGCGCAGTCGCCGCCCACTAGAGATTTTTCTTCTCTGCACACAACCTCCCCACTGTCATCTCCCATAGTCAGCCATTTCCCCAGCCAAAACCCTTTCCCTTCTCTGGTTTGCCTCTAACTCCAAAAACCAGAAAGAGCCAAAAGTCACTCGGGCAAGCCTTTCCCTTTGCGGCCTCTCCAGCCGCCTCTCACTGGGCAAAGACAAACCGGATCCCCCCTGCCTGCACATTTGGTCCATCTTCCTTCTCCCAGCACTGAACCAGTTCTCCAAGGCAGCCTTCACCCGATTTTCCTCTCATCTTCAAATCCCAGCTGGCCACAGATAGCCCCTCACTCTCCAGAACCCAAGCCACCCGGCCAAGATCTGTCTCAGCACAGAAGCTCCCCATCGTCCTTCGCGGGTCTCCACCAACAGACCCCACTATAGTAGCAACCGATCTCCTTCAGCGCTAGTCTGCCAGCTTGCCCGGACCGCATCGGAGCCTCCAGTAGCAGTCCGACACAACGGCGCCCACAGATCCCTGATCTGTCCGCCCCGGTCTCCAGCCCACCTCTCACAACTGCCAGGATCTATCACCTGGAGAAGGAAAGAACAATGAACCGAAAACAAAAAAAACTACAGCAAAGAATAGATCCAAAAAAGGAGACAAAATTGAAAACATTGCTTGTTGTGTTTTGGTGTTTTGCAGGTGACGGCGCTGTCGCCGCCGGCGAGGAAAGTGAAAAGGGGAGGAAGCCTTTTTGGATCTCCCCAGCGCCGGTCTTTTCGTGGCGACACGTGGGTCCAAACACCGCCAGTGGCGGCAGCACGTGGACTAGACATGCCGCACTGCTTGCACAGTTCCTGAGGGCCTCCTCTGCAATTCCTAGACTCTTTAGGGACCTTTTTGTAATTTTTACATGTTTGAATATGTATTTAAATTGATGTTAAATGTTTTTAGTTTATGTTACGTTGTAAAAAATTATAACAGAAAAACATAGTAAAAAGTGATGTGGAAATGTGTGTTTGTATTTTTATTTATTTATGTTATTAAATTATAAAAATCAAAAAGCCAAAAAATTTAAGGGTTTAATTTGAATATGGTTAAATATCTCAAAGGACAAATAAAATCAAGTTGTATTTTTTTATGAAAATGTAAAAATAAGTTTTTACATATCTTCTGGAATTTAATAACTGATTTATTAAAGCCTTAGAATTTGATTAATATTTTAAATTTTTAAATCACATCAAACCACAAAGCAGCTTACTTCAAGTAGGGTGTGCTTGGGGTGCTAATATTTTTTCTAACCACAATTAGTCTCTAATCTTTGAATCTCTGACAACGATAAGTAAATTCGGGTTTTTAGTAACCCTCAATGAAATACTAGGAGGCGACTTTCAAAGAACCAATCAGGCAACTGAACAAAAAATCATCAGCCGATAGCCGCGTGGGTGACGTGTGACAACCTCTTATAACTTCTTATAATAATCAACTTCAAACTGATTAGAAGTTGATTAATTAACATAAACTCCACAGTTATATGTCTTTCTATTATGACCATACTCTTTAATATGAAATACATAATTATTGATAAAATAATTGTTGTAGCACTTTACCTTTATTTCAAGACCCAAATATAGTAAATTTAAATTATAACTAGTATTCCATTCCAATTAATAAACCTAGTACATGATCACAACCATTAACAATTATATACAAATGTGTGATAAAATTAAGTATTATGAAAGATAAGAATTGTTGAGCAATGTTTACATGTGTTTTGAACCACATGGCAAATAATATATCTTATAATTGAAAATTTTAAGATTCGATCAGATGTGAATTTTAAGATAGTAAAAATTGGTGTTGCTTATGAGAAATTATTCAATTTATTAGTTTATGAGAGTATAAGACAAAGATTGTTTGAAAATAACATGTTAATTATTATACTTATTGAATAAAAAGTCTCAATTCATCACAATTAAATAGCATATAATTATATATATGTCTGAATTCAATTTCTATCAAGTATCTTCCCCTCACTTTATTTTTTAATAAAGGTCATTTAAGATGGGAAAATATTGATAAATTATCACTCTAAGGCACTTTCTCCTCGCATATTGAAGCCTCAACATACACTTTATTTTTAACTTTTTTCTTAATGTTGAACAAGTTAATTTCTGCATGGAATTAAATGAATGTTTTAATTTTTTTTAAAGGACAGCATAAATTTAATTAGGATGCATATGCAATCCCTAACATCTCAAATAGATACATCCATCTATACTGGACATAGCTCAAACTTCTGCCTTAAACGATTAATATATGGGTATGAATTAAAGAAAAATGAAGGGAATATGATCTCAAATTTGTAGATTGCCTAAATGATATTTTTTTCAAGCTTCTCCATATGTTGGGTATGCAAGTTGTTATGGTGACAAAATAAAGGTATATTTAACTCAATATTCTTATGGTGAAAAAATAATGGAACATTAATTCTAGCCTTTATATTGTTCTCTGTCTTTCCTTTTACATTCATAACTGTGTTAAAAATGTTTTCAAACACATTTTTTTTATATGCATGACATCCAAATTATAACATAAGAGATTAGTCTTCCAATAAGGAAGCTTTTAAAAAACACTTCCTACCTAATTTTAGGTCACACCAAAACCAAAGCCTCGATAACAAGTTATAAATATCACCGGCCAACAAGAATAAGGTGCAACAAATGACTCAAATGAATTGAATTCATCTATGTATAACCTAAGACTTACATTATATGATTTCATTAAAAAATAAGGATTCACCCTATTAAACTACTTTCATGCTTCACCATCGGAAGGGTGCACCATAACTCCATCCACTGTATATGAACGATGCTATGTCATGTGCTCAATAATTTTCAGAGACATGAATAACCTTTGTAGCCTAGGAGTGATTGAGAAGTATCTATATTTTTTATGTACGATAAGAATCTTTCCCCTGCTAGTTCTTGTTTTAGACCAAGCATGCCTACAAGTTTTGTACTTAATCAAATCTATATTTTCAAGGTAGTACAACATGTAGAAATTTAGACACATGTCTTTTCTTGTATCCTAGGCCTAAGGGTTTTATCATGGGTTTAACAACATAAAAACTTTCTTTTAGTTTATTCCTGTTCAGGTAAAATGTTTTTCACCCATTCAATGATTTTTTCATAACTGGCCTTACTCAGCCTATGAGCTGACTTGATGGTGAATACATGTGCAACAACCAATAATTTACTGTGACTTTTGCACTTGTCCTATAATAGTTCGTCAGAATCTTTCAAAATATCAAATAATTAGGTAGTGTATGCAATTTGTTCTTCATCTATGATTGAAGATTCACTTATATAACCATGATTCATTCTCATCACATCTATAACCATACTCCTATAATGATTATTATTATCATCTACAACTTAATACACATTGGTAGAATTAGAAGTTGACTCAACCATCCTTTCTATAATAGTCTCATAAGGGATATATGGTTCACTAGGTGTAAACAAACACAAGTATTTCTCTATAAATATTTTTTTGTAGAAAATGTGTCGTAACAGCATTTGGACGAGAAACTTTTTATTCTTACACCTTTCACATGGACATCTAATACTACCTCCACTAATATTTTTTGGATTAGATAGTGCGTAATTAATAAAACACTCATCCCCATTATAATAATTCATTTTGTGCAACCCTTTGGGTGAAACTTGGTACATCTAAGAATGATCATTAATTACTTATATAAAACATATATAGAATATTGATGACAGCATGTATTAATTAATTATGAAAACTAAACAAATTATCGGTACCCAACTAATTAGCTATTATTGGTTTAACTCAAACTTATTCAATCTATTTTAATAGTACCTTTAAATCATTATCAATTTTCTACAAAAAATCAAATTCCTCCACATTTACCAAAATTTTTAACTTAACAATAAAATTGAAAAAAAATATGAAACGTACCCATTAAATAAGTCGTTATTTATTTCATTACAAAACACCTAAGTCATAAAAACCAAACTTAATTTTATCAAATTACAAACAATTATAATTTTTTAAAATATCAAATAAACCCTAACATGTACAAATCATATATTCATACAATAGATTTCTTTTATGAGAAAAGACTATAAAACAAGAAAACACATAACAAACTACATATACTAGATTAAATACAAAACAAAAATAACATTTAAAAAATGAGTAGTTTTGCTTACTTGATGTAGGGAATCTATTGATCTAGAACATGGATGCTAACAAATAAGTATTGGGGTGATCAAATTTGTGATGATATGAGCTTGATTTGTGATAAAATAAAGGGGTTGTTGTTTGCTTCTTCTTCTTTTTTTTTGGCACAAAACAAATGGAAGAAGAATAAGAATAAGAAATTGGGCAGGGAGAGGGGGAGAGGGGGTCGATTACAAGATTATAACTAAAAAACCGTCGATGTATTCACCAATAAATATTAGCAAAAAAAATTATTTCTTTAGTAATATCGTTTGTAATAATAACATGTCTCCCTAACCCGCCCTTCTCATTCCTTCATTTCCAATTGTGATTTTGTTGGTATACACCGATATAAACTTTCTATCGGTATATACTAAGGGACATAGCGATGAAATATTTCATTGGTAAATATCACTGATATACCAATAGAATAAATTTTGTCGGTATTGCCATTTGTATTTGCTAAATTTTTAATAGTGAAATAAATATTATGATGTTTGTTTGATACTGCGATAACCTCATGAAAAGTAAATTAAGATAAATTATGACAATTAATTCAAAATTAATAAATATTAAATGATGAAATTGAAAAAAAAAATAGCATTCAATAAAAAAAAATAGAAGATAAAAATTTGAAAAAAAAAGAAGAAGAAGAAAAAAGAAGAAAGGGCCAACTCCTTTATTGTTTATGGAGATGGGGAAACCCCAAGTTTTATAATATAGTAGTTAATAATTGATATTATTATTTGAGATAGAACTTTATTTTTTGGAACAATATAATCTAGTATTTTTAGTGTAATCTTTCTTTGATCATTATATAATTGATATTTTAATTTCTTTGAGGAAATTGTTTCATGAAAAAAAGTTTTTAATCAATAATTTATGTTTTGATGGGTAATTTTGAAGATATAAAAATAGTTAAACTTTTTTTAAATTAAAAATAAACTTATTCACAAAAATATATTTTGATCTAACGTACTAGTCTTTTAGATATGAAAAGTCAACTTATTAGTGACTCCTCCATAAGAGAACTAGGGAACATCATCAGTAGCATACGTGACACCATGGATAGGTTAGCGAACTCCACACTCCTCGATGAGTCAACTTATTGAGAAGTTCTCAAGCTTCAATCCCACAACATTTTCGATGATTCCATAATGGCATTAAAGAATTAAATATTCCTTGACTATCAGTTATCTTCCCCACTTGCACAACTTTAATTACTTTACACAGAGAAATAAAGTACAACATCAATTTTAAAATACAAACTAGATATCCATAAAAAAAAAAAAAAAAAATTATCAGTGTCTCTATTATGAACCATATGTAGTTTCAATGCGTGTTACAATAATAAAATGATATTTTTGCCCTTTATAATAAAGAATAACAAACTAGTTTTTAGTTGTAAAATGATGTTTATACATAATTTATTTGTTCTTATTATATTAATCGGGGATATATTAATCTTTTCACATTTATATATATAGTGACATAACTTAAATAATCTAAAAAAAAAAAAAAAGTTTAGGAGCTTTTTTGTTATTTTACCTTTTTAATTGCACATTATAATAATTAAATTACTCTTTAAAACAAAAAAAGATAAAAATGATGTCGAGGGGAATTTTTATATTTTGTAATGATTTTTTTAGTTATATTTAATTTAAATGAGAGGCAAATATAAATATAATTAAAAAATAAAAGTGGCTGGTGGGCGACGTCCACAATTTTTGGGTGGCGCTTGTAACTCCTACCACACCTAGTGTTTGTTTGGCTTAGAGATGATTGAATTCTCGTTAGCTCGTGACATAACGTTTTGCTTTCTACTTTTAGTTTTTGACTTTGAAAACAAGACATTCCATTAGTTACAAGCACGAGCAAAATTCCATTGTTATCATGGTCAATAATACAGAGTGCTTTTGAAAGCTCTTCCTTAATTTGACTATGATGCAAGAAAGAATGTCAAGGAAGACAGTGTGGGATAGATTAATAATGATCGATAGGTGGAACAAGTTTTGTAAACACAAGATTATAAAGAGGAGGTCTCCATAGGAAATTAAAGGCCCCGTTCTATTCCTTGCCTTTTTTAGTGGACATTGTGAAAAGCACTTATATTTAGACAATTTCTATTCAAAGATATCATATACTTAAAGTTTTTTTTTTTTTTTTGACTCGTGTGGATATCTTGTATATGATTAAAATATAAGTGCTTTTCATCTAAAATAAAATTTAAATATAACCATTAATAAGATGATTCAGGTATATGAAGAGCAAGATCCTATTTTATTTAATTTGAAAAAAAATAATTGTATATTTGTTTCAAATTAATATTTTTTGATGTTTTTATATTGTTTTGATGTGCTAATGTTAAAAATAATTTTTTTAAAAAAAAAACATTACTTTAATATATTTCTAAACGAAAAACACTTTAAAAAATAATTATCATCATACTATCAAATAGGCTTTAATCATTCCAATTCCTTCTGAGCCTCCAAGGCTGATATAAAAATAACTATAAATAATGTAAAACTTATTTTAAGGATCGAGAAGGGTTAACTTATAGATCAACTTGAATGTCTTAAGATAATATTATTTTAGATAAAATAAAAAAACTAAAACTATGCTTCCAGTACAAATTTATATTTTTTTGTACAAGATCCAAATCAAATTAATAAAACTATGCTTCCAGTACAAATTAATCTCTTCATGTAAAAGATCCAAATATGACCATTAATGATATGATTCATATACGTTTTCTAAAATCAAATTGCCAAACCTATCCCATGAAATTAAAAAAAAAAAACCTACCTTTTTGTTTTAATGCAATAACCTTATTTACATAAATTTAAATCCCGATTTCAATACAATATTAACTGTCAATTATTGTATAAAGACTACTGAATTCTTTTAAACTTCTTGATTGATTTGAACATACACCAATTTTCACTTCCATGGATCACTAAGAAGGATTAAAGAAAACATGATTATATCCTAAAAACACTTCTTATAACTCCCAAGATTCTGTCTGCCACTCCTTGTCCAAATTGAATAGGCATGCTTGAGCTCAAATCCATCTCAATTGCTCTGCTCTTTATCATTCGATCCCTTTTCTCCAGTCGATCCATCTCAGTTTCCTCAATAGTAGCCGTTCCTCCTTTACAAACACAACTATCCATCCATAGTTCAAGAACCTCATTAGCTATGGGTTCAATATTGTCGCGAATAATTTCTTCGGCACGCTCCGTCGTTCCACAGTCCTCGCATGTTATGCTAACCAAAATCCCCGTGGGAGAAACAACATTTCGAAAGTAGAGGGAAGATGAGAAGTAGGGTTTGGCTTCAAGGACTTGTGTTTCAAGTTGTTTCCTAAGTGCTTCGAGTCGAGAATCTTCATAAAAGGTTTTGAGGTAATCTGGGTGGAGGACGAGGTCTTTCCTTGGAATTAAATCAAGAAAGAAGATGAAGTATGTTGGGCTGCATTGGACCAGCTCGAACTGAAAATGTGGTGCATCTGTTGAGGATTTGAGATAGCCTTGGATGTTAGTGATGTCCATTGCTCCTCCGTTTGGTAAGGACAAGTGGAGCCAACTCGTCAATATGAAATCAATCTGGTTTCCATAAAAAATAAATTAATCATTAGTTTTTTTAATATTATATAGTTATAATATTATAGGGAGAGAGAGAGTACATGAGAGGAATCGACTCCACGGTTGATGCAAAGATAACCTTGAGAAGCACCACTCTGGTTCTGATAGTATTCAGCATCAGGAGGGACTGAGGCTGAAGAAGGAAGGAGATGACCATGAAGGCGTTTATAGACGGCTGAGATCAGACCCACCATTAAATCTTTGTGAGGAGACAAGAGATGAGGAAACTCCATTAACCTCTGCCCTCTCATCGGCTGTTCCATCCCAGATGGTGTGGTCGATAAGGCAAGTATTGAGTTTCTGATCTTTCTGGTGGATATTTTCTTCAATGGTAGAGCTGAGAATGAATTTAAATAAACATGTTGATACGGGCAAAGCGGGAGGGTCCATGTTTCTCTCGTACTCTGCCCTTCAAGCAACGTAAAGTCTACGTTGGAATAAGATATACATAAAATATTATTCTTCGATCAACAACAGCCACAGAAGATGAGTCACTTTAACTATTTTGCGAATTTCGAACTTGAACATTGACTATAATGGGCTGATTAACTCAGTCCACTGACTGCAATGATTTTATGGAGTTGCTTGAAGAACTCAAGCAATGTCCTTTTCTTTTTCAAACGGAAATGACAAATTGGGCCTTTAAATTGTTTTTAACATTTTCATTACCTCTAGCCCTTCAAAAGCATTTAAGTCTTTTACTCTATTAGCTTTTTGTAGCGATCTATCGACTAGATAAAAAAATTTCAGCCACTAGAAATCAACCTACAACTCTGGCACTAGTGAATATTTCATTCATCTTATTTTTCTTGAACATGGAAGGGTAAGGTTGAACCACGACCGATCAAATCATGTGCGATTTTGAGTGCTTTTTGATGAAATGTGAGAAAATGTAAGAGAAGAAAAAATCGTTATTTTCTTCCTATTGCGTTACATTCTGTTCTACCAAATGTACACTGCAATTAAAATATGTTTTTTGCAGGTTTCATCTAAGTTTCTGCATGTGAAATGGAGGTAAAACTATACTAAATTACTAATGCACACCATTCCTTTTTTATCTTTCTTCTGTAGATCCATAGCATAACGATAATATTCAATCTTGATTCTCAAGCGGGATCAGCCTCAGAAGTCAGATGTTATAAACCTTTTGTATGGCTCCCAATACTCTATCGGTGACTTCTGGACCAAACAATCTTGGAAAGTTTGTGCCTAGATCAATCTCAATAGTTTTTTTCTTTATTAGCTCATCTCGCTTCATCATATAAGCCTTCTCTTCCTCTCCCACCAATCTTTCTCCACAGGCGCAATGATCCAACCAAATCCCTAAAACTTCCTGGGCAGTAGGATCTATGTGATTTTTTACTATCTCCTCCATTCGTTCTGGTCCACCCGCTTCAGATCCTATTTGAATCATAACGACTGTAGGTGAGAGGACAGAACGGAGATAAAGGGATGAAGAGATGTAGGGTTGAACCTCGGGGAGTTTTGCAAGCATCTGCCTATGAGTGTCTAACTGGGTGTTCTCATAGAAAGTTTGAAGATAGTCTGGAGAAAGGACAGGGTCCTTCCGTGGAGGCAAGTCAAGAATGAAGACCAGTGATGTTGGACTACTCTGGATTAGCTCAATCATGAAATTTGGTGCATCTGTTGAAGGGTTCAGATAGGCGGACAGGCTAGTTATGTTCAATGCTCCGCCGGTAGGTAGTTTACAGTGCAGCCAACTTCCCAATATGAAATCGACCTGAAAAATGTCCAGCTTTCAATTAGAATTTTTTCTATAAATTTTAATACATTTTTGAGAAGTTGAGAAACAAAAATAACTACCGTCAGATAGATAACAACAGTGCAAATGCAGGCAAGTACTTAGATTTGCAGCCTGTTTCATGTGAAGCCATTAACAATATAGGATTCCATGGGGCATGATGCCATAACCAAAGAAAGACTATAATGAAAAGGCTGCAAATTCAACTTCGACATAAGACTTCAAACCTCATAACTAAGTAAGAAGGTTCAGTACTTGGCTGCTACATATAAATTATGTCTCAGTAATTTTGAAATTAGCATTCGATAAAGAAGCCATCCCTCTCCCGAAAATTAGTTAAGGGTTATTCCCGGTTCCTCATGCATTACTCAGTTACGGAATCAAACCCAGTTTTTCATGCGATTCCAAGACCTAGTACAGCAAACTGAACCAAAATCTGATAAGCACTGTACCAGCTATACAAAGCATTGACATACATATTATTGTGTGATCCAACTGAGTGCAAAACTGTCCCCAATTAGGAGGAAAATAGCCCAATTCTAATTTTTTTTCTTGTGGGATGCATGCCAAAACTGCTAGTTTTCAAGAAATCAGCCAAGCACAATAATAGGGTCCATCAAAATGTAAGATGGAAACTGATCTACAAAGCAAACACAGATTAAGCATATCTAAATGGATTAATTAATTAATTAATTAAGTCTGATTGCAGCTACCAAGACAATCTACCTTCTAAATAATTAGCGTTGATAGATACCAATCGGTAAGACTACTAGTCATAGCAACAAGCACTGGCTTAGAACTTTAGAATTATCGGTGGCGCATGAGCAAATAACAAATAAAACAACGAACCGATTCAAAGTTTCTAACTGTGCTCCAAGAAGTGAGATGGAGGAAATTACCTGGGAAGACTGAAGACCTGATCTGATATGAAGTGAAGCTTGGGCGCTCCCACTTTCGTGCTGGCAGTGTTGTACGTCAAGGGGAAGTGTACAAGGGAGGAGGTCTGAGCCAAGTCGATCCTCCACCGATGATAAGAGATTAACCATGAGATCCCTGTGTGGGGCAGAGACAAATGGGAATTCTATGAATTTCTGACGTCCCTGGTTGTGGAGATCCATTTGGGACGCGGATGAAGATGAGGAGAAGGAGGAGGAGAGTGATGCAGTGGCTGATATTTTTGTTCTTGAGGATTTGAGGGGAGGAGGAGATGGTAACGAGTGTGGTAAGTGTAAAATTGGAGAGAAGCTGACAGCCATTAGTTTAGATTTTGGATTTTCAAATTTGAATCACTAAAATTTTGGTTAACTGCTTTAGTTCCCAACTTGTCATGGCAAGGAAATCTCTACAATGTTTTATTATTATTATTATTATTCAATTTTCTTAAAAAGTTGGTGACCAGAAAATCGTGATCTAAATTTTTAAATTCTTAAACTTAAATTTCAATTTTTTTTAACCTAAAAACATTAGATATACCTTTAAAACCTCATTTCTAACCGTAAAGTATATTTTAATAATAAAAACTCAAAATTAAATCAAATTAAAAAAAATTATTGTGCTCTGATTTATTTTTTTGAACACTGTTAAAGGTAGAGACAACATCTATTAAATTGTTCTTTAAAGATAAGAGTCCGTTTGTTTGCATAGTTATTTCTGTATTTGAAGTAACCATAGAAAAACAAATATTTAGTTAAATAAAAAACACAATTTATTTTTTACGGAGCCTATTATAATTCATATTTAAAACACGATTTTGCCAAAGCAGCTTCCAAATAGTTTTCTTCAAACAGTGTTTCAGTGAACAATGCAATTCACTCGTACTGTTTACGAGTGAATTGCACTGTTCACTTAATGAATACTGCAATTTACTTGCATTGTTCATGTTTTTAATTATTTTTTTAATGTGTTAATTTTTTTAACAGTTTTTTTTAAAAAAAACTAGTTTAGAGTGAATTAAATTCACTCTCAAAGTAATATCAATTTTATATCTGATAATATTTTATCTAATTTTATTATAAGCTCAAAAAATTATGAAAACTGTAGTTCTTATCGAATGAATTTTGTACGTAATGGAATTATAGATGGTTTAATAGAATAATAAAAAATATTTTATATAAAGTATTATTTATTTCATGATGTAATAGTAAAATTAATTCTACAATATTTAAATTTAAAACCATCAATATATATATATATATATATATATATATATATATATAACCTCAATTTAAAAAGCATTATTAACCAAACACATTAAATTATTTTTTAATCAACCTCAATTTTAACCACAGTTTTAACCAAATATATATAAATATCATACCAACCTTAACTAAAAGTACTTTTTATAAAACAGCTTTTTTCAAACCACAACTACAAAAAGTACCACAATACCAAACACACTCTCAAGACTGTAGTTATTAGTGGCTAGAATTTGGCCACCAAAAAGTTCTCTCTCTCCTCTGTTTTTCCAATGAATTTCTCTCTCTTTTAACAATAATCAAGGATTAAAATGCAAAACAAGTAAAGTTTAATATCTAAAATATAAAAGTTAAAAAGAAAAATGATCAAATATGCAACTTGTGAAACTTACATGATCAAATTGAAGTTTTTTCATGTCTTTTGAAAATAGAAAAAGGTTCTAGTCTGGAAATGTTAATCTTAATCCTTTTTCTTTCAACTTTTGTTTTAAGAAAATCTTAAATTTAATTTCATAAATGTCTTTAATTTAACCTGGGAATATCAAATGTCATATTAGGTATGCAAAGCATACTAATCAAAATAAATCACAAAATATAAAATCATTACATGAGAGCTATGAAATTAAAAAGAAATTAAGTTCAATGATTGAAGTATAAAAAATAAAAATTTCAAGGCCTTAGAGAGGAAAAATTGGATGTGAACAATATCATGTACAAAATGTAAGAAAGTGAAAAATAGATTAACAATTAAAAACCCAAATCTTTTAGTTTATATTACAATGTCATTAAAATTATTTATTTTTTAAATATGATAAACAATACATTTAATAAAATCATTGTGTTAATTTTTTGTGAATAATTTTAAAATCATAAAATATATTTTTCTCTCTAAAAAATATTATATTATGCTTCCTTAATTTTATTCACTAACACACTGGTCTTCAATGCTATAATATTGATAAGGAAAAAATTAATATATTAATTTGCTAATTGTCACACACACAGACATATAAGTGAGAGAATACATCACCACCACCAAATAACTTCTAAGCATATGTTATTTAGTAAGTATTCAAATAATTATGAACAATATATATATATATATATATATATATATATATATATATATCATAATGGATTTTATTTTTATTAGTTATTTCACATGCACTATACTACATGCGGTATCAACATTATGGATGCATTTTATGGTATCATGAATTATTGTTTTTAATTGAGAAATGGAAAGATAGTGTGTACACTTAATAAACTAAATTAAAAAAATATATACAAACTGAAAAATAAAAAATATTTTTTAACACTAATTAAATACTAAAGTAGGAACTTAATTTTACTAATAAAAGCAAAAGATAAATTCACTTGTAAAGATTTTACATAGGTTATTCTTTTATTTATACGTTTTCTAAAATCAAATAGCCAAACATGTCCCATAAAATAAATAAAGAAACCTACCTTTCTGTTTTAATGCAATAACCTTATTTACATAAATTTAAATCCCAATTTCAATACAATATTAACTGTCAATTATTGTATAAAGACTACTGAATTCTTTGAAACTTCTTGATTGATTTGAACATACACCAATTTTAACTTCCATGGATCACTAAGAAAGATTAAAGAAAACATGATCATATCCTAAAAATACCTCTTATAATTACCAAGATTCTTTCTGCCACATCTTGTCCAAATTGAATAGGCATGCTTGAGCTCAAATCCATCTCAATTGCTCTTCTCTTTATCATTCGATCCCTTTTCTCCATATTGGGATAAATGTGTGGTTGTGTTTTAAAAATGTTTTTAAAAAAAAATTAAAAATTTTTATTTTTTTATTTATTTCAAATTAATATTTTTTTGGTATTTTCTGATTATTTTAATGTGTTGATGTCAAAAATAATTTTTTAAAAATAAAAAAATATATATTATTTTGATGCATTTCTAAATAAAAAACACTTGAAAAAACAATCGTTATCACACTCTCAAACACCCTCTAAAAATAATCAAACAATATATATAGAGGATCATATACAAATTGACATTACATTTCTTCTAATAGGTGTAACCTTATTTAAAAGAGGGGAAAAGACAAGAAAAACACTTTCTTGGATTGATATGAATTGGCCAAATGTTGTTCTTGAGTCATGTGTTGGTATTGCCCTGAATGATTGATGACATGGTGAATAAAGAGGTTTGCTCGTATTCTTTATATTTTATATTCAAGTATTAAGGCTATAATTTTTTTTATTAGACTCATTTAAATACACCGTAGTGATATGATAAATGTATCTTTTATCAAAGAATCTAAAAAAAAATCATGTATTGAAGAGCATTTATAATGAAGAAAACCATTTAAAAAAACTAAATTGAATAGCATGGTGTTTGTTTGGCTTAGAGGCATGGATGTCTTTTTTAAAAGGTACAATACTCTTAAAACACAAACCACACCCTCAAAAGCAAAAAAATACATGTTTTTTATATGGGTTCTACAAAAAAAGCCAACCACACATTTATCCCAAACACCCTCTTCAGGCTCTTGGCATGGAACAGAACTTCACTCAAGTTCTATTATTCGTATGTCGTCCTCATAGTGATGTTTTGATAGTGTAAAAATTGTTATTTTTCAAAATAATATTTTTTTATTTTTAAAAAATTATTTTAACACCAATTCAATCTAGAGATGATAAAACTTCATTATGCTATTTTGAGAAAACCAAAATTGCAAAGTGCACACAAATACGTAAGTGTGTTTGGTAGTGTGATAGCGGTTACTTTTCAAATAGCTTTTCGTGCCGAAATACATGCCAATGATGTTTTTTTTATTTTTTTAAAATCATTTTTGACATCAGCACATCAAAACGATCCAAAAAGTACAAACCGAATTCAATTTTAACAAAAAAAAAAATTCAAATTTGGACGAAACGCAGGTGCAACCGCACTACCAAACGGTCCCAAAAGGCAAGAAAAATGGCATTGTACAACACAATAGATAAAAGAAAAGATCAACACATGTACATAATAAGGCACAAAAGGTAGATCTTCTGTCATCTCGAAACCAAATGCTCTGTTATCAGACATTTTTTTGTTACAATTGTTTTGGGACAATAAATAAACTCATCAAATGTGACAAGATATTCGTACCTCATGGCAACATTAAGTTCTTTCACATCAATAATGTATGGACAACATAGCAAAAGAAACCAACAAATCAAAAGGAAATAACCACAGGCTTATTGAAAACACAAGCAACAGATAATTTGAGTACTTGAGCTATCGGCATCAAATAGTTCAAATGCTTCCTTAATTTCCTGCTTCTGTTGAGTCAATCCATGTTATCTTCCTCTGGGTTTATCTTTTCTGGATTGCCCTCTAGAAGAACTTGTTTTAAGAAGTACAACAACAAAAATAACAACAATAATCATGAAAAAGCATCATAAAAATTTTAGTTCTACAAATAAATAATACAATCTTCATTCACATTTTTTTGAATAATAATATTAGAAAACAATTAATTTGAATAAACTTCGGATAAACATCTAAGAAGAAGGTTTGGACATCAGGGAACCAAAAAGAAAAAAATAATAATAATAATTTATATTTCAGATTATTTCAATATTCTATCTCACACAACCCTTTGTGCATCCTGCCCAAACTCAACCTAACCAAACTTGTTAGATTGGAATTGAGGAGGGAATCATGTGAGACTTTAATAATACAAAAAATCTATAGTACAAATCCATAACAACAAAGTTCTTCTGTTTTATAAATTTTTCACATTAGACACAGAGCTCATTTCTCTAATTTAGTTATTATATTATAATAAATAGGCCTATGTCTAAAAATAAAAAATGTTACTCATATAGTTATGACTATATCCGAGGATTGACTCAACGCCAGGTCCAGGTTGATGGTAGGGTGACTTTACTCATGGATAATGAGTGAATCAAAGTTTTAACTTTTTTTTTTGTTTTTTTTTTGTTTTAGAAAAAAAACACCTTTAATGATATATTATGATAAAAACAATTGATCTTTTTTATTAATCCAATCCCAATAGAGTTTAAGTCAACAAATTAGACCCATCTTATTAAGCTAAATATTATAATTAGACTTGTCTGAATTTCTATTCATAGTAATTTATTATAGTGATAAGAGGGTGAGATTTTTATTTTCTTTTTATGTTTTTATTAATTTAAAAATTGAGAAAAAAAAAAGCATGCTTAAGGTTTTCTTAAAAAATAAAAACCAGTTAGCAACCACTTATAGGTGCAAGCCCTAACTCCATTTCCAAATAAAAAATTCAATTTATTAAAATTTTAAGAAGTATAACCCATAACCTAGAGATCTTTATAATCAAACAAATTAAATTTATTGGGTTTGTACATAAATTAAATTAAAATCAAGTTTAAATACATTTTATGGTTATTATTTTAATATCCTTCTAATTATGAGTATTTTTAAGTAATTTTCATATTATATTTTTTTAAATCTCAATTCAAATGCAATTCATGGTTTTTATTTTAAAAAAAATTATTGAAAGTAAAATAACTGGTGCCATACATTTAAAATTTCTGGTGGGTCAAGTTTTCATAAAAAAAAGAAATAGTGTGAGATTTATACCTGATTATTTTCAAAGTCGATAATACGATCTCTCCATATTAATAAAACAAAGTGTTTTTTTAACATTATTTGTAGATATTGTTGGGTATAAATAAAGTTTTTTTATTGTACAGAAAGATAAAGTTCTCTTTAAAAATATTTATCTCAATCGAATAAACTTTTGATCCCACCATAATTCCAAGGAAGAAAAGATAAATTCAAAATAAATTTACTTATTATACCAAAATTACAAAAGTAAATTATCTTAAGGGGGCATTTGTAGATATTAAAGTTTCAATAAGTCTGACCTATAATCTAGAGATCTCTATGACTAAACAAATTAAATTTATTGGGTTTTGACCAAAATTAAATTAAAAACCCAGTCCAAATATATTTCATGGTTCTTACTTTAATATCCTTCTAACTAGGGGCATTTTAAGTAATTTCCATATAAAATTATTAAAAATATCATTTAGAAAAAAAAACATTTAAGGTAAATTGCATTTTACATATCTATAAATAGAAAATAAAACCACCAAATCAAAGACAATTATACAAGCATAAAAGACAAAAATGAGAAGAAAAAGGGAGAGATGAAAGACCAAGCACATGTACTTGGAAGTTCACTCAAAAAAACTCAATTCTATAAAAGAAGCAAAATATCAAAGTTCTTTACTTTATCAAATCAGATGAAGGAAAAAAAAGATCAAAGTTTTTTCTTTATCAAATCAAATCAAATAAGATCTCACACGGTTAAAGTTTTCATTCTCA
Source organism: Populus tomentosa (assembly GCA_018804465.1). NCBI lineage: Eukaryota > Viridiplantae > Streptophyta > Magnoliopsida > Malpighiales > Salicaceae > Populus > Populus tomentosa. The sequence goes on from CM031981.1 coordinate 3,889,769, forward strand.
TGTGAATACTCTTTATTTTCATCCAATCAAATCAAGTTAAGATCTTATATTGTTATACCATTTGAGCTCATGTAAATACCTTTTGTCTTCAACAAATCAAAGCAAGTTAAGGTTTCACACGATTAAAACTTTTAAACTCGTGTGAATATTCCTCTTCTTTATAAAATCAAATCAAGTTAAGATATTACATAATTAAAGCTTTTGGGCTCATGTAAATATTTTTCTATCCAAAATAAGATCCAAATATGACCATTAATAAGATGATTCATATACGTAAAGAGCAAGATCCCACTTTGTTTAATTTGAATATTTTTTTTAATATTTTATATGCTTTATATTAATATTTTTTTAATATTTTCATATTATTTTGATGGGTTAATATTAAAAATAATTCTTTTTAAAATAACCACTATCAGTGTACCAAACAAGTTGTAATCATTCTAATTCCTTCTGCCCTTCAAAGTAGGTATCGAAATAACAATAAATGGTGTAAGGTTTAAGTCATGAATTGATAAAGGTTAACTTATAGATCAACTCTTCACGTACAAGATCCCCATTAATGATATGATTCATGTACGTTTTCTAAAATCAAATAGCCAAAACTATCCCATAAAATAAAATAAAAAAACTTACCTATTCGTTTAAATGCAATAACCTTATTTACAGAAATTTAAATCCCAAATTCAATACAATATTAACTGTCAATTATTGTATAAAGACTACTGAATTCTTTTAAACTTCTTGATTGATTTGAACATACACCAGTTTTAACTTCCATGGATCACTAAGAAAGATTACGAAAACATGATCATATCCTAAAAACACCTCTTATAATTCCCAAGATTCTGTCTGCCACATCTTGTCCAAATTGAATTGGCATGCTTGAGCTCAAATCCATCTCAATTGCTCTACTCTTTATCATTCGATCCCTTTTCTCCAGTTGATCCCTCTCATTTTCCTCAATAGTAGCCGTTCCTCCTTTACAAACACAACTATCCATCCATAGCTCAAGAACCTCATTAGCTATGGGTTCAATATTGTCGCGAATAATTTCTTCAGCACGCTCCGTTGTTCCACCGTCCTCACATGTTATGCTAACCAAAATCCCCGTGGGAGAAACAACATTTCGAAAGTACAGGGAAGATGAGAAGTAGGGTTTGGCTTCAAGGACTTGAGTTTCAAGTTGTTTCCTAAGTGCTTCGAGTCGAGAATCTTCATAAAAAGTTTTGAGGTAATCTGGGTGGAGGACGAGGTCTTTCCTTGGAATTAAATCAAGAAAGAAGATGAAGTATGTTGGGCTGCATTGGACCAGCTCGAACTGAAAATGCGGTGCATCTGTTGAGGATTTGAGATAGCCTTGGATGTTAGTGATGTCCATTGCTCCTCCGTTTGGTAAGGACAAGTGGAGCCAACTCGTCAATATGAAATCAATCTGGTTTCCATAAAAAATAAATTAATCATTAGTTTTTTTAATATTATATAGTTATAATATTATAGGGAGAGAGAGAGTACATGAGAGGAATCGACTCCACGGTTGATGCAAAGAGAACCTTGAGAAGCACCACTCTGGTTCTGATAGTATTCAGCATCAGGAGGGACTGAGGCTGAAGAAGGAAGGAGATGACCATGAAGGCGTTTATCCACGGCTGAGTTTAGACCCACCATTAAATCTTTGTGAGGAGCCAAGAGATGAGGAAACTCCATTAACCTCTGCCCTCTCATCGGCTGTTCCATCTCAGATGGTGTGGTCGATAAAGCACGTATTGAGTTTCTGATCTTTCTGGTGGATATTTTCTTCAATGGTAAAGCTGAAAATGAATTTAGATAAACATGTGTATGTGGGCAAAGCAGGAGGGTCATTGTTTCTCTCGCAATCTGTCATTCAAGCAACATAAAGTCGACAATGGAATAAGATCCACATAAAATACATCATAACTAATATGAACAGTAATTTCTCTAAATTTAAGAAAATAATATAAAAACCATTTGTACTAAGAATATTCGTAAAATTTTAATAAAAATCAATAAAAAATTGTAAGATGCGTTAAATAGAATATGAAAATTGAAAGAGACGTCTTAGCTAGAGTCGTGTGAAAACTCAATTATTAGCATTTTGTTTTTCAAATTCAACCAAAAAAAGGTGTAATCAAATGACACAGGATTTCTCAGCTCGTCGAAGACAAATATTATTCTTCCATCAACAACATCCACAAAAAATGAGTCATCTCCTTCCTTGAATAATATTCTTTCAACTATTTTGCGAATTTCAAACTTGAATATTGACTATAATGGGCTGATTAACTGAACCTGAGGAGCCTAATTAACTCAGTCCACTAACTGTTGTTAATAGCCATTTATTGCTGTCAGTCAGATTTAGTGACCTTTGATAGTGTAATAGTTTCTAGTCTTTTAGGTGTTTTTTATTTAATAAAATATTAAATTAATTTTTTTATATATTTTTGAATGATTTTTATATGTTAATAAAAAATAAACAAATTATTTTAATTGAAAATCACTTTTAAAAAACATCATGTATTACCAGACACGCCTAGAGCATCTCCAATGACAATAAGACCAAATTGTTGATATGATTTTTTGAATATATTTTGTATTTTAGTTTCTGTTTTTTGTTGTATTTATCACAACAACATTTTCATTACTTCTAACCCTTCAACACCCTTTGAGCATCTCGCCAATGATAATAAGTTATGTAGAAAAGTCAAATGATTCATATGACTTTTAAAATATATTTTGTTTTTTTATTTCTATTTTCTTTTACTCTTCTTAAATTTGTTTGAAAATCAAATGAAACAAACCAATTTCAGCCGTTGAAAAAATTATGATTTTTTTCGTAGACAACTAAATGAGTTTACAGATTTTATTTGACTTCCAACTTATTTAGCCACCTTTGACAACGAGAGAATAGACATCTCAAGCCCTTCAATGATTTAGGAAGTTGCTTGACATCTCAAGCTTGAAGAACTTGCCATTGTCCTTTTCTTCTTCAAACGGAAATGACAAATTGGGCCTTTAGATTGTTTTTAACATTTTCATTACCTCTAGCCCTTCAAAAGCATTTAAGTTTAGTTTTCAATGTCTTTTACTCTATTAGTTCTTTGTATCGATCTATCCACTCGATAAGCAATTTTCAGCCGCTAGAAATCTACCCACAACTCTGGCACTAATGAATATTCCATTCATCTTATTTTTCTTGAACATTGAAGGGTAAGGTTGAACCACGACCGACCAAATCATGTGAGATTTTGAGTAACTGTAGGCGAGAGGGCAGAACGGAGAGATAAAGGGATGAAAAGACGTAGGGTTGAACCTCAGGGAGTTTCGCAAACACAGATTAAGCATATCTAAGTCGATTGCAGCTACCAAGACAATCTACCTTCTAAATAATTAGCGTTGATAAATACTAATCGGTAAGACTACTAGTCATAGCAACAAGCACTGGCTTAGAACTTTAGAATTATCAGTGGCGCGTGAGCAAATAACAAATAAAACAACGAACCAATTCAAAGTTTCAAACAAGAAGTGAGATGGAGGAAATTACCTGGGAACAATGAAGACCTGATCTGACATGAAGTGAAGCTTGGGCGCTCCCACGTTCGTTCTGGCAGTGTTGTACGTCAAGGGGAAGTGTAGTGGCTTAGATTTTTGTTCTTGAGGATTTGAGGGGAGGAGGAGATGCTAATTGGAGAGAAGCTGCCAGCCATTAGTTTAGTTTCCAACTAGTCATGACAAGGAAACCTCTAAATGAAGTAAAATAATAATAAAAGAAAGCCCTTTAAATGAGCCTATGGGTCTGAGCCTAATGGACCATTTCATAGGCCCAAAAGCAAGGGCAGGCAGCACACCTACCCATTTTAATTTTATTTTTCTTTGTTGGGTGGACGATGCATCGTTCTTCGAGCTAAGTATTTTTTTGTTTTTTTATCAAACAAAATAGATAACGTGTCTTTTATATTTTCAGTTTTTGGTGACACGAGGATCTCATAAAAATCAGGGCAATGGTTTTCCAACCCCATAAATGTATTTTTCAATCATTTTTTTATTTAAAAACATCTTAAAAAAAATCTAAAGACCTATATAAACCTTTTTATGTCTGAAAACAATCAAAAAATTAATCCAAAAATAAAAAATCAACTTAAAAACTAAAAAAATTTCACAGTCAGATCTATATTCTCATACAATTATAAAATAAAAGAATACATAAGTTAAACTTTTTTTATCTAATGGAACTCGTGGACATCAAGATCAATATATTAAGTGGTCAAAATCGGTGTCAATCAAGGACTTTCTCTCTCTACCATCATAATTCAATAAACCTCTCTTTTTTTTCTCTCAAGCTAGGGATTAAAAAAAAATTTAATTTTTTATACCAAATTTGAATTTTCAAGATATTGAAGGCCTAAATGTTGTCATTTAAAAAGTAGAGAACCAAAATGAATTTTTCACCTGAATTTTCATCCATATTTTTCAGTCACCACCCTTTTTATCTATTTATTTTATTTTAATCCTCAAACTTTCAATACCGTCTTTTCATAGCAAATTAACCTAAAGTGGCCAAGAATGTTTTCCATAAAAGGGCTTAATCAAGTAAAACAAAAGCTTAATAACCAAATTGAAAAAAAATCAATATAGCAATTCACAATGAATTATGTATGTGAATAGTAGTGTATGCTACAATGCCTTTTAGTGTTTTGTTAATAAGCAATGCACTCATGCTATTTTGTGGGTTAAGTTAATTGTTAATGTAAAAAAAAAGGTGTTGAATTTGTGGAAGCGCTTTTCATTATCATAATATTTTTTTAATTGAGAATTCGAAAGATAATTTATGTGTTTAATAAAAAATTGAAAAGTATTTGAACTAATAAATCATAAGAAAAAAATTATTAATGCTAATTAAAAAACAAGACGAAAAGTTGATTTTACTTGAAAGAAACAAAAGATAGATACATGCAAATGATGGACTTTGTATCATTGAGAACTTTTCAAAAATATTTATTTAACTATATAAAAATTAAAACAGATATTTGTAATCTAAATTATATAGAAAAACATTTTTTATTCTAGATTATATTTTATTGTTCATGTAATTTTATTGGTTTTCATAAAAAAAAAATATTAGTATGGTTTATTGAATAAAAAACTGAAAGTAATTAAAATAAAAATTTGAGAAAATTATAATTATTTGAAATGATGAGGAAAAAATGAATCTCATTAATAGAAATACCATTTTTCTTATTCATGTATTTCTATTTTATTTTAACAAAAACATATATTTTTTTATCATAATCATTGTTTTTTATAACCAACTTATCATAATTGTATAACACAAGCTTTTTACGAGGATTAATAAAGGCACATACATGTTGGAAATCATGCGAGGATTAATAATCTATTATCCATTCACTTTAATTATCACTAAAACGTCATGATTTTTGTTAAAATGAGTTTAAGTTCACAACCAAAATTCTAGGATTAAAACCTGTCAAAAACATGTTATTGATGCAAATAAACACTCCATTATCTATTAATTATGCATAACAAAGGTGTTTGTGTAAAGAAATGGACCAAACATTGTATGAATCAAGAGTCTAAGACAATGTTCTTTCCAAGAACACACAAAAAAAAAAAAACTCAGAAACCCAACCATGAACCCAACAAAGGTAGCTACTGTCAAGCCTAAAAAATTGTGTTTTTTGCTTCTAAAGCATGTTTTATTTAACCTAAAAAGTCACACTACCATAAATAAACATGTTTGAATCTAAAAAAAACTAACAAATAACATCAAAACATCAAAATCACTTATAAGGTAACAAATTCAAAAACTACCAACTTAAAAACACATTGCATGTTTATGCAATATGGATTCAAATTGTTTTTTTTTTTTTTGAACTTATTTTGGTAATGAGCAAACCTAACATAATCAAGAAGAACATTCTTACTTAGACATGCATTGCTTATGTTAAACAAAAACTAAAACAATACTATTATTTCAAAACCAAAACAGTAACACCATCATCATCATCATTATTATAAACTGAAACAGTAACAATATTATATAAAAATATCAGAAAACTAATAAAACTTCAGTAAATAAAACAAAACATAACATTGAATAGGTGAATACAACATCATTTGTTGAGCATTCCAAATCTCTTTTCTATGCTTGTAAACATAAATATAAAACAAAAATAAATAAATAAACACCTCAAGTAGGCCATAATGACCTACTTTTATATTAGAAAATATACCTAGAACAACTACTCTCTTTTTTGTTTTTCTTTATAAAGTTATGCTTGTCACCAATCTACTATCCTTTCAAAACTTAAAAAATCTTTATATTATGCTACTAAACATTTTATTTTAAGTTTCTTATGAATATCTTCCTCTTTTTTTCTTTTTTTTTCTCCTTTTCTCCCCTACAACTTTAATTTTAAGGGAAGTATTTATAGGGTTTTGGGAGATCTTAAATCTGTTTCTAACCTCCTAATCTTGAGGGAAAGGTTGCAGACCCTAGATAAGAGCCCATTGAGAATCCTTTGAGTGTAAACACATAAAAAACAAATCAATTTTTGCATGGTGATTTCATTTTCAAAGCTAACTAAGTTGCACACTTTCAAGGCTTCATCGGAGTAATTGTGACATTATCATCACCTGAGACCACCAAAAGTTGGTAAAGGGGATTCACACATTTTATTTGTATCCAGCCTTGCTCAATTTGGAGATCAGTAACTCTATATTCATGCGTTTGAAGTTGACAACTTGATCAACCAAAACTATTAAAACATGCCTTGTTGACCAAACAACGTTTCACTTACCTTCTCATCATTCAATCTAAACGACTCATTATTTAGGGTTTTTAATCTGGGATTTGACATTTTTTAATTTAGTTCTTGTTCTTCCAATTGTTTTTAATTGCATCCATAATTACCTTCAAACTTTTAATTTCATGCAATTCCATCCCTATCAAACTCAATTGTTAGCCCCTATATTGACTACATTTTTAATTTTAGTTGTTGGTTTTGAATTTGTGCATTTTAACCCTTAATGGATCAATAAACTTTCAATTCCTTCAATTTGACCCCTGATTTGATCAATTTCAACCTCCACATTCACGCGTCTTTTATAGTTTTACTCTTGGTTTTAGATTTCTTCAATTAAGTCTTTAATTGCCCCTTAAACTTTAATATGTATGCAATTAAGCCCCTTATTTGACTAAATTAAATCTTAAAAATTATAATTCAACCTCTCAACTTTAATCTCTTTCGATTAAAGCCTATACTTTAAAAATTAATTTTTATTGTAATTAAACCCTTAATAAATTCAATTAAACTTTGAAAAATTCCAATTGAGTCTTTGAATATCTAATTTTGAATTTTTCTCCTTAAATTGAATTTTCTTTTACCAATAGAGCCTTCATTAGTCAAAAATATATTGTCAAATTTTTCAATCTTGTATATTTTGATCTTTCTTAACAAATCTTTAGTAATTTCCTCAGCGTTCTAGTATATTCTTCTTACTAATATTTTTTTTTATTTTCCTCCAATATTTTTTATTTTTTTTGTATTTTCTCTTTTCATTTTTTTCTAATTTTTTTTATGTGGGGCCTAAAATGGGTAGCAATAAGATCATGAAAATCTAATTTCATTGCTTTGATCCATATTGGGAGATATATATTGTAATTATTGCACTAAGTCTTCAAAAACTCATTGTTAGGTTTGTTGATTTTGTTATTATTCTTTGTATTGTTGCTTCATGCTAACTATTACCTTTATCAATTGTGACATTATGGTATTCTTGATCACGGTTCGCAGGCTTTGATACCAAATTATAACAGTTCTTGAAATTTATAATAGAAAAGTGAAGAAAATTCATTATTTTATTGAATAGAAATTAAGCTTTACAATGTCATAAAAAATAAAGAAAACTTTATATCTGAGTTTCGAAGGGGACTAGAATTAACTTCATAAACATTCTAAGATAAAATAAATTGTTAAAAGTAGATTAAAAGATTTGGGGAAGCTTTCAATGAATGGTTCGAAATTTTTATAGCTCCACTATTATCCTTTTCATTTCTAATTAGGTCAGTCACGTGTAATTATGGAAAAGATCCACATATTTAATATTTGACACCCATTCTATATAGAAATACAATGTTAGAATCTTACGCATTTTGTCAAGCAAGTTTAAAGAAAGCAAATTCAGAAGATTTTTGAGTTTTGAATTGCAATAATGATATGTTTAACACAAATATTATGTTAAATGAAGATAACTTATGGTTTTATCTTTATATAAACAACTTGGTATCCTTGATGATCAATTACTAATATATTATGAGCATTTAATCTTTGTGATAGACTAGGAGAATGATATTTCATATTTGGATAAAAAATAACAGGCCATCACATGGACATAAAGTATGGTGAGGTTTTTAAATTGAAATTTCATTCATAATTTATTAATTGTTAGGAATAATATATATGCTCAATGGAAGAAAACCCAGTTATTGTTTGAATTCATCTATTCTAAATGATGAAATAGATTAGAGTACAATAGACAAAGTGTAATTTGGTTTTTATTCATTATAATTTAAAGATTTAACAAAAGATAAAATATTAATATTATCATATTAATTATAATATTGAAAATAATTATTAATATTTTTTTATTAATATTGATATGTAAAAAAAAGTATATATATATATATATATATATATATGAATGTTTTTTTCTATGTTAATGATAAAAATAATGTTTGATTTATGTTTTTTTAATATTAAGACTTTTTACTTTTTTGATATTTTAGTATTTTATTTGTGTTGAAATAATTTACGTTAAAGTTATTTTAGTTTTAAATTTTTATTATTTAGAAATTTTTTAAATTTAAAATATATTATTTAGAAATGTTTTAAATTTTAAAATTATATTTAGATATTAATATTGTATTTTTATGATATAATTTAAATGTAATATATATACACAAAACACTAAAATATTTCAAAATCAAAATGTTTTGTTTTAATAGTAATAATAATAATAATAAAAAAAAACACTAACCAAAATAAAATTGTTAACCTTAAAATAAACCAAAGATTTTCTTCCCACTGACACGCTGCCATGCCCCTGATAAGCTGTCAGACGCGTCCTTGCCTCGTCCACATTGCAAAAGGCAGCATCTCCAGTAACCACTTCATTCTTGTTTTCAGTCAACCCTCCTTGCTGGACATTCCGCCTTCTTTTCCAAAGAAACCTTGTCATCTCCTTCACGCCATCTTCGTTGGCCAGCGACGGCCCAAATCCCTTACATCATCGTAATTTGATCTTCTTCTTCTTCTTCTTCTTCTTCTAACTCCTTTAGTTGGAGCAATAACATTAATTTCTCAGAAGAACAATAAAACTAACGATTAATCATTGATGACAGCACTTTTAATCACAAAGGAAATTAGGTTATGTAGAGACAAAATCCATCTCGCAGTGCAAACTTCAAAGAAGAGATGAGGGGGTTGCAGACCCATTTGCCTTCGGTCTTCAACCCCCACCTAGATTATACATTACCATTCCATCCTTATTATTACACTAATCACAATTACAACGACAAACTGCTACTTCTATAATAATAACAGTGAAGTAGATCCTTCTGTCTACTCCTTTTACGGCTAAAAACGATCAGCTTCAGGCGGGCGGGCGGGCGCGCGCGTTCCTTGACCATGCACACCACCGATTTCTTCAATTACAGATCTTGATTTCCTTTGCACGGGGCCCCCCGAGCCCCATTTTCTCATCACGGCCCCTCTTTTTCTTGTTTTGACACTTCAACAAAACCCCAAACAATTTCAAGCCCCCCCCTTCCCCACCGTCACCATCATGATCGGTATCATCATGATCAGTGTCATCACTCGTATTTTCATCATCATCATCTTCACTTTGATTATCGCCAGCATCGGCCTCACCATTACAGGTGGACCCACCACATCCAATGATGCGATTGATTTGATCAGGGCTCACCTTAACATACTCCGTCAAAAAATTAATCAACTCCCCACATTGTTTCTTAGCTTGCTCGAGTTCACTGCTCAGGACGTCGTTGTCTTTCTTCAACTGCTCGTTCTCGATCGATAAGTCGGCGACTTGTGTCGCCGCAGTTTCGACAGACCCCGGGTTCTTCGAATCCGGTGATGACGTTGACGTGGACCCCAGGTCCTCTCCGGAGTTGGACGAAGAGGATGCGCCTCCGGATTTTCCGGCTGGCGAGGTTTGGGTTGTCGGAGACGGAGCCGCTGTCTTTCGGCGGCGTATCTCAGCGAGGAGCTCTTTCTGTCCTCGCCGGAAATTCTCGTTGGCGAATTCCCATTTGTCCGGCACGATTTTTCTAAAGCCCTGAAAAACAGTAAAAAATAATTAGAAACAAAGAAAATACCATCGGTAACCAATTTCAAGAAAAAAAGGAAGCGGATAAACACATGCAGGTTACTTCGGTACCGTCAAAGTGGAAAAAGGAAAGGCGATGTGGAAAAAATTAGGAGACACGTGGCCCACATAATGTAGTTCGGTGGGTAATAAAAAATCGGCGCAGCCAACAGGGAAAATCTTGGTTGAGATATGAAAACGAACTTCCAGAAAGGCTAATTTTCTACACGCAATTGGATTAGTTCAATTATTGCTCCCATGGTGACGATAGATGGTATTATTATTATTATTACTAAAACATTTATATTATTATTTTAATTGAAATTTAGTTATTTCATGGAATAGTTGTATTTTAAAATATTTTTAAAAAATATATTAAAATAATATTTTTTTTATTTTTTTACTATTTATATTTATTTTTATAACGACGTATCAAAACAATTTAAGATCATAAAAAAATTTAATCTAAAACAAAAAAAAAATCAAAAAAATTAAATTGCTCATAAAGAAAAGAGGTATGTATCACTTGATCACATCTTATAAGGACCACGGCAAGGAGTACCTTAACCCTATATCTACCAAAGTTTCTCTTCACTTAATTAACAAATAGCCTTATAATGAATCAACAAAATTATATTTTTGAGGGACCAATTCGTACCTTGTCCTCTTCTTATATCTCCTAAACATAAGAACTCATACTTGCAATTCTTTATTGTTTCTAAATAATAAACCGTTTTTATTATTTTATTTTTATCAAAGCAAAATTATAGATACAAGTCAACCGAAGTTAATGACTTTTGGGGATCTAATTTGAAATATCTATACATAGAGGGACCTCTATGAGCATTTTAAACCTTGATTTAACTTGTTTAATTTAATTTCTCCTAGAACTCTACCTTGCTGAACTTACGGCCCCAATATGTAGCTCCCTCCACACACATGCTGAAAAATGACAAGAGACAGAAAGACCATCATGTCCCTCACCTAATAATAGTTTCTCGGTTTAAACATGGGTACAATCGACATTAGGCTGGCAGGAAAATCAAGGAATCGATCTTAAGCCATCGTTTTCATGTAGCAAGAAAGGAAAATACCCCTCCACCCACCAAAAAAAATAATCAATAAAGTAAAGCGGGCATGAAGTTGCAAAGAAATTGCACGTATGGTTTTTCTTCCAGAGAAAGAAGATGAATCGGTCAACGAAGACAACAAAAAAGGGTTTCTTCTATTAGATAAGCCAAGAAATCACACACATGCAAGCAAGAAATGATGGAAATAAAAGCTAAAAGAAGACTAAAAAAGACAAGAATGATGCAAGTAAATAACTTACATAGGTATTGAGCTGGCGAACAAAGCTAGAGAAGTTGTTGTGTTTGAAATAATTAGGAAGCAAATCCTTGGCAAAATCAGCAGTTTTCCAGACAACAAAGGTTGTGCCGGTTTCATTCCATGATATCACATCATCAGTGCTTGGATCATCCACCAGCTGGTAGGTCTTCGTCAAAAACGGCGCCGGAGCTGACCTCTGCGCCATTTCTTCCAAATCTACCCCTCACCAAACCCCTAGGAAGATCTCCAAAAACCTCTATCTAATCTACCGCAGAAAAGAGCAAAGCTCCCCCTTCCTATGTGTAAGTACTGGAAAAAGAAAAAAGAGGAAAAATTAAAGAACAAATACTATATTACCTTGCTGGGGCGTTGTTCACTTTAGACAGAGCAACTAAAAAGCAAAAGAGCAGTCAAGAATTCCCAGTCCCAGCAATAGAATCCAGAAAGAAAGAACTTGGAGCTAACAAGATTGTTGAACAGTTTCAGCCTATCTGCTTCCATGGATGTTCTTGATTACCAAGATGAGACCTATGGTTTTTTTAGTAAGAACCCACAAACCCAAGACCATAACTTCCCTCTAAAGCACCTTCTTAGAGAAATATTGATCTTCTGGGTTCCGTGCACGGGACTCTTATAAAGGGGAAAGGGGCCATAGAAAGTGACGCAGGTTCTAGAAATTTTGAGAAACCCAACACTCGTGTTAAAGAAAAGCCCACTTCAATACTCGTTCAAAGCTATAGTAATATTATAACAGTGTAAACATAAAAGGGGGAGAGAGAGAGAGAGAGAGATGCAAACAAACAAAATAACACGCTTTTAAGAGAGAAAGAGGAATTAAAAAAAAATAAAAAACGGTGGTGGTGGTGGTGGTGTCCTATTGTTTCTTCGAGGGAAGCTTCTAACACATTTCTAAATTGTACTAATAGAAATCTTCAATTATCTAAAGATCAACACTTGGATGATGGCTCATTGGCGGGTACTTTTCTTCAGAATGGCAAGAAAATGGGGTTAGGAAAAAACTTCTTTTTGTCCGTTTATTTTCCACGCCTAACGTTTATTCCAAATAAGGGGGCTTCTTTTCTTCGTTATTATAGCCACTCTTCTGTTAATATTGCCAAATTACCTGCTAAGCTGGGAGATTAAGATGTTGATGGGAATATGGTTGTAGTTATTTTTTAAAGTGTTTTTTTTTTATTAAAATATATCAAAATAATAATATTTTTATTTTTTTAAAATTATTTTTGAGATTAATATATCAAAACGATCTAAAATATATATATAAAAAATAATTTTTAATAAAAAAATAATTTTTTTAAAAAACACGAATATAAACATGTTTTCAAATATTCTCTAAGATACTGTTTTGTATTGAGATAATTGTTATTTTTTAAAATATTTTTTATTTAAAAATAATATTTTTTATTTTCAAAATTTATTTTAATATTAAAACTATTCAAAAACATAATTTATATTTATATATATAAAAAACACCACCATGCCGCAGCCTGAAAAGGTTGAACTGCTGATGATGGAATCAACCTCCGCGTTCAATCACCACGGATGCATAGAGGCTATTCATTCTCTTCTCTCGTTTGAATTCAAAGAGTTGTTTTTTTAAGAAAAAAATGACCTTAAGAAAAACATATCAAACTGTTTTACAGTCTACATCACAAAAATAAAAGCAGTATAGGGTTTGCTATATAAATACTATTGCACCTACTTTATGCTGCTTACTTGGATGTATATTGATTTATAAGTTTGCGGTATATGGTGGCTCAAATTAAAAAAGAAAAAAAATTAGGTTGCAAGAAATATTTAATATTATTATTAAATCTAGTCCAATATGTTAATTTTAAAAAAAAATTGATTCAACTTTTTATCAAATTTGAGATTAAAATTAAGTTATGTAAAAATTATCATGATATAATCCAATCAACTTGATGGATTTAAAAATAATTTGAATAATTGACAAAATAAATGGTTTTGATTTAAAAAAAATCAAAATGATTTTTTATATATATTACGAAAGAAGGATATTAGATCGACTCGGGTTTTGTAATTGAACTCACCAAATCTATAATCCAAATTATAAATTTCATTGAGTTTAAAAATTTTATTTTTTAAAATATATTATATTTAATTATAGGATAATAAAAATAGAAGTTTGTTACAAACTAAATATTAAGATATTTATTTAAAACTATAATAATATTATAAAAAGCAGATTAAAATAATTTATAAAAAAAAATTAAAATCAAACAAATATTAAATAAAATAAAAAAAATAAAATAAAAACCCATCACTTTCATTGTTGAAATGAACAATGAAAGAGAGAGAATCCATAGCTTTTTTAGAACTTGTTCAACAATATGGCCACACTTTTAAAAAAATTTAATTTTTTCTAGCCTACTCAAAGGGATTTATCTTGAATTATTTTTTAAGTTAAATCATATTTTTTTACTAGTCTTTTAATTTATTTTTAGATCACATTACAACAATTCTCATATAATTTTATTTTAATTTTAGACTAGATAAAAAATCAAGTAAAAAAGTTTTAAAGTTAACATGCTAGACCATATTTAATAATGATGTCAAATAATTTTTCGCAACCAAAATATTTTTTTCAATATTTTTATATTTGAGCCATGGTATAACATGACATTATAAACCGGTATACATCTAAATAAGAAAAATAAAAGTAGGTGCAATAGTATTTATGTAGCAAACCCTTTACTGTTTTTATTTTTGTGATGTAGACTGTAAAACAGTTTGATATGTTTTTTCTAATTTTATGATCCTATCTTCTTCTTTTTTAAAATAATTGTTTTAAATTATTTTTTAAATATTCTTAAACTATTTTAATACGCTAATATTAAAAATATATTTTTAAAATTATTATGTTACTAAATATTAAAATAAAAAAAATAAAAAAAACAAAAACTACTAAAATACTAAACTTGCTCTCAAAGGTATTAAATAATTAGAGATTCCACGTTGCTTGATGAATGGAGGTCATGGAGACCACCTATTTGAATGTTAGGCCTCTGGGGTAGGTTTAGAGACCAGCAAAACTTCTTCCTTAATTGAGCAACTTATCATGTAACCAAGTTTCGCTGAAGTTTGAATTAATTAATTAAGCAATCAATTGTTGGAAAAGCAGGCACTCGAGGCAGAAAAATCAAATTCCTAAACTACAATAGTCGTCAACTACTACTCCCAAATTCACCGGCTTTGAAAATATGTCTCCTGTCCTATGCGAAATTGCCTTTGATTATCCGAACATACTTTTGAGTTTTCTCGATGAATAAATTCTCAATACTTTCATGTCGACAAATATGCCAAGGAGGCTTCGCTTTTGGCATTATGATTTTAAATGCAAGAGTAGAGTTTGGCCAAAGCTTCAATTATAATCTCTGCTCTAATATTTTAATATAAAAATATTTAATTAAATGGAAATTCAAGGGAGGATAAATACTCCATTTTTATTTTGGTAAAATTGAGTGTTTGGATCAGTTTACGCACACCTCGATTAATCCCCTGAGGCCTTGAAATTAACAACCATTTAAGTCTCTAGTGATCCTAAGTATAATTTTAAAACCCGGCCTCGCGGGTCGACCCAAGACCCAGGCTGAAACAGGGCCAGGTTGAAGAAAAAACAGGGGAGGAAAAAACACGGTATGACACTGGCAACCTGGTCAAAAACTCAATTGCAACCCGTTGATTTTTTTTTATTAAAACGATATTATTTTAATTTTTTAAAAAAATTGATCCGGGAAACCCAGTTAAAATCTGGAAACCGGGCCTTAGACTAGGCCGGCCACTAGGTCGGGTCTAAAACTATGGTTTTGAGATTTTTGAGACTCAAAACTAATAATTTTTAAAAAACAAACTTAAAATCTGAATAATTGAGCTAAAACCCTTAAAATTAGATAAGTACTCAATTTAAAATTATGGGTGCTTGTTGTGATATATTGTTTTTGAATAAAAAAAATACATTAACCCTCATGTTTTGAATGTGGTGATACTCTCTTTGTATTTTAAAAAATTATATTTTACATGCTATTATATATTGAATTAAAAATTCTTAAACTTGGACCATAAAAAAATAAAAAAATATAACAAGTATATTTTTATAATTGTTGATATCCAAAATGCCTTTATGATTTCTACATCTTTTTTCTTCTCCATGATTTCTACATCTTCATCTTTCCCAATTAAATCCATAATATAAAAAACTAAATAAATTATATTAAAATCTTCACCAAACTATTTCAACAATCTCAATTAATTTTGAATGGCATGGAGATAAAACATAGGAAAATCCCTCATGAACAATAGCCTAGGCCCTAGACCTTACACTAATCATTGATTTAGTGACGGCAAGCAATGACAACGTTATAATCAAAATTAAGCAGAAATGAAAAAACCCTTCAATTAATTTCTTCACTGCAAAATCAATGTGCAAGGATAACTATTTGATTATAAACATTTTGATTGAGAGTGTAATTATAATTATTTTTTAAAATATTTTTTATTTAGAAATATATTAAAATAATATATTTTTTAAAAATAATTTTTGATATCAATACATTAAAATAATATAAAACATTAAAAATATATTAATTAAAAAAAAATTAAATTTTTTCAAAAATACTTTTAAAATATAAAAACAAATAATTCAACCTCAAGCTATTGGCTTACTTCAGTGGCAGCATATCTGTAGAGGTGTTTTTTTCTTCCAATAATATAAATACAAACCCTCTCAAGTCTTAATAATTGAAGAAAAAATAATTTTTATTTAAAAATATATTTTTTAATTTTTTAATATCAACAGCATTAAAATAATTTAAAAATATAAAAAAATCAATTTAAAATAAAAAAATTATTATTTTTTAAATATTTTTAACACCAAAACAAACGGACTACGTTCTACTGTCAAAGTCATGCCATCCTCTTTCTCTCACCACATCCAGCACTCACGCCAGTCATACGTCATTGTCCTCTGTTTTTCAGCCCTCCACCCTAACAGCACAATGGCGGGAGAAAATTAGAGAAGTAGTAGAATTAATAAATTGATAATTTTAATTTCAAATTAGGGTTAGGTGAGGGAAGTTGGAGAGATAAGGAAGGCAGAGGAGAAAGAGACAGGAGTGATAGAAAAGGACTAATGAGATAAAAAAAGATAGAAATTTGAAAAATAAAGAAGAAAATCAAGTTAGGGATATTTTTATCTTTCAATTAAAATTTAAAATTAACATTGGTTTAATATGTATAGTGTAATTTATATACTTGAAAGTTGAAAAAAAAGAGAAGAAATTGGCCTTGATAGGTATGATATTTATACGCAGTTTAGTTTTTTCAAATGGGCTAGAAGCATGCATATTGTATATTTTTAGGATAATTAGTGGTATCTTTAGTTAACATTCATCTAATTTAGTGTTGACGGAATTTTTTTTCTCTTTATTTTATTGATTTTCACATATAATTTTTGTTTTTTAAATTTCAAAGCAATCATTCAATTTTAATTTATTTAGATTTGATCTATGTTTTTTTTGGAATAATTTATAAATTTCATCCCTCTTTATTTTTTTTTATCTTTATTTGGTCTCAATTCTTTTGATTTCTATTTGTATTTTTAGATAAGTTTTAAAGTTATTTTTTTATGATTTCATCATACTTTATTTTATTTTTTATTAAATATGGTTCATCATTTTTTTGATTGTTCTTAATTTCACTTTGATAATTTTTTTAAATTAATTTTTTTATATTTTATCCTTCAATATTAAATTGATTTGAAATTGAATTTCTTCATTAAACTTAAGAACAAGATTTTATGAGCTGTGAGTTTTAGAAATTAACTCAAATTCCTAGCTTGTCCAGGAGGTTTTTTAATTTTTAAACTCATATTTTTTCAGTTTTAGAATTCAATATTTATTCATTTAGAGATTTAGCTCTGCTATTTTTATTTATTAGTTTTCTATAAATTTTTTCATTAATTTTAAAAAATGACTCATGTTATCTCGGTTCTTTTTATTTGTTATTTTTTGTTGAATTTACTTTGGTATATTTTTTAAATTAATATTTTTTTATTTTATCTTTTAATATTATATTGATTTTAAATTATTTGTTTCTCAGTTTCGCAACTCAACATTGAATTGTTTTATAATTGAATCTCATAGTTCTGTTCAATTTGTTTTCATTGATAATTTTTTTTTCTTTTATTAGCATGTATAATCATTTGATAAAATAAAAAGTTTATTCTAAAAAATAGAGTTAGTGAACATGATTGAGTATGTGACCTATGTTGTGAGATCAAAGTTTTTAACCTTAATTATCTCTTGATCAAATATTAATTTAACTAATTAGATATATGTTTAAGCATTTTGATTTATGATTGCAATTTTTTATATTAAAAAACTATTGAAAAAGCTTGTATATTTATTTTTTTTATTAAAAAAATTTATTCAACCCTTGAAAAAACACATGCAAAATAGCTTAGTATATATTATATCATGTTGAATGGTGGTAGCAATTAATAATCTGCTCCATTCTCTTTTAGCACAATCACTTTGTCACCCTTCATTCCACTCTAATCGTCAACTCTCCACTAATTTGTTAGGGAGATTTGCATTACAAAGTTTCATTCATGCATATAACATAAATATCTTCTGTCTCTGTTTTAGAAATTACAGTTTCTTTACTTGCTTGTACAGCTCATTTTTTAGAAAAACATTAGAAGATTTCCTCGTTTTTTCCCCCAACTTGCGTTGCATAGAAAATTTCAAGATTAATTATAAATGCATTTAATTTCCCCCAACTTGCGTTGCATAGAAAATTTCAAGATTAATTATAAATGCATTTAATTGTTTTTTATTTTTTTTTGTTTTTTTTCCTAAATCTATTGGTTTAAGAAAACTTAGATGGGCTTCTGGCTTAATGGTATCATCCAAGATAAAATTATTAAAAATATTTTTTAACATGATACAAAATATATAATATAAACTCAAATTATATATAAAAAATATTATAACTAATTATATATTAACAATTTTAATCAAGTAGTAATTAACAATATAACACAATTAAAATAAAAATAAAATAAATAATAGAAAAGTCCAAACACTTTTATTTTATTCATATTGATTCTTCTACTTTTTGGACAAATCGACCCACTTACTTTGTCATTTACAATAAACAAGTCCCTTCAATTTTTATTAGACCATTTAACATTAATTACTCTAAGGGTCAAGAATGCTAATTTACAGCTTTTATTTTATATATTTGCCAGTTAAAACAGAGTAATATATCAATTGATATGTTAATAGTTTACATAAGAAATTGTGAAGAATGAATATGTATTTTAATTTTACAAAAATAAAATCCACAAATAATTTGTATGATTAAAAAAATTATAATAATTATAGTCAAAATCAAGCCTTTAATTATCAAATTGCACAAATTTTACAAGATATAAATTTAAAACAATGAAAATGTTAAGGTACAAATTATTAGTATGTATAATTTTGTATTTTTTTCAAACTTGTAAAATCGGTTCGACTTTATCAATTTTACTAGTTTTTGAGTTTTAATCCAATTTAATATATTATATACATATTAACTCGTAAAATTATAAAATTTTAATAACCAACTCATTTTCTTAAAAATATTCATCCAAGATATCACGGTTTTAATCCATAATAAATGCTATTAACAGAACTCGTTTACATCAAATACAAGAGGTTACCAGATTAATCCCTCAATTATGCTATGCTATGATGGCCAGATTGATTCCTTGTGGCAGAGGGTATTAGACTTATAAAAAAAGAAAAATAAGAATTAAATTACATAAAATTAGCCCAATTGCAACCTTAATCTGAATTATCCAATAAATAATAATATTAATAGTAGCGAATATTTGCCCCCATCAGCACAACTTTTTTTTTATTGATTGACAAATTGCCTTGATTTTTCGTTGATGTGATGCATGTTTGTGATGCCGTGAAGCGAACGAAGCCCGCCTAGTATCGTGATCGCACAAATGTCTGGAATTAATTTATCCAAGGATATCATGCATCTATACTAGACTTTGATTTTCTTTCTCTACATTCTCCTCTGTCAAACTCTGACCAGCAAGCCACGTTTTTTACATTTTTAAAATTTATTTTTGTTAGGAAGGAAGGAAAGGATTTTCGAAAGAAGTTCTTTAGTAGGATTGGATTTATAATAAATAATCCTTTATGCTTATCCTTCCTATCAAACTTAGAGTTAAAATTTTGGATAAAGTTTGTTTTCACTTTACATATATGTGGATCTTATTGTTAGCGCATTATCTTGATAAAAAATTCCTGCATATGAACACTGCTCTCATTTATTTACTGAAAAATAATTATTTTTTTAAAATAATTTCTATAAAAAATAAATTCATGGAAAGTTGATTGTTTTTTATATTTGATAGTGTCACGAAAAATAAGTTGAATGATATTTTGCAATGTTTGACTATGCCATGAAAAATAAGCTATAAATTAACTTATAAATATTTTAATTTTTTTTGTTCAAGTTTACCTAATATGTGTGTGGGTGGGTGTGTGTGTATATATATAAAACATTAAATATAACTATTTGATAATTTACAATTAAAAATAAGATATAAAAAGTTTAATAGTAGAAAAAAAGAACTTGTTATATTATATATTTATATATAGCTTATTTTATAAAATATGAATATACATATAACCTTGTTAAACATTTTTTAAGTAAATTTCATTTTTAAAACCTCAATATATATTTTTAAATTAATGTCAAATTAGTTAATGGTATTAACTAAAAGTTTATTTTGTATGAGGTTGTACGTGGAAAGAAAGAGATTTGTGGAAAGTGTATTTGTAAGAGGTTTATTTTATGTGTTAAAAAAAATGTGTTTTCTAGAATTAAGAGGGAAACACTTTTCTAATAGATTTTTTTTTTTGGTTGAAAACTAGTTTTCTAGAATTCACCAAATATCAGGAAACTTGGAAACTATTTCAAGGAAAAGTGGTCACAAACAAGACCCACATACTTCTTCACGATCACATCAATTTCAAGCCATACGGGGCATTGACGGTGATAATTTTAAATCTTAAGTTGCCAAGCGGGGAAGAGGAATTGTTCAAAGCCGTGTATCAAATTGCGCGCAATTAGCTATATATTTTAGATAAATGTTGAACGCAGCTAGTCAACTTGCATGTTCATATACTGTAATATTATATAATCTAAGTTTGAAGAACAAAAAAAACTAAAGATTAATCCATGTTTATATCCTTGTCTTCTAAGGGGTGTGTTCTTACGATATGAACAAAAACACTAGCACGATTATGAGTGAACTTAGCTTGTCTTCTGCAAATACCATAAATTAAGCAGATCGCTTTAATGCAAGGCACAAGATTAATGGATTTGATTTTCCAGTCTCTTGACTTCTCTTGGGAAGCTTGAAGATCACAAGTCATGATTCAAGCGTGCAAGAACTGCGAGGTACGAGAATTCAAACCATGTTTGCTAGGAAAAAAAAGAATTCAAACAACATTAATTAAGTAGACTTCACCACGAAGATATGAAGCTATGTCTTTTCTACAGTCAAGAAGTTCCTTTAGCTTTTAAAAGGAGGACTGGGAAGAGGCTTCACATGTGTTCTCACCCCCTATATCACTCCATCCATGTTTAATTAGTGAAAAAAATATATATATTTTTGTCTTTATTACAAGACAAGATTACATGAAAAGATCAGCACAACATGTTTCTTAAGTTACAAGTTGAGGGTTTATTCAGGATTTTAGTAGTGACAATAGTTAAAGTATATTTTTTTTTAGAAACATATTAAAATATTTTTTTTTTATTTTTTAAAAATTATTTTTAATATCATCACATCAAAATAATATAAAAATATATAAAAATTATTTTTTAAAAATTAAATATTTAAATTTTTTAAAATATAGTTTGTATCATATTATATTTTCAAACACACCCAAAAAACACCGCTCTAGTAACTTTCTCTAAAAGTAGAGAAGGAGGCATAAGCCCTCCAAATGAGTCTTGAATGCAGACAGAAATAACAACATCCCCTTAACAGCAAGGAAAATAAATCCTGTAAAGGACCAGGAAAATAATAAAATCCTAATGAAAAATCATACCATAATTAGACAACCAATCCAAACGTTCCAGGATTTCTTTCCTGAAGATAAAGGCCGAATTGAAAAAAAAAATCTTGAAAAATTGCTACCGATTGATTAAAATAGTAGCAATTTAGTTACTAAATAATCTTAAATTGTTTATATTTCCTAGCTACTATATAATCGTCTCGAAGTCTTTTGTAACTTCCCATGGAAAACAATGGCCAGCATATACACGTAGAGGGGAGTTTGGTGCTTATTATTATTTTTATTTTGGTATTTTTAGATTGATGTCCTAATATTAAAAATAAATTAAAAAATATTATTTTAATATATTTTAAATAAAAAATACTTTGAAACAAATATCTGAACACCCCCCGTAAACAATGCAAATATGGTCAAGAAAACATTATGACTTGAAGAAAAAAAAAGTATTCAAACTTGATGGTATTGCCTTGAAGATACTTCCGGAATCAAGTTATTCTCTTAGTCAAAATAAAATAAAATAAAATAAATGCATAAACGCTTTTAAAAAAAGCTTATCTCTCCTTGAATACGATATAGGTTGACTATGTAGATGGTTTTATTTTTTGTTTTTTTCAGCTAAAAAACGGTATTTTTTCAGTGGGCTGTGAATTATGCCAAGAGGAGATATCTATATTATGACACTTAGATGGTACAATGATAAAAACTTAAGAATTAAAACTTAAAATTAAATAGTTTGTTTTTCTTGTGGTTTTAGATTTAAATCATGTAGTTATTAATATGATAGTTATTGAAAATTTATATTATCATTAATTTTAAAATTTATAAAATTAATTAAAATATACATAAGCTTGACTAGACATCCACATTAATAATAATAATAATAATAAAAAGTAAACTTCATCTTCTAAGTAACTTCCAAATTAAGTTTGAAAAGCCAACTGATAATGTGAAATGAATGGGCTCCCTGGGATACTTCTGGACCTCAATGTCAAAGAATTGTGGGCCCATGTGTCTCTCTCTTAATTTCTAACCTTTTTATTCTTCTTTCCCTTGTGTGTGTATATATAATTGTTTAATTAAATACTCCATGATTAGTTTTAGATTTAACGGCATACAAAAAACAATTGTAATTAAAAATTTATTAGTTTTTATTAATACAACTATCACTTTCAGTTTTTGTGCCTTCAACAACAATGATTATTTAACATATAGGAATAATAAGACCAAACGAAGCCTACATAAGTCCTCAAATGTATAGGAGGAAAGGGTTAAAAAAAGGGTAAAATCTTAAATTAATAGCCTAAGGAAGAAAAAATTCTTCATCACTTTCCTCCATTTTCAAATGGCTAATTTTGTCATTGAAGATGCCTAATTAGTACATACTAAAAGCAATGGTATTTGATAAGTTGTTAGGTGGCGAGTGTGTGTACAAAAGTGTGTGGCTTGAAGATATGTATATATTTTTTTTAATTTTTTTAACAAAACTTGTATAAAAAACTTGGTTTTTTAGTTTTTATGAGATGTAGTTTGTGTTTTAAAAGAATTATATATTTTTTTAAAAAAAACTACTCACATCTTTAAATTAAACACATAACATCGTGAGCCTGGCTCGCCCTAGAAGCCGTTGAGGCCGAGGCCAAACAATTCTTTAAGCATTAAAAAAGGGGTTTCATGAGTAACAAAGTAAGAGTTGCCGTGCCTTGACATAATTACATTTTTTTTTTATTATTATCTTAAGAGATTTCGTATTCGAGTCTTTTCTTTGTAATAATAATATAAAATATTTGTCAATGTCACAAACCATTATCATAACAAAGACAGACAAGATTTGTGGGCAATTTTGTTTTCTTTAATTGAAATTCAGGAACCGTCCTTTTCTAGAATTTAAGAGTGTGAAAAAGGAGAGGAAAAAAAATCGGATTCATGCATACTTTAGACCATTATAGTGCACACTTGTTGACTAAGCTTATAGGTCCTTAACTTTATGGGGAAAACCACATATTAGTCCCCAACTTATTATTAGTTTCTCAATTAAGTTCGTATCCTATCAGAAATCATTGATCGATTTCTTCATTCCAAAATCGTTGTGTATTTCTTACAAAAAACATCAATTTAATTTAGGGAAGTAAAAAAAAATGCCATTTTATCTCATGAAATAAGTCCTGTAAATGAATAACATTAATGAATTTGGACGTAGAGATCTAATTCTGAATCTTTTTGAAACATTGAGGATCGGATTGTAACTATTGTATTATAAGCTGTGGTGCCTAGCAATGGAAGTTGGTTAATGGGCTACATAATATGCTTTATGAAAAGTCATAATCAGCCCATTGATGCACTCATTGATTACCAGCCAAACCGGGTCCATATAGACCCACAAGGGTACATCTGGTTGGAAATTCCTATTTGCATGGCCCAGTGATAGTTGTCAGCACTGGATAAATTCATCGCTTCTTTTATGTTCGCACCTGTCATCACAATTCATTAAGCATCTTACTTAAAGCAGCAGCAGCAGCAGAAGCGGCGGCAGCAGCGGCGGCGGCGGCGGCGGCAGCAGTCCTTTAATCAATGAACTGTAATTTTCATCGAGATTTCGATGTTGTTTACATCTTAGAAAAGGAGACACCCTTTAAGATGGTGTTCTTCACTTTGTATATAGCTTGGCGAAGATATTGCTCATTTCAGTCCACACTGGCACAAATACCAGCAGTTTAAAGCATTTGGAGTCGGAAATTACATTTTATTTTTCGGCTGAATTGGAGATTACGATAGTAGTTTTAAGTTCTCATTTGACATTGAATGGAATTAGGTAATCGACATGGTTTTCCTGTAGTATTTGGAATATTACATAGAGCATAAACCTTCCCCATTCCATCTGTTCCACAAGCACTTAGAAGGGCTACCATAAAGCCGACATCGTTTCATTGTGTCGCTAGAGAATTTTTAGATTGTCTGCCGTTAACAATTTCACTGACAGATTTATTAATGGAAAAATCACGTCAAAATATATATTTTATTTGCTTTACTTCGTTGATATCTTTATTGATGATTATAACATATCTCTAAAAAAAAATTGTATGTTATTTTATCAGTGATTTTTTTATCCATTAGTATTTCCTTCACCAAATTTGATATATAATTGTTAAACAAACTATTTGTCATCTTGTTGTTGAGTAAACAATGACAATAATATTTGTAATAATTTCTTTTCAATTATCTAGAATATACTGACAAAAAAATTTTATCGGTAACCCCGTCAATAATAATTTAAAAATATATTAAATAGAAATAGAAAATAATTAAAATCAAATAATATAAAAATTAAATATTTATTACAAATTTAAACATTTATATGTTCAAATATAATTAATTTAAAATCTAGAGGCGCTAAAGGAGGAGGAGGAAGCAGGTTTTCATCGAGATCGTGGGGTGAATAAGAGGGAGCTCATGCATCATCCATATATAATCTTATATCCATTACCAATCAACGAAATTTAGCTGTCTTAGCACTGAGTCATTCATAATTAGTAGCAAGATAGGTTGTCCAAGGTTGAACTCGTTGGTTTAAAATCGTCTCGAACTCCGGAATTTGAGTGCTCAGAATCAATTGCGAGCATCCAACTATAGAAAAACTGCGGGTCATCCGCAAGTTCTCAGCTGTAGTGTTTGAGAAATTGTATACACGATTTCTATCGGTTCACCAGATGATCCTACCTCCAACCATAAATCTGGATCGAGATCTGGATGGGTAGTACATGGATTATAACGTGATTCTCCTAAAGCCTCATTTCAATAGCGTTGTCGGCTTTATCCCATTTAAATTTTTTTCTTGCAATTAAAATTTATAAAAGAAAATTTTCAGAAATAAGTAAATAAACTAACCAAATTAATAGAATAAAAAAAAATATTTAAGTTAATACTAACCTTTAAATGTTTTGAACTATGCATCAATTATAAGTTTTCATTTAGAAAGTTTGGAAACCCGAGTCCATTAAAATAATAGAATTTCCATCGATAATTTCATCATCGATGTTATGGTTTTAACAGCCTCAATATTTATAAACCTGAAATTGAATTCGTTAATTGATTTTTTTCTTAAAAAATTATTAACATGTCAATGTGAAGGGAAAACAAACTTACATTGAAATGTCATTCTTCCATTAAGCTTGATACCTCCTAGTAAATGGATCTCATTGTAAAGGGTACCCCCTCGACGAGCTCGTGTCGTGAGTAGATGCCTGTGTTTGAGGTGTTTATTCTTTGTTGGCACCAAACAACTCATGATCATTTGAATCGCTGCTAGAAGAACTAGTAACGATTCTATTCATAAGATGTGCTATTAATTTTTTTCCTAAACATCTACATAAATTAAAGGATTTAGGTACTGTAAATCATTCCTATTTTTTTTTAAAAAAATCAGCAGTACCTTCCTTATATAAAAGACTACACCAAATTTCTAAATTTACAAATACATAACAATTTAAATTGGATTGTCACAAACCAGTTGATTTTATTTAAATCCATGTCAATCAAATAATTTTAATTATGTTAATTTAACCAAAATTTCAAGTAACTTTGCTATAGTCATTTGTGAAATGATCATATTAGGTAAATATAAACACATTAAAGGATTTTTAGTATCAATATTTCACATTAAAAACTATTCATTTATCCTAACTATTACCTTATCTATTTTGTATTTCCTTTTTTATTTTATTTATGATGGATACTATTTTTGTTCATTTTTCTTATTTTTAAATAATTTTTATTTTTTATGAAATAAAAAAAATTAAAAACAAATTAAAAAAATTCCAACAAAATTTATACAATCATTAAAGAGCATAAAAATTAAAAAAAAAATGAAAATTCCAATAATCTATATACAATAATTAAAGAGCAGAAAAATCTAAAAACCAATTTAAAAAAAATCTAACAACATTTATAGAATCATTAAATAACAAAAAAAAATTAAAACCAAAATTAAAAAATCCTAACAATCTAATACAATCATTAAAGAACAGAAAATTTTAAAAAATAAAAAAATTCCATTAACATTTATACAATTATGAATAACATAATATATATATATATATATATATATATATATATATATATATAAAATAAAACACAAAAAAGAGAAGGAAAAATAAGAATCTTACCTTAATATCCTTGTGAGTTTTCATCAGCTTGAGAAGAGAAAATTGTTTTTTAACATTATGTTGAATAACAAGAGAAGACGAGTAGAAGAAGATATACTTGCGCACGAAGGAGAATAGAAAATAATGAGTTTATGAGAGAAGGAAAGAGAGAAGAAGAAGTTGAGAAAAATGGAGGAAGAAAAAGAAATGAGAAAGAGATAAATTAAATACTACAGATGGATTTAATTGATGAATTAAAATCCGTCTGTAATGTTTTTGTAAAAATAACATGTTATTGTATTTTTTAATTTATTTTTCATTCTTTCCTTTTCCACTATAATGTTGTCGATATATATTGATGAAATATTTTTGTTGGTGTTTATCGATGGATATTACAAGGATATATTTAGTAGGAAAATTCACCTTAATTTACCTATAGAATTACTATGTTGGTGTGGTCCTTTATATTTTTCAATTTTTTAGTAATAACTGTAAATTGGAGCATTGTAATGATTATTTTACCATTCTCAAGCAAAATCATTTAACTAGCAATTGGGGTCAATTTAGTATTTTCCACAGGGTCCATTTTCCTTCCCGTATTAATCAAGGACAAAGAGCTCTTTTACTGTTCAAATATCCTACTATTTTTTTTTTTTTGAAATATGAAATCTCAAACTAAATGGATCTTGTTTTAATCCGTTGAGCAAATTTCTTGGATGCAATACACCCCTGGTTTTAGTGTACATGAATCATACTGATTGCGAAAGGAATTTCACTTGATCAATCCCTTTTCTTGGAGAAATTAAGCTCAACACGTACATCTACAGATTTGGAAATGGGAAATTCAATAATTAAAAGAACACCACTACACCACAATTCCATTGAATTGCCCTGCAAGTTCCTCAGACTAGAGGACATGCAACGAATGAACACTCTCTCTCCTTTCCAAAAGCCTAATTCGGTCCAAAGCACACAGAACACACAAACTTTTTACTAAAAAATGAGAAACTATTATTCCTTGCCTTTCACGAAAGAAAATGATTGCAACCCATCAAGGAAAGCAAGCTGTATCCATCAAGCTAAACGGATTCTCATTCGGGCAAACCCCATTCCCATACAAAGAGATAGATAAAGAAGGACCTTTATGCTCCATGTTTCCTTAATTTTCACTTTTTAAAGTGAAAAAACGCGTCGAGACGCAAAACTTCTTTAGACTTTTTCATAAGGATTTTCATACATGAACCTCAACGGCCCAACCTAAACAACAACTTAAAACAAACAGGCATCCATCAACGCCCAAATTAAAGCATTAGATGACAAAACTGAAGAAAAGGTCAATCCAGCAGCAGCAGCAGCAGCAGCAAGTTGATTTTCATATATTCTTACAGTGGGGGAGTGAGGTCTTTTCAGATTGTGATTTTCTCTTTAAGATATCTCTAACCAAGCAAAGAGAGTAGGTTGATGGGAATCAATATCATATCAAACAAGTTGGAGCATTGAAAACGATGTTTGGTCAACTCTAGTTTGATTAATTCCCATTTAATTCCGATCAATACATATCAGTTTGAACTTGAACTTTGCCGCACGGAACAGGCAACCACCTGTGCCCACTGCCTTAATCTCGTCTTCACCGTCTGTGGATTTTCACCTACGTGCGTACAAGAAACAAGCACATCAAATTAAAAAAAAAAAAAAAACTTTGGTCTGCATTTAAATACAACAAATCATTTTTTTTTTTTTTAAAACCCAATATTTCTATGTTCATCTAGCCAAAAACAAATGGCAAGATTCTTAACTTATCCTCTTTTTTGTGCTAAATTGATGTATTTTTCCAAACATAGTATATCATTAAATCAAAAACAGCTAATGAAACAGGTCTCAAGTTTGAGTCATTTGTTAAAATATAGTGAAAGTGTTCCGGTCAAATTCTATGATAAGAATATGTATGCTAATTATGCTAAAAATACCTGGACCCAAAATGGTGTGAGGGCTACCTAGGGGAGACGGTGAGTCACAATCAGACGCCGTGGACGAAGACGGCGTAGCAGTGACGACAGGCTTGGATGCGGAATGATCATAGTAGTTTTTGTTAACAGCATAATAAAGTTCCAAAGCAGGAAAAGTATCAGACAAACGTTGATCCACTTCTGGAGAGTCAAACCCAAAACCTAACTCAATACAACCTTTAAGCTCATCAAGATCTTCATCAGTAACGCTTTTGCTTTTCTTTTTCTTATAGTTTCCTTTCCTCCTTAGCCATGCCTCATCCCTGTCAATATCAGGTGACCACGAATGTTGTTTGTAAAGTGGGGACGGTCCTAGTAGTCGGTGATTTTGTTGTTGTTTTCGTATGGGTGGTCGATATTCTACCTGTTCTTCTGGCGGCGATGGTGGTGGTGGTCGAGGCGGGTGGGGGTTACGGAGGGACATGGGCACAGCCCCAGAAATGGGATGCAGCGGCGGAGGTCCTCCGACACTTGCCGGCCAGTGGTTTAGAGAGCCCTATGGCTATTGGAATTTTTTTAGACGGGGGGGTAATGGGAAAGTTTGGTGGGTTATATGGGGATGAG
This sequence comes from Populus tomentosa, assembly GCA_018804465.1. Lineage (NCBI taxonomy): Eukaryota > Viridiplantae > Streptophyta > Magnoliopsida > Malpighiales > Salicaceae > Populus > Populus tomentosa. The sequence continues at coordinate 3,919,358 of CM031981.1, forward strand.
GTGGTGGTGGGGTCCAGTAGGGACTCGGTTTTGGTTGGTCTATGTCATGATGAGTTGTCTTTTACTTTTTTAAAAAGTTTTGATTTTGATTTATTTTAGAAGTTTTGATCGCTTGTTTGGTTTCCTGGAAGGTTAAACAATTAAATTAATTTCAGTTTGCTTCTTGGAAAAATTCATCATGAGTAACCAGCATGAAATTATGTCTTGATTTTCTTTTTTTGAAGGGTGCATGGATTCTTTTAAGAGTATATGTAAGCAATTATCTACCACAATTTGTACTTATGTTTCATTTATTTCCTAAGAAAAAAATTGAGAAGATAAATTATTTTTTTTCATATTTAATTATATCATTGAAAAAATATACAAAATATTATTTTATATTTGGTATTAAACATATCATATGTTTAAAGGAAAGTTATTATGAACATCTTGTAGGTTTTTTTTTCTTACTTACTTTACAACTAATTTTTCAAATATTATATTTTTCTTCCTAAACTTTAAAAGCAAGAAAAATTTTATAACTTCAGGAGTTAGAAAAAAAATAACAAAAAAAATTTATTTATTTACAAAATTATCATTATATTTCATATAATAACTAAAAAACCTTTAAGCCTAAAAATAAAAAATACCAGTAAGATTCAATGCTTTTTTTTTTTTTGTAAAACAATTCGTTGCTTAATGTTTTAATAATTATAGAAATACCATGTAAATATATCCAACAATTTCCTAACATGAGGTGTGGCCTTTATTTTCTAATTTCAAGACTCAAAAAATCTATCATAAAATCTAACCCTATATTTCAATCTAATCTTCTCCAGGAACATAAGAATTGGCATGCTCTTATATTTCCCAAGTAAATTATTGAATGACTTAGTCAAGTCATTAGTCATATTCTCAACTTTAATTTCATGGTCAAACAAGTGCCTTGCCTAAGTCTTAGGGATGCTAATCAACCAATTGATAGCTCTAGTTTCCATATCATTAATATATTTCATATAACTACAATAATAAAGTTTTATATAAGCTTTTGATGCACTTTAAAATCTCATTTTCAATTCCAAGCCAAGAAAGCCTTTCTTCTTCAAGTTGGAAGAAAATATACTTGAACAATATCTATATGTTGCCTCTAGAAAAACAATAGCAACAACTTCTAGTAGACTTTGTAAAGTAAATTAATAAAAATATGAGAATACATAGAAAAATAAATGTAAGTTTGAAAAAATATCAAGTTTTAATTGAAATTTTCTTTTAGCCTGTCATACATTATGCAAAATAGCCACTAATGTATTTCATGCTTTATGGATCCATATAAAGCACATAAAAACAAGGGTGTTTTCACACTCAACAATAATATAGGCAACAAAAAACAATTAATTATTTTTATCTAAACCCATCATCAATAACAATACACCTTTACATGAACCCTTCAGATGATATCCATCAATCCTAATAAAAGCCCTACATCTAGAAATAAAGAATTCCTTCTTCATTTTCAAATAAACATACAACATTGAAACTTTCATGGTGAATCCACAACTACATTATAATTAGAGTCAAACCCTAAAAATACATCAAAACTCAGATTTTGTTGCTTCAATAGCTAAATATATCTTAAGATTTTTTTTTAATATAAATTATTTAGTCTTTGTCTTGGCTCTCTATAGTTGTATCTAGTGTGGCTTAATCCTAAATTTATCATCCAAAATTGTTTCAAGTGCTGTATTAGAGATGTTTGGGTCACCACCAAGGTTGTTAAAATCACGATTTTAACACGGCACGGAAAATACAAAACAAACTCAGATAGTAAAAATAAATCGTAAAATCGAAAGGAATTTTAAAATACATTAACAAAAAATTCATGCTTCAAATAAAAATTCATACATATACTATACAATTAAATTTTTCATAAAATCATTCCATCATTCCATTAATAAAATCAATTCCATCATATACTGGCATCCTAAAACCATTCCATCATTCCACAATCCATACCATACAGACACATAGCAATAGGCAACAACAATTCCATTCAATTCAATTCATTCCATCAATTCAATTCAATTCATTCCATTTAATTCATTCCATCAATTCAATTCAAGGGATAGAAAAACATTATAAATGGACAAATTACAGGACTAGCAAAATCATTCCATCAATTGTTATTCCGCATAACATCTTATAAGACTTGCATTGCAGTGAAGGGGTGAATATCATAATCATCACACATTTTCAATCTAGCTATAACATAAATATATTACGTGTGGCTTTGAAAAAGAAAAAAGAAACGAACTCAATTAAAAAATGTATAAACACATGAAGCAGAAAAATTCTTTGACTGACAATTATATCTATGAATTCCAGTAATTGCAGTGAAGAAGGTGTGGATATCATAATCATCACACATTTTCAATCTAGCTACAACAAAAACATATTACGCGTGGCTTTGAAAAAAGAAAAAAGAAACGAATTCAATTCAAAAATGTATAAACGCCTGAAGCAGAAAAATTCTTTGATTAACAATTATATCTATGAATTCCAGCAAGGTTCATACAACATCTACTCTCCATTATGCTAAACTTCTCAAGAAAAGAAACTTATGACTATATATGAAGGGTTAGCACTACAACTCAAAGAATCTTGCAGATAAAAGAAGATGGAAAGCCTAAAGAATGAACGAGCATTACAAATAAAAAAGTATATTAGTACTTGATATTAGGATTTTGGACCAATAATATGTCATGATCTACATAAGTTTGCAGTAACAGTTTCTTCTAAGGAGAAAAATCTGATAGCCTTTGTCACAAAGACATTTGCAATGTATCATCAAGCATTCCCCAGTTCTCTTGTCGTCATAGATTCTTCATAACCTATCACTGCATCACTTTCCATCAAACCAACAGTCCACGTATCAAAATTTTGAATAAATCCTAGGAAACAAAATTCATCCCAGAGTTAAGGTCAATACAATAGCTAGGCAGAATGGAACACGTTACAATCTAACTTTGATTTTGATCCAAATTTTCATGGAAGTGAACAAAGTGGAAAATTAAAGATAAATGGTTGTACCTTGATTGCATTAGTGCTCTTTAGTTCAATGATTTTACCATCTTCTTCATGATTTTCATGTAGTGGCTCTTCGTCTATAGGCATTATAATTTCATCCTACCACTAGTTGATCTCCGTCATGTTGTTTCTCATTTTCTTCAGCCACTATTATTAAACACCAATTCTAAAATTTTCATTATAATTAGACCCAATTATCTTAAAGAACAATTAAAATTAACCCAGGAATCCAAAAAAGAAAAGAAAGGAAAAACCCACATATCTACTTCTTTATAAGTATTTCAGAAACCCATTTTAATAATTCAGTGTGAGCTTACAACCATTAAGCCTTTGATTATTGAAGCAGTAAATGGAGGGGCAATGATTTGTTCTTCTCCACGTAAGGATTTCAGGTGGATGATGCAGGGAGTAAAAACCAGACAGAAAAAATTAGAGGCGAGAAAGAAAAAACAAAGCTTGGGAATAAATTCATACCTTATTCTCGATAGCAAGCAAAACCAGAGGCACTGAGAGAGTGGAGAGTGAAAAGTGGAGATTGGAGATAATTAGATTCAGAATTTCAAATCTTAAATATTTAGCAGACAATTAGTAAAAGTGGAGAGTAAAGAGTGGGGACAGGGAAAGGGGGAATTGGGGAAGGGGAAAGGGAAAGGGAAAGAGTGGAACTGTTTTATATTTCACGTGAAATGGGTCCATGTTTAACGTTTTTTCCGAGTTAGACCGATTTTATGCGAGTTTGACCGGGTTTGATTGATTTTACTGATTTTCGAGTTTGAAACCCGATTTTGCATGTTTTATATGTTTTGACTCGTAAAATCATACGATTTTACGAGTCAAAATGCAATTTTGATAAGCTTGGTCACCACTAATTATTGATAACAATTTATTTGCTTTTCATGTTGAATTTGAGAATTTTATACTTGTGAGTTGAATGCAACAATGTTTGTCTCTTAAAACTTAATCATAAATGTCTTACTACTACTAGAAACGACGAAACCATATATCCTTTGATCACAACCATTACCCATATATATAGCTTCAACCTTACATTTCTAATTAATATATCTTTTAACATGATATACATACTTTATCTTATGCTCTCACAAAACATCTCTAAAATGCGTTACATTACTAAAAATTTAACATTCTTCAAACTTTATTCGACCTATCAATGACAACTTTAAATCTCTTACATTTATAATAAGTAATTGGATCCACAATCATCTTCTTCTGTTTTCTTTTCTCTCCTTGCTACTTTCCTCATCATCCTCCTCATCACTACTATTATATTGTTAAGTGACTTCTACATCAACATCATTTTTATCACTACTTAATTATCTTCCATTCATTATCAGAATTAGAGGCACCATACCAAGTTTGACCATTAAAAAAAACCATATTGTAAGCTATCAATCATTTCTCTTCAACTACATTACAAAATTCAAATCCTTTTTCATCAAAAGGAATTAATCATCATCTATTTTATCATTATCATCATTAGATTCCATTTCAAATTTAGCATCAACACCAACATCAATATCAATACCCATTTTAAAACTCATTTCTTCTTCCATTTCATCACCACTTCAACACCAATTTCAACACCCATCTCATCCCTAATATTAGGACCAATACCAGAACCTCTAGCATCACTACCCACAACATCAACACCCATTTTAGTACCCTTTGTAACATCTATTTCATCATTAATAACATCTAAATCATTATTGAAATCCTTAATAAGCAATAGCACTTTATCAATATCATCATCATATGTAGAAAAACATCTGGTTTTAAGTGGTCTACTATCTTTAGGATCACTTAGATAACACCTCGACATTCATGTTTTTAGAGGATCAACAGTTGAATCAATATCAACATATAGTAGCAACTTATATATTTTGCTTGTAAGGTTAAGGCATCATAAAATACTTTGTTATCTTTATCATCCCTCATGCAAAAATCCATGTAAGTCTACATCAAAGACTTACTTGCATATGCATAATATGTTTATGTAAGACATATAGTCAGAACCATAATTTTTTTTAACATATGATGAACTTCTATGATGCATAAATATATCTAGCATTTTGTATCTTGAATAGTTTATAAGAGTTATAGAAAGGTTACATATAAATAATAGAAAAAAACAAAAATAAAAACATTATAGCCACTAAACTATAGAGCTATGAACTCTTACGAATTTTAATCCAAATAATTTTTTTATAATTAAATTTTACATTGTGCAAAGCATAATTCTACGACTACGGTTATATATATAGAAACAATCAAATCATACATACTTTGTCATAGAATGACATGAGAATTAAATTTTGGCCTGTATTATTTGGTGTTAGGAAACAAATATGCATTATTTGATGGTAAAGAAACATATATGCACTTTGAGAACAATGTCAATTATAACAAGAGAATACTTAAAGTTTGTGTTATTTTCCATGTCCTTTACTAGCCTCGTCAAAAGTAATGATAAGAAAATGTTAGTTTCAAGAAAATAAAAGGCATGTCCATAACTCTTGTGGTTTTTTAACTTGCCTGTAGTAGTGGCATTATATGCCATAAAGTAGAGTTTAAAGCTATTGGATCTCAAATACTTTGGATTTTAAGACTACAATGATTTGAGACTTTTTATTTAGCAAATATATTAATTAACATATCATTACTTTTGAATAATTTATCTCTTATTCTATCATAAATTCATAGATTGAATAATTTCTCGTAAGCAACATCATCAATTTTTATTATTCTAAAACTCACAGCTAAATGAATCTCAAATCTTTCAATTACAAGATTAACAATTTTCCACTCGATTCAAATCATATATAAGGATTATTCAATTATTCTTATCTCTCAAAACTTTTCATTTCATTACACATTTCGCATTAACTATTAATGATTATAATTCTTGTACCATGTTTATCAATTAAGAAGGAATGAAAGTGTTATTTTGAATTTACTATGTTGAGGTTTTGAAAGAATGATAGAGTGTTATAATAGGTATTTCATCAATATACATGTTTTCATACTGAAAAGTATGGTAAGGGTAGCTAAGCATATAATAATGAAGTTTGTGTTAAGGGATCGACTTTTAATGAGTCTAAAGTTGACTATTAGAGGAAGTTAGAAGAGGTCATTAAATTGCAATATCATAGCGAGCAAAATAGAATCTTTTTATTCAAATGTTATTGGTATGATACCACTGATAAATGAATTAGAGTAGGTCCCCATCATGGTTTGATCGAAACTAATATAAAGATCATACTCCGCAATATCGATGATGTCTTTTTTTTTTATCAAGTAATGACAGCAAGTATATTACACATACATTCCTTTCTTTAGAAAAGATCATTCGAAAGTTGATTGGTTATCTGTAGTAAAAACCAGACTCAAGGGTCAGGTCCAAGTTATTTAGGATGGTAATGATGAAGTAACTATAGGAGATAATGTCTTTTAATTTGATAAGTTAGTTGATCCATATCGAGTTGCTCCGTTTACTGACTTAGAAGAAAATTCTATTTTTCACGTCACTAAGAATACTTTTATTGATGTTGATGTTGAGGAGCTAAATAATGTTTTAAAAACCAGCGGACATACCAAAGTTGATAAAGATAATGATAGTGATGAAATCAATGTAGAAGATTGGGATGATGATGAAATTGAAGAAAAAGAAGATAATTTTGAGTAATCTGCAAAACATGAATGTGTAATGAAATTAACTATAATGTAATATTTTTGGTCGAAATTAACTTAAATATAATAACAATTACGTGAATTTATTATTACATGACAAGTAAATATTTATTTTTTGTGATTTTATTATTATACACAGAACTGATGTTATTGTGCTGTGATTTTAAGTGTTTGCAGGATGGATAAACAATGAATACAAATATAATCTAGACACATAAACTGTTTTATATCGATGGAATCTCTAACAGCTAATATCCATCGATTTTTTCTAGAGAGGTTTGGAACTGTTCATTATGTTTATTACAAATGGAATTACCGATGGCTAATATCCTTCAGTATTTTCCTGAGAGGTTTGGAACTGTTTATTTCTCAATGATATTGTTCATTATGTTAATTACAGATGAAATCATAGACGGTTAATGTCCATTGATATTTTTCCAAGAGCTTTGGAACTGTTTATTTTTCAATGGCATTGTTTTTTTACTATTAATTATAGATGGAATCATTAACAAACCAAAAAGTTATTCATGATATTTGAGGGGATTTCTAAAATTTTTTATTAAATTGAAAATTTTAATTAAATATTATAAATAAAATCACTGATGGACAAGTTAAAAATATTAATATTTAATTATCCATTAGTAAATCTGTTAGTAAAAAAGCCCAAAATTAAAAGACTATAATCCTTAATTTTATAACAAACGCCCAAGTTTTCTCATCTCTTTTCCTATTGTCTGCAACATTTCTTTGTTTTTATCTCTTAATATATTCTCCTTAACTTCTTCTCTTTTTTCTTTTCTCCTCTATACTTCAAAGGTAAACATCCTTCTTTTCTCTTCTCCTTTTTTGTTCTCTTCTCATCTCAGTTTTACCTTTTGTTTGCATTATGATAATGTGAATTTGTTTTTGTTCTTGTTTTTTTTTTTAATCTTAGCAAGCAATAACGCGAGCTTCATTGAGTTGGATTAAGAAGTAAGATTTTCATTTTTCTTCTTTTTTATGGGTTTTGTTTTGCATTTTATTTGTTTTTTATGATTTTTTGTGAATTATTTTGTTGGAATTTTTTGTTGAATTTATGAATTGATTGTGATGTTTTTGTGAACTTTATTGTTGAATTATAAATCCCTAATTTGTTAAGTATAGGGTTTATAAGTATTTGTGAATGGAAATGTGAATTTATGTAATTATGAGTTAATTGTGGTTTAGGTGACATGATTAAGGATTTAATTGAATTTTGAGTTTATTACAATAAAAAACATATATTAGTTGTTGAATTTAAAATTATATATAGTTAGTTTGTTAAATTTAAATTGAAATTTGACATTGTTCAAGTGGTTAATGTCTCAAAGCTTAGGAATTGGATTGTGAGGTTCAAATTAATTATTTACCATTTTTAAAATTAAATAAATTTATATTGAAAAGTTAGAAGCTATAGAAACTGAATAAAACCAACTGGTTTGTGGTAGCATATTATTGATGTGTATTTGCTGGTAAATAAATTTTGGGTAGTCTCTTGTATAGAAGAGATGCTGGCAATTTGTTTTTAAATAGAAATGGTTTATGGTATCTTAATTCTTTAATTTGTGTGGATTCCTATGGGAAAGTCAGTAGTGCATCGTACAAACAGGATAACTACTATTTCTTCTAACAACTCTTCTAACGACTATGAGTCGTTTAGGTACTGATAAAGAATAGGCACTTGAGACACAAACAACCACTCTCGACACAAGCTCGTCGAGGGTGATGGATCCATGTTTTTATATGAAAATAAAATCACATATGGGTAGTACATGTGTTTCCCTTTATTGGCCCCATGAATGTGACGAAGAAGCACTTTCTTCTCTTCCTCTTCCAGCCCCTCCTCTTCTAGCCTCTCTATTCTAGACGAATTGTAATTGAACTAATAAAATTTTAAATCTCTAATAAATATTTGATTTAATTTCTTTTAATTATTTTCTACTTTGTTTAATAAAAAAAAAATTTAAAAATATTTTCAGAACATTATTAATGGTCTTACTGATGGATTAAGTCTGTTGGTATATTCTAAGAAGTTAATAATAATTACTGCAAATGCCATTGTTTAATCATTGACAGTTTAATTCTGTCGATAATATAAAAAATATCATTGATGAAATTACATATTGGCTTATTTTTGGGTGATATGTTATATTTATCAAGGGATATACTGACAAAATTAATCGGGTAAGTTTTTTTTGTTTGATGTGTTTATTTCGTCTGTAAATCCTTTGGTGAATATTTTACTGATAAAATTACAGAAAAAAATACTAAAAAATGTTTTTTTGATGAACAATAACCTTATGAACTCATCGGTAAAAAGCTTCCTGATGTACTCATTGTGTAACTATTGACGGAATATTTCATTAGTAAACTTATAGATTTTGTTAATGGACTTACTCACCATCTGTACATTCCAAGAATTTGAACATCAGATTCTAATTGTTAAACGAGTTACAATTTAGAAATTTTAAGTTTAACCATTGAACAAGTTTCTTAACTCAATGACAATTGTTAATATTCCTTAAATTTTAGATTAATGTGCAAAATCAATTTTTATAATTAGACGCTTGCCTTAGCACATGTATATGGTGTTATTAATTAATTAATAACTACCTTTTTAAAAATTTCTTGTTTGAAGAAGCTAATTAAACAACTTAAATATTGTGCTTAATTGGCGCCGGCATATTTTCACCACATCCATGCATCTTGACATCTTTCTTCTTCTTCTTCTTCTTCTTAAAAGAGACAATAAATGAGCAGAATAGTTGAGCCACCACATGTTTTTGGTAAATAACACATTGAACCTCCTTTGGGCACTAATGTAATTCCCAGAATCCGCCAGGCTGCTTCAAAAGGAGTGTACAGGACGTATAAGCACAATTTAGTGTTCAACTCTGCGTTTAGAATTCAAGGTCAATAAAATGTGGAATGGGACAGAACCTTCGAATCCTTGCCAGATATGATAGGCAATATGATTTTCGAGTACTTTCATCATAGAGACGAAGAAATTCCTGAGGGATGACTTCTCTCAGTCATGTTCTCATGCGACAATGACATCCCAAATTATTAATTTAATTTTTTTTCTAAGGTTGGTTTGGTCAGAGATGGCAAGCCGTACCGAGGGAGTTTCGTGGTTTTTAGTAATTTTGCATTCGAAATTTCGAAGATCAAGGTAGGTTAACTATTGGTAGCTTACAAGAAAATATTAATGTCTTTTTTTTTTCGATTATTAAAGGTATTGTCATTGGATTAGGTCAAGTGTTAATTAAGATTAAGGTGTTATTTGTTTGATGAAAAGTAATTTTTTAAATAATCTTCTTAAGATAAAAAAACAATTAAAAAATCACATTAACAAACAAACAGTTTCAATCACAAAAGAAAACAAATACTCCTAAATCTTATCTCCAAGACGAAAGAGGAATAAATTCTACTATCTTATCTCCAAGCGATTATAAATAAGTCATGTACATCGAGAGAAATGATTTCCTCTAAGTGGTGACCAAAAACTGAAACTACAAAAAGAAAAAAAAAAAAAAAAAACCCTTCTTAACCTTTAAACCTACTCTCATTGGATTAATGCATGATATACATCACACTAGACGCAACTAGGATGAATAGACACTTCTTGCACAAAAGATAAAATGCTTGCTGATCTCTAGACCAGAAGGATATCTTCCTAGCTTCTTATCTGAAATACACAGATTCAATACTGTGGTGACGTGTTTAGCATGTTTGCTGCCTATGGGGATTATATATATATATATATATATATATATATATATATATATATATATATATAAACAAATATAAATGTGTTGCTGGATGACTCATTCCATGGCTGCACACATTCTGTAGGCTACTAGGGTTTGTGTGCCTGGAGCTACAGAGTTCCTCTTGATAAGCTGACTGGTGTGATTGGTAACATCATGCAATTGTTTCAATTAAGTTTTCAGGATGAGTGGGTTTATTACAGCACGTACACATACCACTAGGTTGTTTAAATAATAAGAAAAGTTAGCTCGTGACTGCGTTATGAGGTTGACGCTGCCATTTTTACGTAGAAATCGTGTTTTATGATTTTTTTAATTTTTTTAAATTATTTTAATATATTGATATTAAAAATAATTTTAAAAAATAAAAAAATATTATTTATATATATATTTAAATAAAAAATTACTTTTAAAAACAATCATTAACCAACATATCTATTTTATGCAGCAAGTGGCGGCTCCTTTCCTTCAGCCAAAATACAAACATTTGTTTAGCTGCAACTTGCGATCGCTCACAGAATGCTTACATAAGTGTCAAGGTCAAAATGAGTTTCTTAACTTGCAGACTTCTATTACTTGGTGCATGATAGTCGGCACATAATCAAATAATGGAACCAATGAATTTTCTTGCTTTGCTTGGATTTTAGCACATGTGAGATCCTAGAAGTTTCATGGTTTTTTTTTTTATTATTATTAGTAACGTTGATACTTGAGTAACTTACGCGCGCCTTAAATCATTTTACAAATTTTAAAATTAATAATTATATAAATCTTCAGTGATCCTGAGTTTTGTAAGATTCGAACTAATAACTTTTAAGAGTAAGCTTAGAGCCTTACTATTTGAACCTAAAACTATTTTTTAGTTAAAAAAAAGAGAGAAAGAGAGAAAGTATATACATGCCTAACATCATTTTATCAATAGAGCAAATATTAAAATAATTATTGAAATAGTATCAATTTTATATTTAAATTATTTTTTTATTAATTATATTCTCAAACTATTTTAATTTCTCAATTAAGATTTTTATTAAAATAAATCAACAAAAAAAATTACCTCTAAAATGATACCCTTTTCTTAAAAAATAAATACAATATGGATGAAAAACCTTAAAAAGCGGATAGAAGTCTTTAATTATAATTTTTAAAAGTTTGAAAGTAAAATTAAAATAAATAATTATTTAATGAGAAAACTAAAACTACCAATAAATTGAGAGGCATTTTTGAGATTTACTCTTACAGCTAAGAAATGTTTTGCAAAGCTTCTATGTAAACGCGCAAGTAAAATAAAGTATTGGAAAAATGCATTATAAGTACACTAATTAACTCTTAATGTTTTCTCAATTGAGTACATAAACTTTCATTTTTCTCATTTGATCACATCAACTTTTTCAAAATAGCTAATCAAGTTTTTTTCATCCAACTTCTATCAATTGCGCACCTTATTTGTTTTTACGTTTTAAAAACATAACCATTATTATCTGATGGCGTGTCCTTTTCCTTGTAAATTATTTTGTCATTTTCTACTTTTTAGACACATGGATAATTTGAGTATTTGCAATAAAAAAATAGTTTAATGACAATGATAAATCATCGAATAACAGAGCATTTGATAGAAGTTGGACGAAAAATACTTGATTGGCTGTTTTGATAGAAAAATTAAAGTTTATGTACTCAATTGAAACAACATCAAGTGTTGGTGTACTTATATTTCGATTATCCCAATAAAGTATTCATATTATTGTCAGATCAACAAAACTTTATTTTTGGTCAAATTGAACCTTCTATTTTAAGATCACCTATGATTGAGTGTGGTGGCAGCCATCTAATAGGCCATGCGGACCGGAGGGACGGAGGGACTTTAGGTCAAGAATAAAATAAAATGGAGGGGCTGCTTTGACCCAAAAGTAAAACTTGAGGGACTATTTAAAATGATTTTTTTTTTATCAAACATGTGATTTTTTTTTTGGTAAGCAAAACATGTGATTTTTGTTTTTGCTCAATTTTGCAGTTCCATTAGTTGAACAGGACAGCGGCATGAAACCAAGAGAGAGAGACAGTTTTTTTGTTTTTTTTTTCACGAGTAAATCCATAGCCAAAGGAACCAATAATTAAAACACATGAAAAAGATTTATTTATTGATCTTATTCTAAAGACCACCCGCCGTGCACGCTTGATTTGAAGGGGCTTTCATGTTTTACAAATGGGCCCTAAAGAAAAAGAAATCCACCGTGTGAGCATTATATGATGGTGAGGGTGGCTGGCCCAGGTATATATCGTGTTAGAGCACCAAGAACGTGTTTGGAATGTCACTGGTCACGTGTTATTAAAAAATACATATTTTTAAAAAATTAATTTTATTTTATATTATTTCATTGTTCTGATACCAAAAATATATTTAAAAAATATTATTTAGATGTATTTCTAAGTAAAAAATACTTTAAAAAATAACAATTATCACAATACCAAATACATTCTAAATATTTATAATTTATGTTTAGAAAATCTATAGCTTTTAATTACATCATTATTATTTTTTAAAAACTATAAATTATAAATTTTTAAAACAACACATAAAAAGTAATGATATTAATTTTTAAAATATTACCAAACATTTTAAAGCCACAACTATAGCTAAAAATCATAGCCACAACCAAAATCATGATTTTCAAACTAGACGCTAAAGCAATATGAGCATGCTTATTTAAGCATTCTATAAAATATTTTAATCTCAAATAATATACTAGCTATTAACTTTTTTTTTTTGTACAATTGAACGATAAAACAAAAACTAAAACCTAGAATAAAGAATTCTCGTAGCATCAGTTATGAGAAAATGCTTGATGCCCTCTAAAAAAACCTTCTAAAGTTGATTAATAATCATACTCTTTACTGTGTTCTTTGTTAAAAAATCTGCGCAGGAGTTGGACTCCTGCATGCGTGCTTGATCTCCACCTCCCACTATCTTGTTAACATATCCTAAATATCCACAATTATAGGATTGAAGATATGTAACAAAAGGACACTCACTTTAATAAGTTTTATAGCATCAAGAGAATTATAAAGACAAGAAACATTCCTGTAACTTTTATTCCAAGCAATCCTTAAACTATGTATGATTGCCTGAAGCTCTCCCAACAAATTAGTTCTAATACCATCAAAACTAGAAAAACCAACCAGTCACAATCCATTAATATCCCTAATCAATCTCTCGTACCCCACATTCCTCGGATTGCCAAGGCAACTTCCATCTATATCCAACATGACATAATCCTTCTTAGGATGTTTCCCAACAAACATTAATTACATGCTTCTTCCTGTAGTTATGAAACCCAATGAACTTATCAATATTTGCACTGTATAGAATTATTTGTTGTGTCACTTATTGAGCCCGAACATTACTACCATAAAAACCACCATATTCCTATGCTTTCAAATCCTCCACATCCCAACTACAAAGAGAGAAGTTATATCAGAATATGTAAACTTCTTGATCTATTAGTAAACTGATCTAGTAAAAAATCATCCTTGTTGGCCATGCCTAAATCTATCTAGATATCTTGAGCCATGCCACAGTCACGTAAACAATGAATGACATCCTCATCTACATCCAAGTGATGTGGACATATAGAGTTAAACAAGAGGTGGCAATGAAATATAGTAGAATTAGTTGGCAAAGCATAATTGAAAATTTTCCAAATGAAAAGTTTCATTTTCTTAGGGACTCTCAGTTTCCAAATCCAAGATCAACTATCCACATTAACTTCTTTTTTTCGATCGAGTAGCCAATGGAAGACAAACTTAGAGCCTTAAGTACCAATCAAACACACCAAGTCTTTGTTCGTACTTTACTAATTAAAAGGAATGGCCATGATTTTTAGCTTAATATGCTCTGAAATAATTGTGGCTAGAGAATCAAAATTCCACATACCTTTGCACCATATATTCTTCACCACCATCTCCCTATCCATTACATTTATAATGTCCACTATAGATCATAGCCTACCATCTTTTAGCATAAACTAGAGAGAAACATTCCCTTTCACCTATTGATTTATAACCATCCCTAAGTTGAAAGAATGCTTTTAAAATTCATCTCCATGTAGGACATGCAAGTTGGGGGATTCCATCTAATTAGAAAAGATTCTGCCTTGGAAGATGTTTATAATTATAAATCTTGACCCAAAGCTTATGTGGATTGTTAGACATATTCCAAGCTTGTTTTCCAAGTAAAGCAATGTTTAATTGCCTAGCATCCCTCACCCCAATGCCTCCATATAATGCCTCCATATTTCTTAGGGTAAGCAAGCAAATCATATTTCACCCATTGTATGTCACATCATGAATCTTTGTTTCCTTAATTGAAGCTTCTTATCTTCTTAATTCCAGAATAGACACTTGCGGTAGCCAATAATTCTATATAGTACAAATAGGAATAAATGACACAACTGAATTAGCAAGAGAGATGCTCCCTACATGATTCAGAAGCTTTTTTTTCCACAATGCTAGCCTCTTACTAATTTTTTCCAATAAGAAATTGAAGTCTGCCCTTTTCATCCTCATATGAAAAATAGAAAATGCAAGATACTTGCTAAAATCCATGGCAAAACGAATCGAAGATTGTTGGGTAAAAGCCATAAATTCTAGGGGATTTAAATGAACCCATCCTATAAGAGCTACATTAACCTTCTATTTCAATACAAGTTTGGTAAGCTCTAAAATCCCTTCCTGAGATAACATTAGTAAGCTATTCAATTTGATAAACCTAGGCTCTACCACATCTCTAGTACACGAGTGGTCTTTATAACAAAATAAAGAATTTACAGAGAAAGGATTGAATATGACTCAGATACCACTAGTGTTTATGAACACCAACATGTTAACACTAAATTAATAACCTAATAAAGGGTTGCCTCTACACTACACAAGTAAGATATCATTTAGAGATAAAGTAGTAGGAAGCAAAAGTCCTCCACCACATAGTGAGAAGAGGGATCTATTGGAGAGTAGATTGGTAAGGATTGAATATGAAACCGGGAATAGACTCTTTTCGAAGGTCTTCGTTGATGATTCAATGTCCACATAATTGTGTAACTCATAGATAGACTCACTAGTGGTTAAACTTTTGAGTAAAGATATTGGGTTTAGGTTAATGACTTCTTGTTTAAAAGGGATATGATAGTTATCTCAATGTTTTGACCTTATAGATATTGGAAAAGGATTTTATATGGTAAAGTTCGATATGAAGGAAAATAGAGCCAAAGTTATGAATGGAGGGCCATGAATGATATTCGACCATTACTTGACAATGAGAACGTGGTAGTTTTATTTTGTTGCATTGAATGTCACGGTTGATGAAACATTAGTGTGGGTGAGAATCCCTTGTTTGAATTTAGTTTACTATGACGACAATTTTCTAATAGCTTTGGTAGTGGCCCTCGAGAAGCCTATTAAAATGGACTTGAATACTTTAAAAGTAAAAAGAGGTTGATTTACAAGGATTTGCATGGAAATTAACTTGACTTAACCGGTGGGAGTAAATTATCGTCATAGTAAACATTAGCTTACCTTATATAAGGCCTAAAAGAAGAAGAGAATGAGGAAGGAGGAGTTGGATATTCTAGTTTTGGGAGGCCTAATTGGTTTATCTGGTGGGAGTAAAATGGAAGCAGTTAAGGGAAATAAAGCTAAAGAAGTGCAGAAGCCCACTTCTAGGCCTGGTTCTTATAAAGTTGCTGGCTCCCGTATTGAATTTAGCCCTACACTTTCTGGTATGGTCTTCTCTGTTGGTGACAAGAATAATACGCAGCTTCTACAAAGGAGATATTAGCAATGTGGAATTGGTAAACAGGGTAAAGAACAATTAACAGGTATGAGAGATGATAATTTGCTTAGGAGATGCAAGCTGAGGCATTCCATCTAATTGGAACATATTCTGCCTTGAGAGATATTTATGATTATAAATATTGACCTAAAACTTGTGTGGACTGTTAAACATATTCCAAGCTTGTTTTCCAAGTACAACAATGTTTGATTGCCTAGCATCCCTCACCCCAATGCCTCCATATTATTTAGGGTAAGCTAGCAAATCCCATTTCACCCATTGTATGCCACATTTTGAATATTTATTTCCCTAAATGATGCTTTTTATTTTCTTAATTCTAGTACAGACACTTTGCGGCAGCCAATAATTCTGCATAGTATAAATGGGAATAGAGTACACAACTAAATTAGCAAGAGAAATTCTCCTCGCATGATTCAGAAGTTTTTCTTTCCTTGATGATAGCCTCATAGTAATTTTTTCTAATAAAAAATTAAAGTCTGCCTTTTTCATCCTCTTATGAAAAATAGGAAACCCAAGATACTTGCCGAAATCCATGGAAAAACAAATTAAAGATTGTTGGGTAAAAGCTTATTTCAAATCTTAATCCACAATACGTGATCCCATGGCCCTAAACTTCTCTGTATTGACCTTAAGACCATATGCTTGGCAAAATTCTCTAAGAGTATTATCCATAACAACAACATGAGATTTAGGAGCTTTAGCAAACAATAGAACATCATTAACAAAAAATATATGAGATATAATAGGACCACTTTTAGAAATATGAACTGGTTTAGCATTAACTCTATCACTAATCAAGCAAGCCAATTTCTCCATACATAAAACAAACATATAAGGAGAAATTGGTTCCCTTTGACGTAACCCTCGTGCAAGAACCATGATAATAAGCTTAGATCCATTCCACAAAAGAGTAAGGGATGGACATTTAACACAACATAATCAGATCAATTATTATACCTGGAAAACCAAAATCTTTTATAGTAGCCTGGAGAAACGTCCAATCTACTCTGTCATATGCTTTCTTGAGATTTATTTTCACTGCCAGGATTCCAATTTTACTCTTACTCCTCCGCATATAATGAACCACCTCCTGAACAATCAACCTATTATCTGAAGCACTCCTACTATGAATAAAATTGCTTTAAAGAGGCCCTATGAAATCATATAGAAAAGGTCATAACTTGTTCACCAGGACATTCATAATCATATTATAAATAACATTACATAAGCTGATGGGTCTAAACTGCTTAATAGACATAGGTGAAAGGGATAGGTAGTTCTCTAGATGAAAGTACTAGGATGCAGAAGTCTTTTACATGCTAGTAAATTTAAGGGAAAAATGGTTGAAAGCCATCAACTTTACGGGAATCAAATCAATCCATTCTTATAATAGCTGTATTTACCGCCTCTTTCAATATAGGTTTGGTAAGCTTTAAAACCCCTTCATAAGATAACATTGGCAAGCTATTCAATTTGATAGACTTAGGCTCTACCACTTTTTTAGTACAAAAGAGGTCTTTATAAGAAAATAAAGAATTTATAGATGTAGGATTGAATATAACTCAGATAACACCGGCGTTTCTGAATACATACTAACATCAGACATGCCACCTAATAAGGGGGCTGCCTCTACACTATGCAAGTAAGATATCATTTAGAGATAATGTACTGAGAAACAAAAGTCCTTCGCCACCTTGTGAGAAAAAAGATCTATTGGAGAGTAAGTTTATAAGGATTGAATATGAAAACAGGAATAAACTCCTTTTGAAGGTCTTCGTTGATGATTCAGTGTTCACACAATTGTGCAAACCATATATAAACTCACTAGTGGTTAAAGTTTTGAGTATAGATATTGGGTTTTGGTTGATGACTTCATGTTTAAAAGGGTTATGACAGTTATCTGTGTGTTTTGACGTTATGGATGTTAGGAATGGATTTTATATGGTGAAGTTCGATATAGAGGAGGATACAACCAAGGTTGTGAATGGAGGGTTATTGGTGATATTCGACCATTACTTGACAGTGAGAACGTGGTCATCTTATTTTGTTGCATCGAATGCCATGATTGATAAAACAATTGTGTCAGTGAGAATCCCTTGTTTGAATTTAGTATACCATGATGATATATAATTTTCTAATAGCTTTGGCTACGACAATCGAGAAGCCTATTAAGGTGAACTTGAATACTTTAGTCAGTCATGGGTTTGTTCAGTTGTGTATGCTTCCTTGATTCCTCGGGCTCGGTTTACTATATGATATTATTTAATCATGTTAACTAATATTCATGAATCGTGGATGCTCATAAAAGACTTTAACGAGATCATATACCTTATTGAGATATAAGGTAGTGTCTTCTTGCAGTGTCGGGCTAGGAAGTTTATAGATATAATTGCCACTTGTAATCTTATGGACACTGGCTCCATTGGAAACCCTTCTCATGACATCGTAATATTCAGAGTTGCAGTTATCTTGCTAAAAGACTTGATAGGGTTCTGGCTACTTCTAAATGATGGCTATATTTTCAAGATGTCTATTTGGAAAATTTGAGTAGGTTACACTCTTATCATAACCCCATTATCCTTAGATGTGGTGGATTTCTTCGCTATACTGGTAACAGGCCTTTCAATTTTAAAGTTTTTTGGACAAATCATCCTGAGTATATTTTTATAATGTCTGGTGTTTGGAGTAAAGGAGGAGATAATGTTATTTCTGGAGGTAGACAAGTTATGGAGGATTTGATTTTATTTAATAAACAGAAAATGATTCATTAAAGCCATGTTGGATGGGATCCAATGTGAGCTAGCATAAAGATTTTTGGATTCTCTTTTCTTGCTAGAATCATAGTTTTGAAACCCGACCCGGTCATTGACCCGGTCGACCCTCTGGGTCACTGGTCAGGTGGGTTGACCCGGGTTAACCCGGGTCAACCCAAAAAAACCTATATATATATATATAAAAAAAAACACATAACTAATTACAATACAACACTTACTTAAACCAAATTTAAATTATAAACCAACAACATAAATTTAATTCAATATCCAAAATACAAACCAAATATAAATTATAAAATATTTAAAACAAAACATCCAACCACATAAATTCCAACAACATAAATTCTAAAATATTTAAAACAACAACACATTAGTTTTTTTACATCCAACACTAAGTTCAATAGCTTCTCTACAATGACCCCATGTTAAATCTGTTCTTCCTCTACTACCACTTGACATGGAAATTGAAGGTTGAGATGATTGGGCCGTTGAAGGATCACTACTTGGAGTACTACCATCATGTGAAGACATTTTAAGACCTGACATAATTTATAAGAGGGAATATAATTTCAAGCCAACTCACTTTGCAATCCATTCATTGGATTAACAATGACAGCCTCATTGTTAATCACACAATACAGATTCAACACAATACACTGAAATAAAATTCACTACTGTGATTCACTACTGTAAATCACTAAATTTGATTTGGCAAGAAAAAATTAACACTTAAACCAGCTTAAACCAGCTGTGATCCTAAATCACTAAATCTGATTTGGCACTGTTAACGAGTTCATTAATCTTTAGAGTTTCACTAACGATTAAATTTTTTAGCTTGAGTGATTCCTTGTTATGCTATCTAAACCGTTTTAATCAAGTTTTCATATTCACAATATTCAAAACATAACATGGACAACCTTGCAGATAATGTCTTGACAGTTTTGTAAGCATGTTTCATTCAAAACATAACAACTTTATCACTCTAAAGATCCTAAGGCTTTTGTTTGTTCTAAACAATTGAAATCGAAGACCTGACCTGCAGAACTTCGATGAAAAACATGAAATAGTTTGTGTAGGCTAAGCCAAAGTAAAATTCAAACCCAATCAGAGGTGCAACAAAATCTTTCCAGCCAGATGTGAACTAGCATGCATGTTTATTTTCATCGGTCAACTCTCAGGTCAAAGGATCAACATTGATCAATATTGTTCAAACCTGTTGTGGGTTGAAAATTGCTGCCGGAATCTGATTGTTACGTTAGCCTGCAGCACTTACAAAAGTGAACGGCGATGGAATATGGGAAGTTCAGGGTTGCAAAAGCTGAAGCACATCAAGACAACCTAACCTCCAATTTGAACATACAGCAAAAAACCTCCAATTTGAACATACAACAAAAAACTTGAATTTTTTAAACCTTGTATTATATAAGCTAGTTTCATCTAAACCGTTTTAATCAAGTTTTCATGAATTCAAGTTTTTGGGCCGATCAGCATATGTAGCTCATCCTGCTCATGTTAAATTTGGCACTGCTTTGTTTCCTACCTTGGAGAAGGTAATTGTGATCGACTACATCCCCAAAATCAGTAACAGCATTCATCATGCAAACAACAAAGTTCTTATTTTTTTTGCAGAAGTTGAAATCGGGCTAGAGAAACTGAGTTGATTGGCGGAAGAAAAGACAGAAATCAAGCTAGAAAAACATACCTGAGGTGACTGGGCTACGAATGAAGCAACGAACAATGAATCAATGGCAGTGATTGGGCTCGATGGCTCAACGTCCCCTGCCCCCTCAGCTCCTCAGCTGGGTTTCAAAGAGGAATTAGGTTGCTGATTTAATGATTTTGGTGTGTTCTTCATGAGTCTTTCTTTGGTCTTCAGCCATTCTGCGTTTTGTGACTTTTGTCACTTTAGAAAGCTGAAAACGACATCGTTTTCATTGACAGGGAAATTAATAAAAAAAAGTGACCGGGTCTTACCGGGGTTTGGCCGGGTCGACCCGTCGGGTCGACCAGGTTTGGCCGGGCCAAATCCCAAGCGGGTTTTGGCCTTTACCCGGACCGATTCTATGCCCGGGTCGGCCAGGTCTCGGGTCAACCCGCCGGGCCGGTCCAAATTTTAAAACTATAGCTAGAACACAATACGTGGAATGAATATAATGAGATTCTTTATCAAGATGAGCTTTACTGGTTCCAAAAATCGAGGGAGAATTGATTATAGTTTGGGGACAGAAACACTAAATTCTTCCATTCTCAGACAATGGTACGAAGGATACGGAATCATATTAAGGTTGTTTCTTGATGATAAAGAGTGGTGTACTAACGATAGTAAGGTTTAAAATGTTGCCCTGCATTTTTATAACTAATAATTGTCTTTAAAACACTTTTGCTGTCAAACCAAAATAATAATAATGCATCAAAGACATCACAATTCAAGTCGTTAGGCATTTTTAAAACGTGATTGAGATTTTTTTTAGAGTATTTTTTGTTTGGAAATGTATTAAAATAAATATTTTTTAAAAAATTTATTTTTAATATCAACACATCAAAATAATCTAAAAATACATAAAATAAATTAATTTAAAATAAAAAAATTCAATTTTTTATAAAAAATAAATTAAATTGCAATATCAA
This sequence comes from Populus tomentosa, assembly GCA_018804465.1. Taxonomy (NCBI): domain Eukaryota; kingdom Viridiplantae; phylum Streptophyta; class Magnoliopsida; order Malpighiales; family Salicaceae; genus Populus; species Populus tomentosa. The sequence continues at coordinate 3,941,161 of CM031981.1, forward strand.
ACGAAACACGATTGGACATTAAAGTAATATGCATAGAAAATTAAATTTTTTAATCATGTCATATGTCCTTTGAAATTTTCTTTCAACGCAAACACTAATAGTAGGTGACAGAACCTAATGAGTGGATTTTATATGCTATTAAAAACCCCTTGCATCATCTAGGTCATCACTAAAACTTGATATTCCATGGTGTATCGTAATTATATTGGCATTAAAAGTAATATTTGATCAAGAAATATATATATATATATATATATAAAAGCATAGTAGTTGATGAAACAAGATTTTATCAGTAAATTTTTATATATATTTTATAAAAATATTGGATCAAGAAAAATATACGAGTATAATTTTTCTAAATTTTTGGTCACATTGGTCTGCCACGCACCAGTCCCAGGCGTGCACCTGCTAGACCTAATACTAGGGTCTAATAGGATTTGCCAAACTCAACACTTGGGCTAGGAATTACACCAAACGTAGATATAACCTGTCAAACCTAGCACTTGGATCTAACGCTTGTTTTCAAGAGTTTAGGGCCTAAAGAATTTTTTCATTGCACCCATTGGATTCATTACACTTATGGATTTAACATAATACTTGGATCTAACACGATCAATTCCATATATTTTTTTACATAAATCTTAGAGAAATTATTTATCAACAAATAAGCTTAATTAAATAAGTTTACACTCTACTAATACTAGTAGGTGTATTAAAATCTCTCATAATCTATTATGTCTTTATCTTTTAATCGGATAAAACGAGTAGGATACATCTCATGATACAAAGTAAATATATCATAAATATAAAATTACACTTCAACATCTCTTCTATATATATATATATATATATATATATATAGACTCATATGCTAAAATACACAAAGAATCTTTCAAAATAAAGGTTTATAATTTTTTTATTCTCAATATTTTTAGTACATATATTTTCAAATTTTATCTCTCTAAAATATTATTGTATTTTTTTTCTCTAAAAAGATATTTACTTAAATATTTAAGAGTCTCTATATCCATTAAAAAAAACCTTTTGCAAGTACTAATTACAAGCTATCTTGGCTATCTTGGCTTACTAGGCACCAAACATAAACTATTAATCTTGATTATGAAAAAAAATCAGATCACTGGAATTAATTAATTAGTCGACCATTTAATTCGAGAGCCTTGTTCCAAAGTTGATTTTTTGTGACATCTTCAACCGTATATGCTCGTTCGAATAATCAAGGGTAAATAAAGTGTGGTTCTAATCTTCAATCTTTCCGTGGTTGCAGTACCGGAAAGATGGCCTTTCCAAATTCCAACAGTTATATTTAAATTTCATCTTGTAAATATAATATGATTTTCAAAACAAAATTAATGCAACTCTAATCTAGAATAAAATACCTGTAAAATAAACATCATCATCTGGACAATTTTGCTGTCATGAATCTAAATAAATGGAAAAGTGATACATGAAGAAGTGCTCATCATGTCAGTGTCCCATGTTTTTCACATGAATCATCTAGCGATTCAAGCACTAGTGATCGCCCGCAAAAGCAAAACCTTATTGGTGGAGTAAACAATCGATTCCATTATTTCTCTGGCAACTATACATATACTGATATTTTTATTGATCGTGATATCATTCCTTCTTCTTTAGTTCTCCAACAAAAGTACTTTACATCGTCTTAACGTCTTGATACTTCATAATTATTTCTTTCCTTGTTATTCTCGAAGACTAAAGATACAGCATCATGGGATTCCTTAATGCCACCTATTTCGTTGTCCGGATTTTATAGGACAATATTTATAACATGTTCCACAATGTCTAAAATTGTTAATTAACGTCGCAATTAGATGGAAGACGCTTTTATGGAGTGTGTATGAGACATTTAATTGATAAGATCTACTCATTAGAAAAGATTGGTATGCTACCTGCATAACTCTACGTAAGTAACATTAGAGATGAGTTTCTGCAACCAAAATTTATTGTCTAAGATGAATAAGAACTAGTTAATCTGTACGATGGCGCTATCAATTACTAATGGCGATTCAAACTTAAAAAAGTTGTTACTTCTATGCTAGCAAGCTTATTCTGTAACCTATTCCTCAATATGTCTGGTATTATTGATTCTTGTAGCTGGATTGGAGCTTTCCCTTGAAAGTTCAAGATCATAATTGTTTTTCTTTTGAGTGAAGAATGCTGCCAGCCTCATCCAAAGTCCTCTGCCCATTAGCATTGACAGAATGAAGGTCACCTCCCTCCAACGCTTTCCTAATAGACGAAAACCTGCAACAAGAAATGCAACGGTAGACGCACCAGATGTAATTATGAACAAAATTGAGAAGGGCCCTGGCCCTATACTTTGGATTCCAGTGGCATTAGATGTTGAAGTTGAACATTTGGGAAATGACAGCATTTCTTCCTCTAATTTTTGCAGTTTTCCATTTTGTGCCAAGTATATAATTGCCTCTGAAATATTCAATGCCAGAGGGGAACCCCATGGAAACACCTGTCAGATAAGAGATAAGGATCAGAACATGGAATTAAATGGAAATACTGCAGTTGAACATTGGGGGGAAAAAGAAGAAGAAAGATTAATAGATAATTACAAAGCCAAAACCACAAAGGCTGTATGTTGGTCCTGTCATGGTGAGGCCCTTGCAATACTTTGCAAGGAAAAATTTTACATGAGTTGTAAACAAGAAAGCTTCCTTTATAAGTCCATTTGATAGAGATTTCAAAGTCATCAATTGAAGCAATTCTTTTGATGCTCTCTACCTTAAAACTCAAGACTTTCTCTAAATACCAGAGAGTGAAGGAATTTCCATCATAACCAATCGTAGCATTTGTACTTTGGGGCAAAGTGATGTCAATTGCAGAAGGTGTAGATGGTGGAGCTTGCAACATTGATGTAAAGTTTGCTGTGTAAGTTGAGGTAACGATAAGGATTAGGAAAAACCAAGGTATTAGCAGCAAACGGGACCATTGAGATCTGAGTGATTCTCCTGCAAAACAAATTTAAATAAGAAAATAACTCAACGTCTTGCCATGTGCAATTTCACGTACAAGACTGTCCGTAATGATTTTTTAGTACGTGAGTGGTTCAGCTCCTTAATGTGAAAATACAAGTGTTGAGAAGAAAACCACAAGATGGTTCCCATTTGTCTAGCACGTGAACCCCCAAACTCCACGTTCTTTTCATGCTCAAGAACTCCAGACAACAAAACCAATGTATACAGTCATATCTGCCATTAGAATCCATATTTTTTTGGTGAAGGGCCTCATGAACATAAAAGATTGGTATGACTTGTCTGATTTCGTCACCACAACCGTCACAGGAGCTGTTATTACAATATTTCCAACCGCTGCATCATATATCTTTAATCATAAAGAAATAAGCCCTCATCAGTGTCATCAATCTTAAATATTATTTGATATTCCTAAACATAAGTTAGGGTGAAATGAGTAAAGATTTGTGAACTTCGAGTTATAAAGAACACAGCATTTCATTTCAGGAAGTCAGGAACTCTGAAAAATAGTTCAAAGAAAAAAGGGGGCAATTGCTTTAGAACAGCAGAAGTTCAAAACTGACCTTTTCAGAAACAGCTGTTACCATATTATCATAAGAACCATGAAATGGAACCATGTCATAAATCAACGGGTATTGCGGACACTTCACCACGGCTTCAAAGACATTGATTGAAAATCCAGTTATCAGTGTCACATTTTAATGGTCACATAATGTCTTTTTGATTCCTCACGATTGAGGGTTTGAAATGAAAGGCTTTTCTTGCCATCTTGTATTTAGAATACTCAGCTTATAATTTATAGTATTCACTTGCATGAGTCTAAGAAATTAATGGTGAAGTCAGGAATAGTGTTCATGGTTTCTTTCACGATAATGCATGTTTTCTGAGCCATAAGACTTGACCTTCTTGATTGTTGGCCAGTCTGTTCTAGTTTTGTCTTAAATCTTAAAGAGTCCACTAAATTAATGTTAGTAGAAACACCACCATATATAAGGAGAAAACTTAGGAAGGATCGTGGTTCTGAATTGATTATCACTTTGGTATTAATTGGTAAAGCTGACCAGTTGAAGATTTGGAAGAGACAACACAGGCCAATGGCCATGACTTTTAATTGCAGGCAAAGATGAAGCATAACAGATTGGTCAGTTAGTCTAAATGATTGGGTTTTTATTATGTGCCAGAGCAAGCAAGGTTGACATTCCAACAACACTATCAACTGATGGAAGACAAAAGTTTAAGTTGTTTTTTGTCATGATAGATACAATTGCTTCTGCTTTTAATAATGGAACTTTCTTCTCAAAGTTCAAGCTCGTTGTTTTATTTACTCTGAAAGAAGAAAGTTGCCAGCCATAACCAAAGTTCTCTACCCATTAACATGGACTGAATTAAATTCATTTCTCTTCAGCGCCTTCTTAACAGACGAAAGCATGAGAAGAGCAATGCAACAGTAGAAGCACCACTAGAAACAATGAACAGAGCTCGAAGTGCGAATATACTTGGTTGAGAGTTCCTATCTTCGGGATATTCAGCTCTAAACTTCCTTCAAACTTGACTTCAAAATCTTTAAAGGATGCGATGGTATCTAAATAGCAAACCTTACAACCAAGCACTCCTTGCATGGAGGTCATCATGGACGAGTTAACAGAATCGAGAAGACCAGTTAAGCTAGCAGCAGCAATCCACACATACCCTCTCCTCATCATTCCCATTTTCTTAGCATTTTCAAAGAATAAACTTGCTAAAGTTAATGAAGATTGAAGTAGTATAAAGACCCTGTTTTGTTTACCCTGCAGTTTATTTAACTCATTCTAAATGGTAGTGTTTGGGTCTAAAAGAGAAGACAGTGTCGGGAAGGCTTAGTGTTCCAGTTGTACGCCGCTATCTTGGAGTGAAGCTGACAGAAGAGTGATAATGCCTAAATCACTAGTGTAGGAATATCTATCTTTATATATAGCAATCACCTTTGGCCACTTGAAGGATGCAATGATGGAAGCAATGCATTCGATCTGCACAGATATATCTTGGTACATGCTAATTACTGGAAGTTCTTTATCTGGAACTATCAGAGATAATCCTGTGGTTAAGGAAATGATAGGTCGTTCAATGGTAATGTTAACCATTTCAGCAACTAATGCAGCCTGATGCCATGTTATGGAACCAACAATCGCTTTCAATTTTTGGTTTTGGATGAGGTCAATTGCTGCATTTAACGTCAAACAATTATCAACTTCTAGTTCCAAGTCAAAACACTCGTTCGGCTAATACATGATTAGCTAAACAGCATATGAAGACTACATGTTATGAGGCTACTGATTATCTTTTCTTTTAAGCTCGGAATTGAATCTAATAAAGCTTTTAAAATTACTAGATTAACAACTACAGTAGCAATAATTCCAAATAAGATACAGATGTTAAATTTCTTGTAATCTGCAGCCACGAACAGGGAATGAACAACCACAAGGATTTATTTCAAATTCAAAGCAGTGACAAAAGATGTGTCAGCTAGTTTCTTCAGGGAAGAATAAAGTTCATCACATAAAAATTGAAATTTGAAGTGTCATAAAGTTATTCACAAATTGATTCTTCATCTAAACAAAGATCCAGAATGGAAAACAATAAAGATACCTGCAAAGGCAGCTCGGGCGGAGTTCTCAGGCAAATCCATAACATGTAGAGCCAAATTATGGCCAGTCAATCTATAAATGTCTTGTACAGCAATATCCATGGCTATTTTCTCTTCCCTACCAACACGAGTATTGCAGTCTACAACTGCACCAATAATTCTAATGAACTCAGTGTCTTCATCATTCAGCTGACCTGAATTTGATAATATGAACGTTATTGCTAATAAAAGGATCGAATAAAGAAAAACTAGAAAACCAGTCATTGTTCTTCCTAAAGGGAAAAAAAGAAATTTGAGTACTGATATAAGAATGTTTAATGGGAAACGCTGGAGGAGTTTGGTTTATATTTAAAATAATGGCTGCAGTTTTTGTTTACTTTTTGTGGTAAACATCTTGGTAGTGGGTACTTCCTAGCAAGATCCTAGAAAAGTCAGAAGAAGCTAGTAAGGTAATGGTTTTGTATCTTCGAATGATTCAGTAGAAATTTACCAGCTTTCTTTTCTTAGCTAATCATGCTTTTTGACCATCTATTTTTCGTTATTATCCTTCTGCTATCTTATTACACTCATCAAATGCCCTGTAATTAGCCTTTTGACCCTTACAATTGATACTCTAATTAAAAAAAAAAAAAAAAAAGTGCTCTTCTTGTTACTTGCCTCGCATCTGGAATGCAGTCATAAAAGAACTAGCGAAGCTTATACCTTGCGGCCATGTTTCCTATAGCAAGGAATCAGTGATGCATCTGTTTAGTGTAACTATAAGAACTGATCTCTTAGGACACTACTTTGTATGCATGACATGATGGTAGTTAGTGTCATCTACATTGATCAACATTTATAAGAATGGTTCCTTGGAAATTATGAGTATATATACAGGATTCATTTTGTTTAAACATTAATATGATAATGTACCAACACTGTATTTTACTTATATGACATGTCTCTTTGCGCAATCTTATCATCTGTTTGAGGAACGGAAATTCTTTCCACCTTTGTTTCAATAGACGGATAACTGTTATTAGCAATGCAATTGCAGAAGCACCACGTGAGATAATGAACAAACCTAGAAAGGGTTTTGGTCTTCAACTTTAGATAGCATTGGCATCAGGAGTTGAAGTTAAGTAGTGGGTGTAGGAGAGCATTTCTTTCTCTAGTAACTGAAGTTCTCGACTCTCACTTAGAGGCTGTTTGTTTGCGTGATTGCTTTTGTGTTTAAAGCAATCACAGTAAATAATATGTTTGGTTATATCAAAAACGCAATTTAATTTTAGTGGGGCCCATGCAAATTCATGTTCTGCACGCGAATTTTGAAAAGCAGCTCCTGGCTGCTTTTCGAAATTTAATTTACGTGCACAGTGCAATTCACTTGCACTGTTTGCACTGTTCACGTGAACAGTTTTAGTGTTTATATATATATATATATATATATATATATATTTAAAAAAAAAACTAGTTTAGAGTGAATTAAATTTACTTGCATTGTCATGTAAATAATATTTTTTTTTTCCCGAAAAACTAGTGTAGAATGAATTAAATTCACTTATACTGTAATATCAAATTAATTTTATTCCTGATAATATTTTATCTAATTTTATATAAAGTATTATTTATTTTATAAAGTAATAGCAATAGTTAAATCCATAATATTTAAATTAAAAACCATCAGTATTAATATATATTTTTAAAATTATTTTATAACCTCAATTTCAAAAGCACTCTTAACCAAACATATTAAACTACTTTTTATTCAACCTCAATTTCAACCACAGTTTTAACCAAACACCTATTTTTTCAAACCAACCTCAACTAAAAGTACTTTTTATAAAACAACTTTTTTCAAACCACAACCACAGCAGCTACCGCAATACCAAACACACTCTTAATCTTAAAATTGCCTATGACATGTCTAAACCCGAAGTAGAACCCTTCTGAGAAGAACAAAAGGAAAAATGTTAGCTTTAGATAGAATATCATCTTCTTAGACTGACAAGCAAGGACAAGGAATAAGGTAATTCAATCTAAAAAGATTACAAACAAAAAATGGTAAAGTTTGAATTGGATTACAAAGCGCAAAAGGTTTTAGAATGAAAACATCTTTAATATGCCAACTTGATAGAGCCTTTGCATATTCATCAAATAAAGATATATTTCTAACATTCTCCAGCCTGAAGTTCAAAACTTTCACTAAATACTGGGTGAAAATGGAACTTCCATCACAAGCAATAACTTGTTAGAACTCATGAGAGTTTGGCTTTGAAATTGAAAAGGTCTTAGTTAGACTTAGTTTCTGTTATTGTTTTATATCAGATTTTTGCTCCATAATTTTCTGTTTTCAGTTGGTAGAAAGTAGTGCTAATAAAACCTGATAGTAGTTAAGAGTTTTTAGTAATTTTAGTTTAGTTGTAAACCTATAAATAGGTATTCTCATTTGTGAAATCACTGAAATGTACTCTGCCGTTCTTCAACTCTTAAGTCTCAAATTATCTATTTATCCCTGCAAGTTTGGTTCTAGTCTTTTATTTTCTATAGATCTAATAGTAGTATCATAGCTAACTTCCTATGGGCTGTGAGGCAAAGCTTTTTGAGTGTTTGAGTACTAAACACAGTTAGGTTGATTGATTTATTTTTTAGGGAGTTGTGGTGCAAACATTTCTACGTCTAGCATTACTTCATCTCTAATTCCATTGTTTAATGGTGAACACTATCAAATTTGGGCTATCAAGATAAAATTTTACCTAATATCTCAAGGTTTGTGAAAAGTTATGACATCTGAAACTGATCTATCATCATTGACATCAAATCATATAATTCCTTAGATGAAAACATATAAGGAGGAAAAGCTCAAGGAAGACAAAGCCACTACTTGCCTCCATTGAAGACTTGCAGACCACATCTTCACCAAAATTATGGACTTGGAAACACTAAAATAGGTATGGGACAAGCTTCAAGGTGAATTTGAAGATAATAATAGAGACAAAATTGTCAGGCTCCTCATGTTAAAGAGAGAGTTTGAGTTGATGAAGATGAAAGACAATGAATTTATCAAAGATTATTACCGTTGGCTAATGCATGTTGTAAACCAAATAAGGCTTTTTGGTAAGGCATTTACAGATCATAAGATGGTAGAAAAGATCATAATTTCAGTGCCTCAAAATTGAAGAGTCTTATGACTTGCAACATCTCACAATTACAGAGTTAACCAGCAAGCTTTATATATAGGAGCAAAGGGTCTTGTTGAGAAGTGAAGAAGTTATTGAAGGTGTTTTTCAAGCAAAATCATAAGGGAAAGAGTTCTGGTAACTTGCAAGGAAAGAAGCAAGCCCTCCAAGAACAATAAAGGGAAAGCTAAAGGATCTTCAAGAAAGCAAAACTTTTCACCTTGCTTTAATTATAGAAGAACCAACCATGCTGAGAAAGATTGTTAGTGCAAAGATAAACTTTTTTTTCAATGTATTTTCTACAATAATTTTGGTCATAGTGAAAAGTATTGCAGAGCCAGAAAAAACCAATCTCGGTAGCAAACACAACAACATGCAAATATGACTAAAGATGATAAAAATGATTATGAGCATTTATTTATAGCATCACAAGCACTCAGTTCTCATAAACTAAATACTTGGCTTATTGAGTGGCTACACTAGTCACATGACCAAATATCTATCAATTTTTATCTTTGTTTAGATATTAGTTTAACCAAAGATCAAGCTGTCAAATGGTGAAGTTGTGCAAGGAAAAGAGACAATTTCTATTAGCACCAAGAGAGGTACAAAAATTGTCACTAATGTTCTTTACATTTCAGAACTAGATCAAGATCTTTTTAGTGTTGCACAAATACTATGAAATGGATATGTAGTTTTTTTTAACAAAAATTTTTGTTTTATGACTGATGTACATGGATCAGAGATAACAAAAATTAAAATGGATGGAAAAAGTTTTTATTTGAAGCTTGATTTAGTTAAAGGTTATATATTTAGTGCCAAGATTGATGAGAATGTTGTTTGGCACAAAAGATATGGTCATTTCAACTTGAAGTCATTAAAGTTCATGCAAGAAGCTAGTATAGTTGAAGATATGCCTGAAATCATAGTTAATGCTCAAACTTTTAAAAGTTGTGAGCTAGGGAAGCAACATTGACAGTCATTCCCTCAAAATATGACCAAAAGAGCCACTTACAAGTTAGAGTTAGTTCATTCAGATTTCTATGAACCAATAAGCATAACCTTATTAAGCAATAATATGTATTTTGCACTATTTATTGATAATTTTAATAGAATGACTTAAGGGTGTTCAAAAAAACCGTTCAACTGAGAAAACTAAAAAAACCAAACCGAGATAAAAAAAACCGATTAACCAATTTTTAAAACCATAAAATCTAACTGGTTTGGTTCGATTTCAGTTTTTACAGATGAAACCGGTAAACCAAACCGGTCCAACCTAAAAAAAGGTATAAATTACCTTAACCCTAACCTAATCCCCCTCACAAAAAGCCACCGCATACTTTTCTCATTCTTTATTTTTATTTCATCTGCTATGCGCCTCATCTCCCTCTCATTCTTTCCTTTCCTATTGTGGATCCTCTAACCCAAAGCTTTCACGACTTGTTCTACTTTCTAGGTCTCATTGATTTTTCTGACTATATTAGTTCATGTAGGCAAACAATAGTTGGTTTTTTGGAAGAAGATTAACATTACGATTTGTTAGTTGAGTTTTATGGTAGTGTAATGGCTTGGTTACTGTTTTGGTGTTATGGTAGTGAGAAAGAGAAAGAAGGGAGGAAAAACTCAACATAGGTTCTTTTATAAGTCTGGGAATGATGGGTTTGTGGCTAATGTTGGGAGAGGTGTCATTGTTGGAGGAGAAATGATGCATGCAATGGTCTACTTTGGTTTTAACAAAAAGGGATGACAATCTATGAATCTGGAAAGGGGTTTGTTTGGAGTTGTAGGCAAGTGGTTTTGGTGTTGACAAAGAGAGTCAGTAGATGAAGAGTTAATTTGTTTCTTGTTTTCTAGTTAAGAGGGGTTTTTGAATCACTTGTAAAAATGACAATCCAGCTTCTGATTTCTTAAAAAGAAAATGATGAAGTTGATCCTTGTTTTAGATGCAACAAACATTAATGATTTTTTTAAATATGCATGTCTTCTGTATGATTAGGTTTACCAGTTTTATTTAAAAAAATCGAGCCGAACCGAGTCGAACTGATTCGGTTTGAATCGAATTTTAGTCCGGTACGCTTTCTATTTTTCAAAATTAATCTAATTTGATTCGGTTGGTTTTTTTAGTTCAAACCGAACCGAACCAAACCATGAACACTCCTAGAATGACTTGGGTTTATTTTCTAAAAACCAAGTCATAAGTGCTCTTTATGTTCAAAAGCTTCAAGAAATAGTTGAAACTCAAAGTAGACAGAAAGGTTAGTATATTTGTTTAACATACTACCAACCAAGTATGTTCAGCAAAACACCAATAAAGGCATTATCTGGTGTAAAACCTTATATCAAGCACCCAAAAGTGTTTGCCTCATTGTGCTACCTTCATGTGCCATCAGTTAAGAAAGACAAACTTGGTGAAAGAGTTGAGAAAGGTGTCATTATTGGGTAAGCAATAAAATCAAAAGGTTACAGAATTTTTAACTTGAATGGAATGAAAATTGTGATAAGTAAAGATGTGTATTTTAATGAAAATTCCTATTAGAATTGGACTTGAAGAAAATCCATAAAATTGATTAAATCAGTCCACCTATTCTTGAACCAGCTATAAAAAGTACTAGCATTGAAGATCCACTTGATGTTGAAACCAGTGCTTAAGGTGGGGCTATTATCTAATATGTATGAGAGGTGTAATTTTAAACATGTTGAGCCTAAATGTTATATAGAAGCTATAAGATTTCCAGAATGAATTGAAGCTATGAAAGCTGAAATTGATGGTATTGAAAGAAATAAAAATTGAAAGTTGACAAAATTGCCTGACGCTAAAAAGAAAATTAGAGTGAAATGGGTTTTCAGAACTAAATTCAATTTAGATGGTTCAATCTCAGTGTAGTGCACTGCTGACAAATTGTTGCGATGTCGCGATCGCACAAATTAATTACCCTAGCTTCAAACACAACACATAAGATAGTATAGAGCAAGCAAGGGGTCGATCCCACGAGGAAGGTTCAAGTCAGATTTTTATGCTAGATGATATGCAATTTGGGGGGGGGTTTGGATGTTATCTAGGCCAAAACAAAATAAAATAGAAAACTATCAAATGAAATTTAATAAAATCAGAAAATTATCAAGAGAACAAACCTTGATCGCAAGCACACATCCACCTATAGAAATCAGAACTGATCATGGAAACAAAACATCAATTTATATTCTGAATATTTATCTTTTCTTAACATTGGTTAGTTAACGGATCCGCCATATAACTAACCCTAACCATCAAACAATCACAGTGTCCGCACTAGTAATTTAATTCAATGGTAGCCTTAAGAACTAAATAAGTTGATTAATCAAGAAAACATAATTGTCCGTAGTCAATGTTTGATTTGATTGAATGTTCTTCCTAAGATTAATAATGTAGATCCGCCATAATTATTAAACTCAATTACTTCACAAGTTCATATACCACAACTTCGGTTTTGATATCAAACTTAGCAATAAATTGTCTACAATAATAACTTAGAGTCTGCTCTAGCAATTAAAATAAACAATTATAGGAAAAATAAGCATAGAAGAACAAACATATTCATCATATAAACTGAAAAGAAAAGGTAAAATAAATCTCATAGTTCTTGAAATCCGAAGGTTTCCGTGTCCTTGCAACTAAGAAAATGAGTTTACCCTTCATTTGTGTTGAACAACTAATCAAAAAGATGGAAGAATGCATGATTTAGGGTTTCCTAGAGGAGGGGGGTGTTTTTCTCTTCTTGGCTGGCTGCCCCCTGTCTCTTCTCTCATTCTTTTTATATGCTAGGAAACCCTAATCTCTATTTTACAAAATAGTCCTCCTTTTAAGTAGATAATTTACATTTAAGTAGTTTAATAACTATTTTCGTAAAGAATGAGAAATAGCTTTGCATTAAATCTTCAAGCTTTGACTTAGAGAAGCTAAATTGCTGAAATAAAAACTTGGATGTCAGTTTAGATGCTTCGGAACGTAGTTTGGACTCGTTTCTTCACGAAACATGTTTGCTGGCAGAATTCAGTTGTCATCTTTAAAAAAATCATATCTCCCTCATATGAAATCTTTTTTGGCTGAAATTTGGAGCGTTTATAGGAATTTGAGTCAGGAATCCAAAAAAATTGAGTTTGTATCAATTGGACTTCTGTAGCTCCAGATATTCAAGTTAGAATGATTGAAGGTCAACACTAGCAGATTGTGAGATTTGACTTTGAAAGCTGCGATTTCCATGATCTTCCTTAGTTTATTGTCTTGCCTTAGATGTACAAAAAGATATGGATGTTAGCTTTTTAATGCCACTGGAATCACTTCATTTCGACCTTTAGAGCTCACGCTCTACACAAAACATCTACTGAGGTCAAATATGTCAATTACCTTCAATTTACTTTTTTTTGCATCTTTCATCTAAAAGTACCTTCAAAACATAAAACAAAGAATATTAAAGCATTTTATATATAAAATATATGCAAAACACTAGTTAAATATGAGTGAAACTATCAAATAATATAGTTGCATCACAAATAATATAAGGCATGCTAAATTAACTCAAGAAATGCTAGACTTTTTGAAGCCAAATTATGGTAGGTGAAGCTGTAAAAAGATTGCTGACCAATATCCATTAGTGCTTTCTCTTCTTTGGTCAGGTTTAGTGTTAGTGATGTTGCTCCCTTTATTCGGTTTTTAGATGGATTGTGATAGTTGTTATTTTTTTAAGTAAATTTTTAAAGAAAATGCTTTGAAGTTTTAATTTATTTAAAAAATATTTATTTTTATATTAGTATATCAAAATAATTTGAAAATATTAAAATAAATTAATTTGAAGAAAAAAATTTATTTTTTTTAAATAATTTTAAAATGTTAAAACAAATATATTATTAATAATGTGAAGTTTGCTGTTATTAGGATAAAAGGATGGAAATTTTGAACGAGCAAGAAGACAAGCAAAGCAAATTTTACCATGCAAAGCAAATTCTACTTTGTGGATACTGGCTGGCTGGCAGCTAGAGTGTTGGTCTCCACCCTTTGTCTAGAAAAATAAGAGCAAGCTCTTGTCGTTGGTCAGCACTGATCAACAGTACTTTTTTTTTTTTTCCTTGTAAGATGTTTGAAAATTACAACAAATAATTTAAAACTAGTTATATGCCCCGCACGATGCCACGGGTCAATTATTTTTTGCATTTTAAAAATAACCAAGATCTAAAAGTGTTAGGTTTTTTTGTAAAATTATACCCAAGAGTCTCAGTTTTGATTGCATCGCCTGATCCAAGAGTAATATTTATAATATTAATAATAACATTAAACTTGGGTTAACCCTTAGCATAAAAGTGTCTAGACTACAATACCAGATCCAATAGCATTGGACGTGGGTCTAGCTGCAAGGTCGTGTCATAAAAATGTGATAATTAAATATATTAGTTAAAAAAAAAACCAACAAGAAGAAAAAAACTAATGAAAAAAAATATATATGAATTAATTGGGTTAACTCTTCAAACCAGGTTAACCCGTTATACCTTAAATTCGCATCATGAAAGTTTGATAATTAAAAAAAAAACAAATTAATGGGTTAACCCAAAATTAACTGGGCTAACTCGTCAAACCAGGTTAACCTGTCAAACCCGGAATCCATGTAACGAAAGTTTGATAACTAAATAGAAAAAAATTTAACATTAACAATTTAAATTAAACAAAAAAAATTAATTAAAAAAAAACAAAAGGCATCAGCCTTTTCACTGTGGACTGCACTGTGCAGTCCACAGTCAAAGGCATAAAAAAAAAACTAAAGGCATCAGCCAAAAACTACTTAGAAAAAAATTTAATATTAATAAACTAAATTAATTAAATAAAATTAATTAAAAAGAAAAAATAAAAGAAAAAAAACCTCTAAGAAGAAAAAAAATACTAAATAGAAAGAAATTTAACATTAACAAACTAAATGAAACGAAAAAAATAATTAAAAAAAAAATTCAGGTTAACTCGTCAAACCAAGTTAACCCGTTAAACTAGGGATCCGTGTCATGAATGTCTGGTAACTAAATAAAAAAAAAGTGAACATTAACAAACTAAACTAAACAAAAAAAATGAATTAAAAAGAAAAAAAATCTAGGTTAACTCGTCAAACCATGCTAACCCGTTAAACCCAGGATCTGTGTCATGAAAGTTTGATAACTAAATAAAAAAAATTTTAACATTAACAAACTAAATTAAACAAAAACATTTATGAAAATAATAATAAAAAAATTTAACGGGTCAACCCGGAATTAACTGGGTTCACCCGTGAAACCAGGTTAACCCGTGAAACTCGGGATATATGTCATGAAAGTTTAATAACTAAATAGAAAGAAATTTAACATTAACAAACTAAACTAAACGAAAAAAATTAATTAAAAAGAATAAAAAGCAAAAAAAAATCTATTTTAACTTGTCAAACCAAGTTAACCCGTTAAATCCGGTAAACGTGTCATGAAAGTCTGACAACTAAATAAAAAAATTAAACATTAATAAACTAAATTAAACAAAAAAATTTTGTTAAAAAAAACAAAGGAAGAAGCAAAAAAAAATCCCAAAAAACATTAAAAAAAAAAAACAGCTAAAAAAATAAGACAACTTAAAAAAAAAAAAAAAGCCTAAAAAATCAGTGTTTTACTGTGGAAATGAAAAAATTAATTAAAAAAAAAACTAAAAAAAAAAATCTGAGTTAACCCATTAAACCTGGAATGGTGTTATAAAAGTTTGAGATAGAAAAAAATTTTATTTTTAAAATATCCATTAAAAAAAACAAAGAAAAAATAAAGAAAAAGAAAAGCAAAAAGTAAAAAAAAAAAATCTGAATTAATTGGGTTAACCCTCAAACCAAGTTAATCCGTCAAACTAGAGATTCGCGTCATAAAAGTTTGATAGCTACATGAAAAAAAAAATTGACGGGTTAACCCATAATTAATTTTGCTAACCTATGAAACCAAAAAAAAAATCTGAGTTAACCCGTTAAACCCGGAATGCATGTTATAAAAGTTTGAGATACAAAAAAATTTAACATTAACAAATTTTTTTTTAAAAAAATATCCATTAAACAAAAACAAAGAAAAAATGAAGGAAAAAAAAAACAAATAGGAAAAAGTAAAAAAAAAAAAAGGAAAAAAAAAACAGCTCTATTAAAAAAAAAACCAATGAAAAAAAAAAACGGTGAAACAGCAGGGATCAGTGTTTTACTGTGGACTGCATAGTGCAGTCTACAGTAAAACACTGATCACTGATCCTTTTAGTTATATTTTAATAGTGTCTAATTTTATACTTTTAATTTTTAATATATTAATAATATCTCTTATTGATCTAGGTAATTTACAGGCATATTACAAATTGAGATAATTAAGTTATTACTTGGCCTCATATTTCCCTTCCCTTTGATTCCTCAAACTTTTTTTTAAATAAAACGCCACCCATGGATTTCCTACTAACTTCATTTCATTTTAGTATATTGTTATATATTATGGGTGAATATTTTTTTGGTTTAATTTTTATATTAAAAAAAACCAAATTAATTTTTTTCAAAAAAATAAAACCGAATCAAACCAGTTCAAACTAATTATTTTCGGTTCAGTTTGGTTTTTTAGGACAAAAACCTATTTAAATCGGTTTGACTCGATATTTTTGGTTTGGCTCAGTTTTTTTTTATTTTGATTTAGTTAGGTTTTTTCGGTTTCAAGCTTATAAAACCAAAATCAAATCGAACTAAACCAAATCACTCAATTTTTTTAAAATTTTAATCAGTTTAATTAGTTTTTTTATAATTTAATTTTTTTAATTATATTTTTCTGATTTTCTCCATTTAATTAGTTTTTTGTTTTTTTATCATCCCTGCCTGTTATTATGATAATGCCATTGCCATCTCCAAAAACTCAGTGGTTTAAAGTACATTCTCTCTCCTATGCTCAAATAAAAAATTAATATTACAATTTAGTTCCTGTAGTTTATTTAAATAATTAATTAGTCTTTGTATTGTTAAAATAATTAAGTAGTCTTTTAAATAGAATACCATTGACCACCCTTCATTTAATAAATTTTTTTTCGAGAATGCTTCTTCACTGATCAAATTTCCTCATCTTCTCTTTTTCTTTTTGTATTTTACAAAAAATCCAAAAACTAAATTTGATAAGAAATTGACAAAAGGATTGAGTTATAAGCAGACTTGAAATACAAAACATTATATACATATATAGTTAGTTACAATAACTACAAGGACTAATTATGTACTATTTGTAAAGGACTAATTGTATACTATGTTTAAATATAGGGACTAATACATAACTATGGACCAATTTCAGAGAGACCCTTGATTTAGATTCCCAAGAACCCCATCAACGGTCTGGATCTAACATAAACCCCTCCTTAGACAACTCCAAGCCACTAACAGTAAAACAAAATAAAAACACCTTAACATCAAATTCGGCGTCCTTAAGATCGCCAGAGCTCTGACTAAATTCAGTGAAATTAGGGTTAGGGTTTGAGTTCAGATTAAAGGAATTCCAGTACCTTCAGTTACTGAAAGATGTGGCACGAAGCAAGAAGATCAGAGAAGAAAGTACACGACATGATGGACGCAGCTCGAAAGAGAGCACAACGACGAGCCGTCTTTTTGGCCAAGAGAAGAGGCGATCCAATGCAATCCATTCAACTTATTGGCAATCGATCTCGCATGTATCGTGACGATGGTCTCTATCAAGCCACACATGACCAGCAAGGCCTGTATGTTACTTTTTTTAAAAAAAATAATGTTGCTGTAATTTGGCGATTTTTTTTGGTAATTTCGTTGTAGCCATTAATTGATCATAATGAATCCTGTTTTCAATTAAAAATATTTTATTTAAATTTTTTAAATGCATAATGTTGTGTTTGAAAAATTAATATATGAAATTTGAAAAAAAGAAGTGAGCTTGATGGATAGCTTAGAGCTCGTTTTTATATCAATGGTTGATTGAATTTTGATGTGTAAAATTACATTTCTGACTGAGTTGTTGCTGTTTTTATCTTATTCTTGCATTTAGTGACATTGTTTGATTTGGACTAATCTTTTAAATTCTCAGGATACCTTGGAATGGAAAGCAGGATGTTCTTATTGACAGGTGAACTCTCTATCTCTGTTTTTATGCCTTATGTTCTTTTATTTTGCTGTAGATTCATTGTTTGTCTTAACATTTGTGATTGATGCATCTGTGGTTTTTTGTTATTTGACAGATTTGATGGCCGTGCTTTACTTGATTTTATACGGGAGTCTGGGACCCGACGGGCCCTGCAGAAATCGGAAGAAGAAGAAGAACTTGAAGAGTTTGTTAATTTTGAGCGTTATCGGGATTTAATTAAGCATCGACGTAGAGGATGTCGGTACTTTTTTTTTATTTTTTGATGATTATGTATACAATTCTTGTTTCATGAATTTTTTTTTCATCAATTGCCTCCCATTTTTTTAAAAAACAAAAAAAATCATAAAGACCAAGGCTATCCACCTTTATGGTGTTGATTAGAGTGTCCTTGTTTCAAAATCAGTTCCACAACGTAAATTGTGTGCCGACAATTACTAATGGAGAGACTTTGCACTTACATGTTAACAGTTACTGATGATGAGGGTTTGCAGCATGTATATCAAGAGCTTGAGGCAAAGTTTACCACTCCGTTTGCTTCAGACAGGTTCATCTTCCTCTCCATGAGTTAGGACACTAATTGTAGCGAGTGTTTTGGTGAATTAAGTTCTCTTTCACTCCTCATCAGGCTATAACTAAAAATAATCTTAACAAACATGCTTGGCATAACTTGTTTAGACAAATACTCATGAGAGCATGCTTTAGATGTGTTGGACAAATGTCTCTTTATTGTGATTAATTTCAAATGAATGTGTATGTATTGATGTAAGACTTTCATTTCACTTGTGTCTCCAAGGAATCTTCTCGAAGCTAATTTCCTATAATGGTAAATTTTCATTTTTTGCTCAACCATTTTCTCCCACATCTTTGAATTCTGAGCACATTAATAGCATTTTTTTTCTCTTGATAAACTGGGAAATGACTATTGAGCACAACCAGGTTGCTCTGCACTCAAGGAAAACATGGTTTTGATTTGTCAGTGATATGCTGAGCATTTTAAGACCTCTTAGCTGTGTTTGTTTTTTATATTTGAAATTGCTACATCGTTGATAAAATATGTTTTTCTGTCAGTGGAGGCCATGAACAGGGTACCAAAACTGTTTCCTCGATCAGATTTCAGAGGTGGCTCCCATTTTTATTTGTTGGGGTATATGTTGTGAAAAACTCGAGTTGATTTGATTTCTACAAGAAATGAGAGTTTTCTTCAATAACCCTGAAAATTTGTATCTTTGCTATTTTAATTTTACTATTATGCATCATTTTTGTTTTGCTTTGATATGCAGCTGGGTCTGATCTATTATGGTTTACTTTTTAAAGCTTTTGGTAATTTGTTACAGTTCTATGCTAGTGATGATCTGGCTTTGTCCAACTTTTTGGTGTACCTTTTAATGCATAGCTTTGGCCATTTGTGTTCTTCTCTAGTTACAATTGTTTTTACACATGAATGCAGTAATTCTCAGACACAACAACCTCCCGCTAGCAAAGGTCCTTATTCCCAAGTCGGGTTTTCTTATGATGGAGATGGAAAAGAGGAAACACATTTTTCAGATGGTGATGACAGTGAAAGTGAAGATGAAGATGATGACGATGATGAAGATTTTAATAGCGATGACAGCAACGATGAAGGAATGGAAACAATAGCAAAAGAATTTGGAGTGAAAAGGTATGGCTGGCTTGTTTACATGGATAAAAAAGCAAAAGAAGAAGAGAAAAGACAGAAGGAAGTTATCAAAGGCGATCCTGCAATTGTAAGTTTGGCAAGACTGTCAGTTGAATTTCCTCTTGTTTCCTTGTAACAATAATCCAATTACTACATGTCCATTTGTATAAACTACTAATTTCAGAGGAAAATGAGTCGCAAGGAAAGAAGGAAAGCTTCTCAGATAGAAAGGGAAAGAGAGAGAGAAGCTGCTAGAATAACAGGAACAAGAGTGCTGCATCATGATCCCTACCGGTAGAAAACACTAACTTCTGGTTTCTCAAAACTATAAGAAATTGTTCTATTTGAAGACAACAGTAAACACATGCTATTATGTTATGATAATGATGCTTTCCTTTACTGTACAGTGAATCCAGACGAAGTCCAACTTATGAAGCTTATTCTCGCTCCAGAAGGTATATCTGGTCTTTCAGAGACTGTCATTTGGAATCTCCTTTATGTTATGTTAATGATGCTTCTCATTGCTCTGCATTTGCAGATCGAGATCCGGATCATGCTCATATTCACCATCACATTCTAGGCGTTATACTCGTGGAGGGCATCTTGATGAAATTCACCATAGTAAATCAAGGACTCCTAAGATAGAATACATCACCGAATTTGGGGGCTCTTGTGACAGGGATGAGCCAAAGCTTGGAGGATATTCTCCACCACTATCTCCTCCATCACAGGCTGATGTGCTGAACCGGTCGGAGCACTTGACCTTTAATTCTTGCAAAGATAGATTGGACAGTCTTTACTGTGCTGCAGCTTACCCATTTTGTTACCTGAAGCAAACATTTGTGGTTTAGAATATATCACTCTAGGGCTATCTTCCTAACTGACAAGATGGAGTTGAAAGGAGGCTTCCTTCTGAAGCTCTTATCTTCCCTGGAACAGGCTTAATCTAAATGCTTCCAAGTTTCACACAACTATTGAAATATGGTATGTCTAATGCTTGTGATTTCCCGCAGGCCGTCATCTGGTCACATACTTGAGGCATTGCATATTGATCCTGCATCTGGTGTATCCCCTGATAATGATAAGAGCACAAAAGTATCAAAACCAGCAGTAAGGTATTGTGTATGGACTGATATTCATGATGCTCGTGAATTTTAGCTGTCATAAGTAACTTAATGGACATGATGTCTAGATGGTTTCCTTTGAATATATGCCCATGCTTCTTTTCCTGGCCATTTACTTTGCTCCATAAATTTATGATTTTTTGTTTCTGATTCAATTTTCATATTTTCTCCTTTGAACAGCACATCATCTGGATTAGCAAAATTAGCGAAGGCGAGTACTTCTGGGGGTCCATTGAAGCAGCAACAAGGAGAGAAAAAAGAAACTCCTCAAGAGAGACTCAAAAGGATAATGAGCAAGCAGCTAAACAAACAAAGTATGACCTAAATTATATGTATTTATAGCTGTGCAGCTCAACGTTTCTCTGATATCCATCAGTGGCATTGACAATGGATGGCTTTTGCTTAAGAAACTTGATATTTTTATTATCCTCTTTGTTTGACCTGGCCTGGGGATTTTGATTTTAGGAAGGGGAACAGGTTCCTTGCATTTTCTAACTGTTATGAGTCTTTTTGTTTTGCTCATCTGCAGTCAAAAAAGATACTGCTACTGAAATGGCCAAGAAACGAGAGCAGGAGCGCCATAGGCAAGAGAAACTTGCAGAAACAAATCAATTGAGTCGATATAGACATCGCAGCCATAGCAGGAGTCGTTCTCCGCCAAGGTATTGACCATGCTTTACTTCAAGGAATTTAGTAGCATCTTGTACATGCTTAGTCATCTTTGTGGTTGTTTGAGGTATTGAGTGGGAATGATCTATCTAGTGTGTATTTTTAAAAAGAGAGAAATTATCTCAATGTAGGAACATATCTTGTAAATCCATGACTTTTGTTTGCATTTTTTCGACTGATAATCACTGTTTGACATTGGTTTAACACTCAGGACTCTGATTGTTATTGTTTTCTCTGCATTGTCTGCAACACTTTTACATCATTTATTTTTTTGCTTTCATTATTTTTCCCCCCTTCTTCGAGGCTAGTCAATCAGTTTAGTGTTCATATTGTGACAGTCTGTAAAAGTATGTTCAATATCAGTTTAGACCACAAAATTGATATTTGTTATAGGTGATGGAGATAGTTGTGTCTCAGTTTATGACAAGGTGAAATCAGCCATGTTATGATATTTGATCAAATGTATTCCTTTTGTGTTCTTTGCTGTGGATCAGAACATTGTTTTAAGATGAACTTGTATTTTTCTGTTTGTCCAATGATATGTATTTCTGCAGAAGACACAGGTCCAGTAGAAGTCCAAGTAGAAGCTCTCGAAGATATCATTCCCGCTCCCGCTCTCCATCCCGGTCCCGAACACGCACCCGCTCCCGCTCACACTCTTATTCCCGCTCACCAAGGTAATAATCATGTTAAGTTTCTCGTTCTTTTGCTTGATATAAATCAACTTGGAGACTAACTAGAGGCCTAATTTCACAGGGTAAGAAGCCGATCAAGATACTGATGCATATTCTTTAAAGCTGGCTACTGGCATCAAGATTTATTATATGTTTATGTTTATAGTGCTATGCTCTTTCATATAGTAGTGGTTAGTAGCGGTGCTTTGCTTCGCCTTCTGTTTTGTAACCTGCAGTGCTTTCAAGGCAGAGATGAAAGTACAAGTTAGAGCCATTTTTGTAATCTGGTGTGTTTGATTCTTCACGTAATTGCAATATGATAATATGCAGGAGCGTGTTTGTGCGTGTGTAATCAATTCTTTAAAGCTTTGAGAGTGTCGCATGTACCACACTTGTGCAAAAACTGATAACGCCGCCTAGACCTTGGTGTTGATACAGGAAGGCCGTTAAAAACTTCTGACCTAGAAGTAGTCGATTCTTAAGAGGGAATGGATTTCCATTAATTGTACTTAACGGGGGTAGGCTGAGGCCTCCAAGGTAGACCATGTGAGTTTTGACATTCAATGCTTGCTTGGAATGCTGTGTCCATAGACGAGTCACATTCATGATTCACTTTACACAGGCTCGGCTTCTACTGGGCTTGGACGATCGAGATAGTGAGATGTGGAAAAGAAGTGGAAATAATTGAATCTGGATTGGGATTTGCTTGTTAAGGATATTTGGATTTGTTTTGGGGTCAATAGAAGCAATCATGTCTAGCAGAGCCTTTGAAATATACCATTAGAGGAAGGAGCGTCCTGGATTAGACAGGAGTTAAAATCAGGTTAAAACCAACTTGCTTCTTGAAATTAGTGGGGAAGCTTTATGTCAATTAT
The DNA here is from genome assembly GCA_018804465.1 of Populus tomentosa. Classification (NCBI taxonomy): domain Eukaryota; kingdom Viridiplantae; phylum Streptophyta; class Magnoliopsida; order Malpighiales; family Salicaceae; genus Populus; species Populus tomentosa. Next base: position 3,964,111 of record CM031981.1, read on the forward strand.
CAACGACGAAAACGGAGATGGGAAAGTCGTATCTTTGGATGCTCGGTCTCAAAAAGCAGAATGGTATGTGATTTTTCATCATTAGACGTTCGGAAGGTGTAATTGTGGCCGTAATAATTTCTTTTTGTTTTTTCCCTTACTGGAGTGGCGTGGCAATTCCATCAACTCCGTAATAGAACCATCTCCTAAAGTGCATTCTAAGCACATACTAGAGCCTGTTTCGAAATGTGGAGTATTGCACATAAAATCTAGGCTAAACCCATGATCTGCATGGTGTTTTTTCGTTAAAATAACTTCCCTGCTACAAATTCAATTAATTGAGCATCTGTATTTTTTAAATTTCAATCAGATGAATACAGTTTGTCTAGATTGATAAGGAGACTACTGCTTCATAGAGAGGGAGGGATGGAAGAAATGACCGATAATAATGGCTCCATTGGCTGACTCGATTTTTTTTATAAAAAAAAATTGTATTTGACTGAATGAAATTATGTAAATACATGTGTTTAATCGACCGAAATGGTATCATATGGTTTTTTTAAATGAATCACTGGAAACATGAGTTTAACCTAAAATCTATAGCCTTCTAAAGAGGAGGTTCAGCGTTTGTATAGCAAAAGTCCATTGTCTTTCAATTTCTAACACAATCAATAATCAACAAGCAACAATGAAGGTGAAACCCCTTGTTTAGTCATTTCATAAAAAAGCAAGATAAACAGCAGTCCCTCAGCTTTTTACTTTGATTGATTTCGAAAGCCCACTTGTATCTTATCAGACTTTAAGTTCATTTAAAGGAATTAAAAAAGTGTGGAAGAATCCAAGCTCCCAATTTTGCTTTTATCGATGAGAGCTCTCTTCAACTTTCCACTCCCTTTTGTAATCCGTGTACAACAAGGGAATTGTTCTATATGATGCTGAGTCTCCTCCAAAAGCAGATAAAAAGGCCATGAAACAAGCTTCGAAAACCTCACTTTATCCCTTCCTCATCACACGCACGCTTCCTTTCTCATTACACTCATGAAAGAGATGCCTCGTTGCCTAGCTATCTTTGGCCACAACTTTACTTGCCTAAATCCATTTGAGCTCGCAGAGATAATCATCATCTCAAAATACAAAATGCGACCACCACACGAGGGGACACTCATGCATAAATATCAACGATCTGCACTCCCTTTTAATCCCTGGAAGGAAGATGATAAAATCACCATCCACGTATATTTGACCTTCAACGTCAAAAAAGATCTTGCCAATGACGTGTCACCCAGTGACCAATTGGGCTCCACAACCTAGATGATGTGTCATTGTTTCCATGGTGAGCATCCATGTCGAAGTAAGTAAGACCTCTCCTAAGAATACATTTGTCCAACCGAAAGTGAGCATCACTTTTACATTATGTGTGTAAATGCAAAGAAACATCCATTGCTCTATTCGTAGGACACAAATATTCTCTAATCTAAACTTTATACAAAGAGAACCATCAAGAAATATTACGATCTTCATCAATCCCTTTTAAATACTTAATTAAAGTTTAATTATTAGGCTTTATATACGAGTATCGTAAGCAATGAAGCAAGGAACCCAGTTCATGATCACTTTATAAACCAGGCCACTTGAAGTAGGCTTTACTGATCCATGATTCACACGAAGACTAGCTAAACGCTCCTCTTTTATTATTAGTCACTCGAGAAAATATACTATAAGATTGACGAAGCACATGGGTGGTGTATCTCTCTTAGATTTATCATGGGTACCATCTATATTCAATCTTTAATCCAAGTGTTTATAAAAAAAAAAATGAGGAAGTAGGTCCTACAGAAATTATTCCATTCTTCTAGCTAGCATGCATTCACATTTTACGATTAATAACTCATTATTTTATTAATTATCATCATAATCACTCTTGCCATTGCAAATCCCAGTTCCTTTCTTGTGTCCCAATCAATGTTCAAGTTGAGATCTTCAATTAAAACAGGAAAACAAAGCCGGGTCCCCCCCTCTCTCTCTCTCTCTCTCTCAAATCTTCACTTAATTCCATTTATTTCATATAAATAATATAAATTATATTTTGAGATCTCATTTAATAACTTAAATTATTTAATCAAAATAATTTTTGATATGGTATTAAAATCTTAATAAACAAACGATCACAAGTTTAAATCTTATCACATTTTTTTTTTAAAAGGTGTTAAAAAATAATATAATTTATATTTTAAAATTTATCTAACAGTTTAAATTATTAAATTGAGATAATTTTTTTGATAATTTCAAATTGTTCATAAGTTTGTTATATATGTGGGGAATGAAGGTCATGGTTATGAAAGTCAACTACACAACTATTTTATTTTAAATAAAGTTGTCTGCTTAAAGAGATTTTGCTGTGTAAATATTATTTGTATAATAATTTCGTCACTGTTCTATAATGAGAACGAGAGCACAAAAGCTATGTATAACTTCGAATGTAAAACTGCAGTTATGGAGTAGTTAATCATACTTGGATTATAACAGGGAGAATCCCCCACCAAAAAAATTAAAAAGGAAGAAAAGAGAATAATCACCAGAGATAAAGAGATAAAAAGAGCACTTCAAGCAGAATGAGTTTTAATTTCTCAGCTACAATCTCAATAACATTATGGTTTTATCCTTAGAAGTTACATTTACGTTATGTTATTAAAGAATTCAGAAATTGTATCATAATAATGAGATCTCATTTTTTTATTATTATAAATGTGTGAATAGTTGTTTTTTATTAAAAATAACATAAATTATCTGGAATTTTTTATTTTAAAAATAATTTTAATGTGTTTATAAACTGAAATAAATATATTAAAGTTAAATTATAAATACGATAATGATGGAATTATTTTTTAAAAGTTTTATTTTGATTATAAATATTTAGTAAATATCTTGAATTGGAGAAACTAAAATTTGATACATCATAAAATGTTAGACACTATATTTATATGTCAATATTAAAAATTCATTGTATTCTTCTACTAAAATCTATTTATATCTATGAATAAATAAAGTACATGATGTGAATGAAAGCTTTAATGCATTATTACTTTCAGAATGACAATACGTTTATTTTGTTAGTAGTCAGACAATAATTCTGTTGGCATGAATTTCACACCAAATAAAAAATATTTACTCATTTTATTCTGTATTTGTAACTCCATCAATGATGGATTGCCGAAGATTTAATTCTGTTAGTGATTAAATATTGGCGATAACATTTCTGGTAATTTATTTTCAACTTTCTGGAATATACTGATATTATCAACGATTTAATTCCGTTAGAGATTAAACATTGATGATAACATTTTCAGTAATTCATTTTCAATTCTCTGAAATATACCAATGGACTTAATCCATCGATAATTTTAGTAATATATTTAAAATAAAATAAAAACCAAATATTTACTACATATTTAAAAATTTATCAATTCATCTAGAATAAAGGGGTTGAAGGAGGAGGAGGCAGGTCTTTGTCAAAAACAAGGGGCCAATAAAAGGGAGATAAACCATCTATTTGTGATTTCAACTCCATGTACAATCGCTGGATTTTGACAGTCGCAGCATTAAGTCGTTCAGTCTTAGCAATAAGATGGGTCATACAAGCTTCAGTTCGTTGATTTAAAATTGCCTTAAACTCTAGAGTTTGAGTGCTTGAAATTGATTGTGAGCATCTAACGATTAAAACACGTTAAGTCATCTGCATGTCCTTGACCGTAATGTTTAAGATACCATAAACCTAATTTATATCCAATCCACCAGACAATCCTACCACCAATCATAGTTCTAGATCGAGTTTTGGATTAGTTGAAAGACTGTACTCGTATCTCTCCTATAATCGACTATTATATGTTTCTTAGAAGAAAAAAAAGTTAGCAAATTAAAAAAAAAATAACTTAAAAAAATAAATTGTTGAAAGTCAACATACCACAAAACGCTGAACTCGGTTATCCATGAGTTACTATATCCCTTTTTGAAGGTCATCATTTCACACGTACATTTCTACAAAAAGCTTCATTGATCTTAGTTCACGTCCAAAAATCATAGCTTGCAAGAGAAAACTATTGTAAGTGAGAAATATTCATATAAAACAACACTTAAAAAAATGGATGTAATAAAAAAAAAAATACCATCTACTTTATATGCAAAATGAATAAAATGGATGCATTAGTGTGCGTGGTGATAGAACTCTGAATCTGCATGTTCTGGTTCTTTGCACTAGATTATGATCGTCGCATGAAATGTTTGGATGTCATGTAATGAATATATTCTACCCATACAGCCTCCGAGATATATAGAGGTCTGAAATCCTTCCAAACCACTATGTCTTTCCACCCTAAAAGCTCTCTTTCTTTATCATATTTCTTTGGTTTTTTTTTTTTTCTGATCCTTGTACAAAAAATAACACAACCATTATGGTAGAAATAAATTATCAATTAACAAATGAAAAATTAAATTTTAACATTTGGATAATAAATATTTATTTTAATTTCAATCTTATTTAGTTCCAGTGTAATTCTCCTAAACTCTTCTGACAACAGCATTGTCAGCTATATCCTAGTAAAATTCTTCATTGCGGCTCAAATTTGTAAAAGAATTAGTTCATTTATATTAATAAACTAACTAAGTTAACATAATAAAAAATTATTTAAGTTAATACTAACCTTAAACTTTCCAAACTATATATCAATCATGGTTTGGTTACTTTCATAAGTTTCTATTACAAATTTGCTGATATTTTAATTATCTTCAATAAAAATAAAGGCATATGTTTGAAATAGCCATGACATCATCTTTTTTCAAGAACTTTGTTTTCCATCAAGAGATTGAAAAAATAAATAAAAATAACAAAAAGATTTAAAATTTAAAAGAAAACCAATGAAACTAATTAATTAATTACTTAAGTTAATATTTTTCTTACTTGTTAGTTAGGTTTTAATTTTAGGCAATGATAGAAGTTTAAAAAGATTAACATAAATACAAACTCACCTAATTAATTGATTAGCTAGTTTTACTAGTTTTCTTTTAAAGTTTTTTTTTTAGAAATAATAGTGCATGTGCTCAAATAAAAAAATGGTATATTGTCTATTATATAATCTTACAAGTTTCCAATATTTCCCTATATTTTTAATTGTCTATTATATAATTGTATAACATCTACTTCTCCAATATGTCTTATTGAGTTTTTCCTTATATAAGGATATGATATAAAAATTGTTCAAAATTGCTAAAAACATTTTAAGAAACAAAAAGAAGAAGAAGAATTACTCAACCATTAGATAAGAAATAAAATTTGTAGTTTTTTCTTAAAAATAAAACTATACTGTATAGTTTAAAGGCATTTCCAAAATTAAAAGAAATATATAATTATGTCAATTTGGATGAAAAACTTGGACAAATGACATATAAGAGAATTGAATATAAAAAAAAATATAGAAAATTAAAAACATTGAAACATATTAGAGATTTGCTTAATTATATAAAATATATAAGGATAGATTAAGTCATTTATCCTAGAAAAAATCATGCAATACAAGTACTTCATATGCTATTTGTCTTTCTCAAATTCTAACACATGGCTGAATTGATGGAGAGATAACCACCACATAAATATATTCATAATAAAAACTAATATGCATAGTGGATTGATCAAATCTTACAAGAACAAGTATTCAAATAATAAAAAAATATAGGTGCTCAAATACAAAAGTATAAGTACTTCATATGTTATTATCCCTAATAAAAAAAAATTAAAATGATTTTAATTTGAACCCGCCTAATAGAGAGTTAATTATCGCATTAATATTTAGACAGTAAAATTATCAAATGTATTTAATTGATCAAATTTCATGAGTTTAAGTATATAAATAGAAAAAAAAAAACCAATATAAGTACTTAAATAAAGAAAACCAAATAGAAGGTTGGTGCTACACTACGGACTAAGTTAAGTTATTTCTAACATAGAAAAAATTGTCCAGAAAATAATAGCAATTTCAAATGAGGAAGAAAAATATGGAGCTCGAGTCAATGATTTAAATAGGTTTAATATAATATTACTCACCAAAGGAAATTCAACATCTAGAGACAATGAAAGCTTGTATTTAAAATAGGTGTAGAGTTTGGTGAAGATATGCCAAATTTGAGACATATCTTACAAAATTGAAATCCAAGTTTTCCTTCCAAAGTCACAAGAAATTTATTGGTAAAATTGAAACTACCTAGTAATTTATTTAAAAAATATGGCTCAATAACAAAAGTATTATTATAATGAAGAGTCAAATAGCTTGATCGATTACATATAAAATACTCACTCCTAAATAGCTTATCAACATCATACAAAAAAACTAATTTCCGCCATGAAAAATAATGGATGATATTTAATTCTTTTAGGATTCCTGAAAAGAACATTGGCTTTTGATTTATTAAAATACTTTGTTAACCCATTGCTTGTATATTTGGTCATCTTGGACGTTGATTATCAGGTAATAGAATAGAGGGATACATATTTGTGTTCCTTGGTATATAACTTGGTATTTTTATTAACTTGGTATTTTTATTGGTTGTGGTGTATTGGTTGTCATATGTATCAAGAGCTTATCCTAGAAATAAATGACCTATTTCTAGCTCCTATCATTAAAAGTTGATTATTGAATATTTAAATTGACAAATACATATTTATGTTAGGTCTAATGCATGTCTTTTATCAAAGGATTATATCATTTTCATGTCCAAATTCCAAACCACTCTTTAATTTAAATTTAAAATGAAAACTTTAGGTTTAGATAATCTCTAAACATAACAAACAAGTATCATTTTAAAACAAACAATAAAATAGTTTATCTTAAGTAGAATGAATAGATTGATTTAATTACTGTAAAAATAAGTGATGATTTATTTTTTTAATTTTATTTTTAATTTATCATGATGACCACGTGTATATGAAGAATTCATCAATCTCTGAAATATTGGACATTGTAAAGGTCATATTAAAAATCACTTGTGGAAAATTCCTCACTCTAAATATCATGCTTCAAGTTGCTAATATTAGAAAGAAATTAGCTGTCTAACTCATATTAAAAAAATAGTTATAAGATAGTATTTGAGAGTGTTAAATTTATACTCACTAAAAATAAAATGTAAATTAGGTATTTTTGTGATGGAATCTTCAAAATGAATAAATGTTACTTTTAATATTAAAACAATACAACAATTGCAATTGTCTAGAGTGTAATTTTGTTTTTCTTTTATAGATATCAATTTATTAGAGGAAGTTAAAATGTAGACAATTAATTAATACAGAGGTTGTCTTTCTGGATTTTGTGGACAAACCACCTTGAATAAAAGGTAGAAGATGATAAAAACTGAATGGCCTGACTAATCAGCACTTAGTGGGACATGGCGTAGAATCGGGGGTCCAACACCGGTCCCGAACGGCAATTCTTGCCGACAAGGACCCCTTGCAGCCGCCGCCGATTAGTTGATTCCCTTGGTGTTCATGGACCCTCACCGGTCCTATCGTCCAACAAGTTAGTCTTGATGCTCAATGATTTTCACATCCAACAGAACTAAAGACGTATGTGATACATAGAGATTAGTCTTAATGCTAACTGATTCTCACATCCAACGGATCTAATCAAACTTTGAGCTTTTACGGCGGTAGATGTTAAAAAAACTTATCTCACTTCAAAAATTAATTTTTAAATAATTTTATATTATTTTATTATATTTATTAGTATAACAACTTATAAATAGCAATCAATTGAGTTTTAATTGTGAGAGAACCTTTCTTTCCATGTTCACAAATAAAATATAAATACAATGATTGTTTTTTAAAATATTTTTTATTTATAAATATATTAAAATAATATTTTTTTTATTTTAAAAATTTTAATTTTAATATCAATCCATCAGACCAATCTAAAATTATATAAAAAATAATTTTATAAATACAAAAATAAAGACACTCGCGACACGCAATGAAAGGTAGGATTGGTGGGTTGGCTAAAAAGATGATGTCTAGGGGAGCAAAGGTGCCCACCGTGACCACTTGATGCATTTCCTGTCGATTTCCATAGCCCAAATAGGCCCCACCCTGCCTAGCTACTAGCTCAACATACAAGACAATGGCATCCTCCTAGCTCCATTAATTTCCATGGAGGATGATGGCATGGTTCCACATTGGCACAGTCATATGGCCTTCCCTAGGCTTTTGTACTCGCTCTTAGTACGGATCGGTGACCTCTACCATGCTACTAGGCCCAGCAAAAATATTTTAGCTTCATCCAGCTGCACTAAGCATAGTTTTTAGATAGTACCGGTTGAAGTTTTGGATTTTAAGTTTTAATTGGGTTATTGGGTTGTTTAGATTATTTTTTAAAAAAAATTAAAATAATATTATTTTAATAAAAATTAAATTAATAAGTTATAATTGGGTTTTTAACCGGATCTTGTCAGGTCATCGAGTTACATCAAGTTTTTTCTTTTCCTGTTTTTTTTCCAACTTGATCTGGTTTTAGCTCCAGGTCAAACAGGTCTCAGATCAACTTGTCGGGCCGGATCGAGTTTTAAAACTATATAACTGAGTTCTTGACACTGATCTGTAATACAAAGTTAAGCAGATTCTTGGATTTGAGAATTTGAGAATCCTATAGGAGGATAATTATGTAGCAAGATTTATATTTTTTATATCTTATAGAAATTGTATGGAGCAATATTTTTTTTTTTTAAATGTCCTCCTAGAACGTGATTGTTTGGAATGTAGTTACTAAAAATATGATATTGGTGTTTGATTGAAAATAAAAATTTATCTTTATTATATTTGGGTAAAATTCATAAGAAAATTAAACAAATTAGTTATTTTACCCTTAAACTTGAAGAATTTAACTTGGCAATGTGATGTGTTTTTTCTTTCTAAATAATCACATATATTCATTATAATAACCAAGTAAAATAATATATCTACTAGCAAAATTACATATTTATAAATCATTTTAATCATGAGATCCAACCCGATCTAAAGCTTTGGTTATCGGTTGAAGATTGATCAAATCAACTTAATTTTTTATTTTTTTTCCAAATAAAATCCTAAACATCAACATTTTAATAAGAAAAAGATTGGATTAATTTACTGATTCAATCCAAGCCAAAGCTTGAGTCGACATGTAAATTGATTCACTCGTTGAGCTAGACTTGATTTTATGACAATGATTTTAATACTAAACTTAAAATACTTTCATTATTTTTACTAAAAATGAGGATGTATCACATTTAATATAAATAATAGGGGCATTTTCGTTATAAAAAAAAAAGTTTTCACATTTCTCATGCTAGATATTGTGATTCTTCTCATTTCAGGTGACACATTTCATGATTTTAAAGGTAGCGATGTATCATAAACTGTCAAGTTTAAAGAAGGAATTTAACGTTCTTTTTCCTTACAAACACAACATTTATTTATTTATTGACATCCAAGAATTAAGATTTTTTTGATAGTTGGAATGTTACATTATCATGAAAGTCTATTTATTTTTGTATTTTAAAAATATTTTAAAAAAATATTTTTTATTTGCTTCAAAAAACATATTTAGATTTATATTGTTTTGATGTGTTAATTTTAAAAATATAAAAAATATATTATTTCAATATATTTTTAAATAAAAAATATTTTAAAAAATAACCACTACCACAATAATAAACAATCTCTAATCAAAACATGATTAAAAAAAAAAAACTTAAACAGTACCATAGCTACAAACAAAAGACTAAGGCTATGTTTCCAACAAATTCAAATTTTTTTTAAGAAAAATTATTTTTTTATATTTTTTGAATCGTTTTGATACACTGATCTTAAAAATAATTTTAAAAAAATAAAAAATAAATATTAATTTGATGCATTTCAGCATGAAAAGTACTTTAAAAAATAACCGCAATTATATTCCTAAACAAGTTAGTTCTAAGCCGCCATCCATGTCAAGCATGCATATCTAAACGAACATTTTTCATTCATATAGTTTTTTCTTTTCCAAAATTCTAAGATGGATTTTATGCTATGTGAATGGTTGAAATACAAGTCACATGATCTCTAATGATGGTGGGAGATCATCTCCTTAATAATCTCCTTAATTATTTAAATTATTAATTATGATTAAATCTTTGATTGGTCCAATCACAATTTTTAAAGTTATTTTGATTGTGAAAATGTAGCGCCGACAAATGTGTTTTTTCTTTTCTTTTCTTTTAAAAATAAGCTGATGCTTTTTGCACTCTATGTTTCAAAAGATATATCAATTTATTAATATTATCATGCAAACCCCTTCTAAAATCCGTGTGTAGCGATACTATTTTAAAATGATTTTTTTTAATAATATTAATATGATTTTTTTTTATATGCACGAAAAAATCCATTATATTGAACAAATTTTTATCACTTTTGACCATTATATTTTCCAACATAAAAAATGCTATTTTAGCTTTTTAATATAGCTGTAAAAATAAGAGATGAAGCCAAAAAAAATTATCTTTTCTTTTTACCTTTCATTTGGCTATTCTCTTGAAGATGGCCTTAATGGCATGTTAATCAAACAACTTTCTTATTTCAAATTTTTTTAGAAAAACCTTTTAAGAAAATATTTTACCTTTATTAAAATATTATATCTTTCCTCAAGTAAGAGATGAAAGCCAAAATTATTTTACCTTTTTTTTTTTCTCAAACGCATACCCTTCTATTAAAACAAATTAACAAATCTTAACATTTAATTTATGTACATTTTCTATCATGCCCATTTAATTTATGAATGAGGAGATTTTAACAAATTTATTTTGATAAATTGACAAATTAGATAACATGGACAAAATAAATGTTATGATTAATTAAATTTTTTTATGTAAGAATATATTTCCTCAGATTTTCTCCTTTTTTTTTTTTTTTTTTTTACCAAAAGCCAATTGCTAAAACAATCACATCCTAAAAGCTATAGCTAACAAGATTGTGACTAATTGAAAATTGCTCGCAATTTATGAATCGAGAGCTTCCTCCACTATGTGTGTACTTGCAAAGCGGCCTTTTGCTCTGCTTTTCAAAGTACAATTCTCAATTATGAAAATATTTTGGAGCCAGAAACCCCACCGCTCCTAGCTTTTCTAATATGCTTAATTAACAATAAGGCAATGAGTCCCTTTCTCATTTCTTAATTTGCAAATAATTAATTAAAATAATTGAGTTAGGCTTTACTGGCATGATTAATTCCTATAAAGCCTGGCCGCACCAGTAATTAATTAGCTAAAGTATCTTATTAGGAAGAGGTTGATGAAGCACATGCGAAGTTGGAGCTCTTGATCTCTTAATTAGATAGATTAATTAATGGATATTTTATATTCTAGCCTTAATCTTGTTGTATTAAACAAGACTATTTGTAGGGTTGTTCGTTGCCCAGCAAAATCATTTTCGTTTCCTAACCTTTCAACATTATATTAACACCATGATTACCTTTTTTAAGTTGTGTTTAGAAATCCAAGCCAACGTGTATTTCCAATAAATTTATTTAAAAAAAAATTATAATTTTTTTATATATTTTGAATCATTTTGATACGCTAATTTTAAAAATATTATTTTAATAAAAAAAATATTTTAAAACATAACCACAACCACATTTCCACATTTCAATTTGATCTTATAAAATAATGCCATACCTTTGGTTTAAATATGAGATTTAAACTTACAAGGATCCTCTCTTTCTCTTGCATCAACATGACGTTACTATTTATTTGATTTATATATGATAAAGTGCAGTGTACGTAGTGCCTTAATTTGAACATAAAAAATGAAAACAATATGAGAATGTGGATGGAATTTAATACAAAGTTGTCAACTGGTTCAAAATTTAGGTGTAAGAATTCAAGAAATGCCTGTTAGACGTAGCTCCTATATAATATTTTCATCTGCCGAGGCACCAGCATTTATTTATTTTTTATTTCCAACCGGGCTGGATTTCAAATTCTTCTACTAGGTGTTTGTAACAGTAACAGTGATAACTTTTTAAAATATTTTTTAATAGTAATGGTGAAAACTTGCATATCACAGCAAATCAAAGCACAAGTGTTGCTATATATTATTTTTATTTTAATTAGACTAATGAGGAACACAATGTTGAAGGATGAGGGAAGGCAGGGAGGAGATATAGCCCACTTTGTCCACGGAAAACATATCAGTGAGTCGATTTCCGGAGGTCCACCATGGATTCCCACCTTGCCTACTCGTTTCTCATACAAGACAAGACCATCCAATGCTCCATCAATCTCCCATCGAACAATCCCTAGTCGGTTCCATACGAGCACAAACCTAGGTTTGAGTATAATAGGTTATTAGTGGCCAATGACCGTGCTAACCTAGCTGGTCCAAGAATCCTGTCAAGCCCTACAAATCTAATCCAACTTCCGTAGCTAGCTTCTAGTGTGAGAGCCCCACTGATTAGTGATCCCTGTTTATTTGGGATTGTAATAAAAATTATAGTTTAAAGTATTTTTTTGTTTATAAATAAATTAAAATAATATTTTTTTTATTTTAAAAAAATTATTTTTAAGATTAACACATTAAAATAATTTAAAAATATAAAAATAAAAATTTAACAAAAAAATTTAAAATTTAATAAAAACAAACATAATTTTCACCACGTTTCTAATTAAATTCAATTGGATAACTACAAACAAGTCCCACATAATTCTTCAGCGAATTCGTCAGTATTTTCAAGTGGAAGTTTTAACCTTTTGAGCTTCCAGACGAGGGATAACTACGAACAAGTCCCCAAACAGAATTTCCAATCAAGGCTCGAAAGCTCGAGTTAAGCAATATGTGTTATCCTAAAACCGTAATTACTGCAATGTCTACTGCAGTGATTTCTTAAGAATCACTTGTTTGGGAAAATGATAAACATCATCGAAAAAGTACGATTTTTTGTTCGTAAAGATGTGCTGCAAGGAAACAAAGTGCAGGCAGTGATCAATTACGTTAATTACTTTCTTTTGCGGACAACATCGATTAAAAGCTCACGGTTTTAGGGTAATCCGACTTAATTTCAATACTTTCAGGACTCAATTGAAAATAACATTGTGATGGGACATACTTTACTTATTCCTATTTCTTTTTCTTTTGTTGTTATTAATGTGGATATCCAGGTCAATTTACATATACATTAATTAATTTCACGAACTCTAAAGTTAATAAACATGTAAATCTTTAATAGTTCTGAAAAAACTCAAATTCATAATTATTAGAAAACAAATTTAAAATTTAATCAATTGAGCTACTGAAAAGTTAGTCATTTTAAATTTTTTTTATCAACATGGATGTTCAAATCAGCTTGCGCGTACCTCGATTAATCTCACGAGTCCTAAAGTTAGCGATTATATAAACCTTTAATAACCATTATATTAGCAACAACAAAACTCAAACCTGAAATTATAGAAAAAAAAATTTCTTAATCTTAATTTTTACTCACTTATTAAATGATTTAGTCATTTTTATTTTTATAATACTATGTCAATTTTAAAAACAAACCAATTCCTTCCATTATGGATGTTAGAATGAGCTTCATAAATAATCTAATAAAAATATTTAAAAAAGTGAACAGTTGACGAATCTCATCTTTACCGACCTAATGATTAACTCAAACTATCATTTTTCCTTGATCAGAGAACGAAAACCAAGGCAAACCGCACATGTTTGGGCTTCTTCCAAGTCAAAACCAACTATAAATATATAAGGTTCTCGTCTGAAATTCTCAGTGAAATTAAATTTCTTAATTATTGTTTCGAAGAGCATTAATTAGTGTTTCGATCACGTGATTAGTCTCAGAAAATAGCCGTTAATTTTCAGAGTCAGTTGTTTGTGTCTGAGATTTCAATACATATTGTTTTTTAATTGTTTTTTTAATATTATTTAGTATATTAAAATAATATTATTTTTAAATGCTATATTTTTTTCGTTAATGCTATATTTGGTTGTTATTTAATATATTAAAATAATATTTTTTTTTTGTTAATTTAAGATAAAAAAATTTCTATAATGCTATATTTTTTTCGTTATTATTATTATTTTGACAATGATTGAGATTTTAACGTGTGTATTCGAGGGATGCCATTATCTTACTTGTGCCAAGACTAATATGTAAAATAGTTTTATAAATCAAGTTAATCATTCGTTCATAAATATGTAACTTTTATATATATAAAATGACTAGAGATTGAATTAAAAACTTTATGTATAATATTGAGGGTATTTAAAAGTATAGTTATGATTGTTTTTATGTTGAAATATATTAAAATAATATTTAAAAAAAATTATTTTTT